>CM021101.1:137793746-138286246 GCA_007115665.2 Sequoiadendron giganteum
ATGATGATTATAATGACCTTTTTGACCATTAAGAGCGAGTCTACTTAAAGTGTTTGTTTTACTCAAATACCCATGGAAATTTCAAATAAAATACACTTATTTTTTAGATTCTAGGGCTTAAGAACAACTATATTCTTACTGTATGTAGTGTTTTCAAAACATTAATTCAGATAAGATCATCTAGAAAACATAAGGATTTGACAAACCAAACTGTGATATTTATGTTAAGGGATTGGAAATCAACAACCTTTGTCAAGAAATCCCTTGCTAGAAGAATCAAGAAACCAAAGAAGCCACTTATCTACGAGAAGCTTTTGAAAAGGAGACACTTTTATATCAAAGTAGGAAAGTCTTGCTTGAACATTGAACTTTCATCCATAGATATCATGACTTTGGTAGGGTATTTATCGATGATTTTTCTTTAGAGCCTTTATATTCACAAACTTATTTCCAATGAAGAGCTCTTTCACAAAGGCATAATCATAGTCAACCTATTCATCATTTGTACATTCCTCAACCAACAATACAATATTCCAACCATCCAAATGAGTTGTTGCAATAGGGAAAACTTAGAAACATTAGGATTTTTGAAAAAACCATCATTTTTCAAACTAAGATCAAAACATCTTAAAGTGCATCAATTTCAAATCAATTTCTGATTTTTAGTTTAATTCCCATAATAGGATCTATCATCCTTCATCCACATAAAAAAATCTGAAAATTAGAAATTCCTTAGTCAATATCAATAGGATCCATCATCCTATTTTTCTAAGGTATCAATTATCCAAAAAAGTGCACTCCCATTTGTGATCTAAGTTTAGTAAAAATTTGATACAAGCATATGCCTGTTTTTAAAAGGTCCCGAAAACAAAGAGAAGAAGATGAAAGAGAAAACCCAATTTGCAACATGGGTGATAGGGAAGAAAATCCTTTTCATAGGCTTCATCCAAATGGAAATAGTTCAAATGAGGAAATAACTGATTAAATGCTTAAAGAAGCTGAACAAGATCTTTGAGAGAAACAAAGAAATATAATTTCTTTTATTAGAAAACCAAGGTCCCAAATTTCCCTCTGACTATGATACAAAGAACATCAAAGAAGATCCTAAAAAAGAATGAAACTTCTTTAAATGATATTATTACTCTTACCCAAAAAATCAGAGCACTACAAGGGAAAATCAAGGAAATGCAAGGGGGCCCAACAAAGAAGTATGCTTTGGATTATTATTTTCCATATCCTTTTGATAGAAATCTCAACATGATCCCATTTCCAAAACATTGTGAAATTCCAAAATTCGATAGATACAATGGAAAAATAATCCTATCAACCACATGAGGGAATTTAGAAACATGAGCCTTGAATTTTCACATGAGGACACATACTTGATGAGATTGCTCCCATAAAGTTTGGGTGGGAAATCCATGGAATGGCTTTCTAAAATCACTCCACCCATCAAGACATTTGAAGATTTGATCAACAAATTCATATCACAGTACTCCTACAAAATTCAACATCAAATAACCATGCTTGATTTATGCAATGCAAAGCAAAAGACTGGAGAACCCTTCATCACATTCCTATAAATATGGAGAATATTATTCACATGATATTCCCATCCAGTTCCTAAAAAGGAAAAGATGGATATCTTTATTGACAGTCTTAATCAAGAAATGAGTTATAGGCTCAACCTTCATTGTCCTCCACATTTTGAGAAATTGATTGAGAATGAAATAACTATTTAAGGAGCCTTAGTCAAGAGAGGAGTGATAAAAGTTGACAAAGATGGACCAAACTCATCCAATCATAACAACAACAACAATGACAAATCAATATCTTGGACTAGAAACAAGAATGTTGTCAATAATGGTGTGGTAGATGCGAACAATGTAACAACTAAGCCATCCATCTTCAATCTATCAAGTACCCCACACAATAACACCAATCAAGGAACCAACACCAATCAAGGAAAATTGACCAATCAGAACAATAGCAATAATCATGGTAATTTCAACAATAATCTCGACAACAATCAAAATGAAAATATGAAAGATACCCTCTCAATTTTTTCTTGATTTTCAATTGACAATTACAAAGTAACCATGCACCCGTTAAGGTTAGATCCAAACCAAAACGATGTGAAAAATAACTCTAACCAAGAATGCGCCTTAAAACTACTTAAGGAGGAGGGGCGGGCATATGGTTAGAGGATCCCTAAGAACTACTTAATCAATAACTGAAATGATTACAATTGAATGAGAGGAATTAAACTCAACACCAAATATGTGCACACAAGATCCTTTAGAAGGTGAGGTGCTAACATATGGCAGAGTGCTAATTACAAAACTAAAAGAACTTAGGCAAATAACTAGCCATGAGAGAATTTCCACTCTTCCACCAAAATGGTGGGGGGAAAGAAAATACAAATAAAAAATTCATCCACTGTGACAGGCATCCACTCAAGAGTGGGAATTCACCACTTTTCCAGTGGGTACAATGAAGGAATTAGCAAGTTCTTTTTTCCCACACTAGCGGTAAACCATCCAAGGGTTACAATGTGATAATTAAACACTAATAAGCAAAAATTAAATAGACTGAAACAAGACTACTGTTATCAACTTTATAATGAAGAGAATTACTGCAAATGATAAGTGTTCTCAAATAGAATCAAGTACAACTGATAGGAAATGATCTCTCCCTATAATATCCTTCAGAATTATTGAAAACCAAACCAAAATCTGAACTTAAAGCAATCTGATTTTTTTTTAAACCAACAAACTATGAATCAATGAAATGTTCATAACTCTTTCATTTTACCTCTGAATTGAATGAATTCAAATGCAAATGCTTTCTAGGAGGTTGGCGCCCAAGATGCAACAAAGAAATGGCTTCAAAACACAACCAACAATTTGGCATGAATTTATATGCCATCATGAAAAGTACGGCCTGGTTGGGAAGTTCGATTTGCTTTGATAAATTCAATTCTTAGAAATAAATTCCAATCTTCTAGGAAAGGGGTTGCCCTTTGTACAAAAACACTTAGTGTCAATGCCCAAAACAATATTCAATTTGATGAAAGAGCTGTGATCAAAATTCAGTTTCAGCTATTGATATCTGAACAACTCAAAAAATGATACAAACTCCAAAATTCTTCAACAATTGAGCTCCATTTGCTAGTCTGAATGAGAAGCAACAAAAAGGCCAACTAGGTGTTGTCTTTTAAACACGAAATTGGTTGGAAACTAGGAGGTAAGCATCCCTCAAAGTAAAAACAAGTTGTCATTTCAATAGAATAATATTAGCATAAGTTCATGGATGCCAAAAGATGTAGTAAAGCTTCACTTTTATATAAATAGAGACGACTCTTCAAATTCCAAGCAAGGGACGCCCAATAGACATTTGAAATATTTTCAAATTCCAAAATAATAAAACTCCTTCAAATGGTGTCCAACTTCAAGGCACAAGAAATTTTTATTAAATGTGTCTTAATTAGCTTTTAATGAAGGAGTCCCCCTTCATGGCCACTTTTTAACACAACTTAAAGTTATTTCACTAGGCCAAGGGGTCAACTGAAAAATATAACATTAATGCCTTTAGTTTAACTTTTCACCAAATAAATTTTAAGCTAGAACTGAAAACACCTTATTGCTCCAACTGAAGAGAAGGCTAACTGAAGTGTTGACAACTGAGATACTACCAAGAATATAATTTACTATAAATAGTAAATTTTGAGAAATGCCACAAACCCTCCAAACAAGGAAACCCTGATTTGCACATCTGAGTAGCCTATGAATTTCCGAAAATAGGCTAAATCCAAATGAAGAGCGTAGGGAAAAAATGGGGACATTACAATCCGCCCTTCCCAAAATTGCTTGTCCTCAAGAAATGCCACAACACTCCAAACTGATCCCACCAAATCAAATAGGATCTCGGGGTCCCATGTCCATCTTTGAAAAGTCCCACCATGATGATGCTACTATACTTTGATCATACAAATGTAGTCATTTCACCAGAACAACACAAACCATTCTTGCAACCTCCAAGAGATAACATGCCTAAAATTCAAACTAAACAACATGGAAGGATTTGAATCAAAATCTAGCAAGGTCTCATGCCTAATAAACTCTGACTAATTGACATCTGCAATGTCAATGTCAATCACCATTCTAAGAACAAAGAAGAATAATCTAAACAACTCAAAAATATTCTCATCAAAATAACTCCTAAAAGCATCAAACCGAATCACAACAGCAATTGTGACTTCTTCATAGCTATTTACAAAGGAAAAAACAACTCTTTGCAAAGTCATGGCAGATGCATCCTCAAAGCTCCTCAAGGATGTATAATGTCTCCTTTGAGTGATTCTAACATATTCAAGAATATCTCTGAAAACTTCCACCAATCTCTCCCCAAAAGTCTCACAAGGTTGAACCAAATCAAGCAAAGGTTCACTGCCCCAAACACTAGTGCAAGAGATTGAACAATGATGATCACTGGAAAAGAATTTGAACCTCATCCAGAATTGATCTAAATCACAATGAAACATCATTTACCACTTTAGAGGCTATAAACCCTCACTGAAAAGAGATTGTGAAGAGAAACAATGAGTGTACCAACTACCCATGAAGTATGAAATAAACCAATTAAAGTCTAATTTCAAGAAAGTCAGCATATAAGAAGTTGAACAATCGCCGCGACTTTGGAAATTAGTATTCATAATATGACAATTGTTCATGACCAAGGCTGAAAATATTCCCTCAAGGAACTCCAATCCATTATTAAACCATCTTTTGTTCGAAGCATATCTCCAATCCATCAATAGATGAACCAAAGGAATCATCAAATGATTATTAAAGAAGGGGTCAACATCAAAGATTCTGAAAATTGAATCCTTATCTCTCCAAAGATCCCTCTTTCTACTTGTAACAATCTTCATCAAACCATGTTGAGGATACCAAACATGGATACCCAACTGAAAATGTTCTCCAATGCACCAGAAAGAGTACACAACACTTCTCCAAGTGCTAATCAAAGCAAACTTCAAATTCAAGAAGTTAGTGTCTTCTTTGATAAACCCATGTAGCCCATTCATGAAAACATCCACATCAATGGAGCACAAAATTTTTTTTTTCCTTAATTCCCATTCCCCCAAAGGACTAGGATGAGTGAAAACACCACTCAACCCACAAGATGGATTGTCAAGAGCGTAAATAATCAATTTTGGTCCATCTTTCTCCCAAAGTTCATGAGTAATAAGTCTAGAATCTTCACACTTTGCTGCTGCAATGAAGTTACCAACAACTACCAAGACTTTTTTTATTGACACCTTGAAGCCAACAATGAGGAAATCTCTTTGAGTCCACACTTCCCAAGTGAAGAATTCATCCTTGAATCCACTTATGTTATCATTATCAAAATTACCTTGATGATTACTACTCACAAAACATGACACACCCTCATAGAAAATATCTATCACCTTATGATTATCCAAATCATGTGAAGATGATGGAATGTTGTTCACAACAATATTTTCTTCATCCCTTTTGTTAGTGTCTTCATAGAATTCAAGCTCATCTTTTTCAACTTGAGGTTGGACATCATTAGTTTTCGATCCACAAAGTGTAGCATGCTGAATACCACATTCATTATCCATAAAAACATCTATCTCATAGCTGCAAACTATTCCTTCTTGTGGTAACCTCTGTTCCCAACTCAAAAGTTCACACTCTTGATGTCCCTTCCAATCACCATTTCCATATTGAATCTCCTTAGTATTATGCAATGTTTCATCATTATGGAGTTCATTTATTTCTTCAACTATTTTCTTTATCTCCATAATCCTTGTATTAGCTTCTTGTTCCTTAAGTATAGCTACAATAGGTGATTGGTTCTCTGCTATGCATATAAAATGATGAGCTAAGGTAAGATCAAGGCAAAGCCTATCAACCTCTTTCTCCTTCTCTTGGTAGGCATCATAGGTCTCCTCTGCAAACTTAATGGAATTATCCCTATCAAAGAGCAAATGCAAATAATCTGTCTTAATTGATTCCAATGCTTCTTTGATGGTTTGCATATTGGAAAGAGTGTATTCATCCTTAACTCCATTGTGTCTCTCTTCAAGCTGGAACTTCTAGTAGAGTTCTTCAATAAAATTGTGGGTGCTATCAAATCTTGATAACACTTTAACAATTTTCTCTTCTGAAACCAATAAGTTTCCCTTCAAAACTTGCAGCTCTTTAGGCCCTTGATCACAATAAACAAAGAAGCTTTGCTAATCAAACAACAAATTTTTTGATTTGTTTTCATTGACATGATTTTGAGAATCAGCCTCCTTCCTATCCTTTTCATTGCATAACTCCTGAATAGAAAGCTTTTCAACAAATTCTTTAAACAAATTAGTATATCTATCTTGACCTTTCAAGTTCTCATACTCTTCTTGTGTGTAATTATGCAAGGCACCCAAACCATTTTCTGATTTTAAAACTTCAACATAAGAACTCACGTTCTTATTGGCATTTTCTACAACTTCTCCTCCAATGACCTCAACATATCTTGCAATGCAAAATAAATTTTTCACTTCATTAGGATCAAAGGGGAATTTATCCCACTCTAGTTCTTTATCATACCTTGGTGACATCACGCTCGGATCCCAATTGTGAAAGTTTTGATTGTAATGATCAATAGGAAGGAAATCATCATGCTCCTCTTGGATGGTTGACTCTTTGAATGAATCACTTCCCAATCCACTTAAAATGAAATCTTCTTCTATAGCTTCCTCCACGGGCGTAGTTTGATAATCAAACCCAATACCATCCATGTCACTATCATTGTATTGGAAAAAAGAATCATCAAAGCTGGCTGCTTTGAAAATATCATCATGTTGTACTTCACTGGACCTTCCATGAATAGGTATGTTACTGATTTCATCATTAGTAGCCCCACACATAACAAGGAAACCTTCTTGGTTACTTGTTATGAACTCTTCATTAACTGCATTTTCTTCAAATAAATCATTCTAAAGGTCTACCCTGCATTTCTCTTGATTAATGAAATCTTCTTTTCCATACAATAGCTTTGTAGGTTCATCTCTCTCCATTTCCACATGTTCTTTTCCTGAAAAACCAAGTAAGTCCATTTGATAGTATTCATGCTCTTCTAAACCTATGGTTACCTCTTGGCACTCTTATGTTGAATGCATGGTCAAATGCATATTCATAGATTCTTCCTGAGATTCTTCTATCAAATCCACAGGATGCCAAATTTCATTCTTTTCTTCAGTGAAAGAATTCTCCACATTATTTTGAGTTGTCCTCATCAAAAGGGGATTGAATTTCTCCTCACATTGATTGAACAATTTATGTAACAACATATCAACAATAGGAGAAAGTTTTTCTTTTCGTTCATATACTTCCAAAAAGAGTGATTGGACATTTGGTGGAATTTCATCCACCTCTTTAATAGTGAGAACAAAAATATTATTTATTGCTGCCATAACACTTTCTTCTTGTTCGCTCCGAGTGGATATGAAAAGGTAGTAGATCAAGTGATCAATCTGATTATTCATTTCCAAGTCAATCAACAAGTTACTTGTCCTGAGATCTGAAAATGTCTTCAAGATAGCAGCTCTTCTAGGAAGTTGATTGCTACAGGTTTCATCAAGATCTTGGAAACTTTCAACAATCTTATGAAGAATCTTCTTCATAATTTCATCTTCATAAGGCATCAATGGTGCTACAATCCTCATAACTTCACTAAAGCATGAAGTAACCAACAAAATTATTTCTTCCTCTGGATGCCCTATCCAATAGGGATGAATCAAAGCAGTTACTACAGGAGATAATGCCTTATTCAATAATTCATTAGGAGATTGTTTTACTTAGCTCAAACGATATTCCAACTCAGACAATATACTCATTTCTTCACCTCTTGTCTGACATTCTTCATTGAGTCTTGCACCTACAATGGAAAGTAACCTTGCCAATCTTCTTTCCTCTTCAGAAGCCATAATCACATCTGAATTCTCACAGTTTCGGGACCTCAGATAATGTAACATCTTCAGTACTTCTGAAATTCAAAACTGAATTCAGATCTGACCTCTGGTGTAGAATCTGATTTTTCTGTCACTCTTCTAACAATTGAGCTCCATTTTTCACAGGATGGCAGGAAGACAGGCTCTGATACCATTGAAAGATACCCTCCCAATTTTTTCTTGATTTTAAATTGACAATTACAAAGTAACCATGCACCCATTAAGGTTAGCTCCAAATCAAAACGATGCGGAAAAGAACTCTAACCAAGAATGCTCCCTAAAACCACTTAACGAGGAGGGGCGGGAATATGGTCAGAGGATCCCTAGGATTTACTTAATCATTAACTGAAATGATTACAATTGAATGAGAGGAATTAATCCTTTAGAAGGCGAGGTGCTAACATATGGCAGAGTGCTAATTAAAAAACTGAAAGAACTTAGGCGGATAACCAGCCATGAGAGAATTTCCACTCTTCCACCAAAATAGTGGGGGGAAAGAAAATACAAATAAATAATTCATCTGTTGTGGCAGGAATCCACTCTTTTTCTTCTACATTTTTGTACCTTAGCTTTGTCAATTTCTGGTTTTTCTCTTCTTGGAGGTTATTTTGGGATTAAGTCCGGATTTGGTTTGATGGGGGTGGTATTTTGAAGCATTTTGGGGCCTTGTATTTTAGAAATGAGGATTTTTCAAGTGAATTTTCAATGTGATGTGTAAATATTTTTGCACCAATGGATAGAGGACAAAAAATTAGGCCAAGTTGCTTTTTGAACTTTTTGAAAATTCATCCGAGAAAAAAAGTTATGGGGTTTCGAAGTTTTCCTCTAGATTTTTTGCCATTTTTAGGGTTTTCCACCCAGTCCAGATTTTGACGAATTTTGCCATTTTCGGGGATTTCCACTCGGTCTGGATTTTTCTGGGATTTTCCGTCCGGTCTGGATTTTTCCTGGTTTTTTGACAAATCTAGGATTTTCCGCCCTGTCCGGATTTTTCGGGGTTTTTTTTTCAAATCCGGGATTTTCCTCCCGGTCTGGATTTTTCCAGGTTTTTTGTCAAATCCGGGATTTTCTGCCCCATCCGGATTTTGGCGAATTTTTGTCATTTTTTTGAGATTTTCTACCCCGTCTGGATTTTTCTGGATTTTTTTGTCAAATCTGGGATTTTCCGCCCCATCCGGATTTTGGTGAATTTTTGTCAGTTTTCAAGATATTTTGGTTGGATTTTCACATGTGGGCTATTAATGATTATATCTATTTTTCAGGATTAAATAAATAAAAAGGGAGGACTTGCATAGGATTTGTGCCAGGAGGAAAATCTGCAAAATATTTAAAATGCACCTGCATAAGAATTTGTGCCACAGCCTGTCTATAGATGGAATATATGTTTCAAACATGGAGTGATGTGTGATGCTGTTTTCACTCTCCAATCATAATTTTTATTAAAATCGAGGTGACTGATTGTTGATTTCTGGATGTAATTGCTTTTATGCTATTGGATGATGATGTACCACATTTTTAAGAACCCTAATGTGAATTCTTAGGGTATCTTGGGGATTAATTGCAGCCATTGGATTGAATTTAATCTTGGCCCTTGATTTAAAAATGTAATATCTATAAAAGGCCAGTGCCTTCTCATTTGAAAAAGTTAGTAGAAAAGGTTAAAGAACAGCTGGTTAAAGCTACAAAGCCAGAATTGGCTAGGTTAGAGGTTAGATTCTGCAAGTCAGTAGCTGTAGGAGAGGAGAAAGACTGGAAATTGTTATGTAATGTTGGAGAAGATAACACAAATGGGTTGTTGATTTGGCAAACATTGTGTTATGTTTCAAAAGTTTTATGGTTTCTTATTCTTGATTCTCAGTGTTAGATGTTATTTTTCAGTTCTTTCATGATAATGGTGAAATGTTAATGATGTTGATCGATCTCCGGTCCATACTTTTGGAAATTTGTTGATTGTAAGTTGTTGTGTAAAGTTAGTCTGGACCTTATTTTGTGCTAAGTTCAACTGTGGATGCTTGTTTACATTGCACCATTTACTGGGTATGTGGATGAATGTTCAGAGTCTGAAAATCTTCAGTTTCCTCAAAAGATTGCACCATTTTTGGAGAGTTGCAGGCTTGTCCTTGAATAAGCAGAAATTGGTTTTATTGGAAATTTGTCCGTTTGTAGCATTCATCATTGTTGTGATTGATTTTAGGAGTAATTTTAATCTTAGGATCTCTTTTAAACTCTTATCTTTTGCTATTTATTTTATTATCTGGGTTACATTTAAGAATCTGAGTATCAATATATTGCAAAATCTGATAAGTTTGAAGATCCAGTATTTGTTTGTAAGGCCTCTTGTGATTACCAACATTTTCACATTATCTCTGAGTTGTTTCACTGCATTGTCAAGACCTAACATTAGAGACCTTGGGGTTATCTCTTTTCCCATAGAGATTTACCTTTCAAGAGAGATAGGATATCATATTCTGTTTGAGTTGTTCTGTGTAGAAAACACCATCAACAAGCCTCCCCCTTCATGGCCACTTTTTAACACAACTTAAAGTTATTTCACTAGGCCAAGGGGTCAACTGAAAAATATAACATTAATGCCTTTAGTTTAATTTTTCACCAAATAAAGCTTTTAAGCTAGAACTGAAAATACCTTATTGCTCCGACTGAAGAGAAGGCTAACTAAAGTGCTGACAATTGAGATACTGCTAAGAATTGAATTTACTATAAATAGTAAATTTTGTGAAATGCCACAAAACCCTCCAAACAAGGAAACCCTGATTTGCACATCTGAGTAGGCTATGGATTTCTGGAAATAGGCTAAATCCAGATGAAGAGCGTAGGGAAAAAATGGGGACATTATAAAATCTGCCCAAGTCACAATTTTTTTCAAATCGATGGAGTTTCATTCCTTAGGGCCAATCTCTTGAGTCAACTTTTAAAGAGCTTTTGGATCAAAATGTCATCACTTTATCACCTCAAAGAGATTATGAGCCACGAGTCAAACTGCCATCGTGGAATGAGTCATATTACTATGACTACCATAGATGCAAGGGACATAGAACAAACAATTGCATGCAGCTAAAACACTTGGTCCAAGATTTGATTGACAACAAAGTGATAGAAATTGAGGAACCTACAACAAACACCAACTTCGAAAAAGGGGAATCCTCTTCAACAAACACCCAAGGGAAAAACGTGAATAATGTCCATGATACTACCATTCTTATCATTTCTATAATATATAATCAAAATAGTGTCATGCACATCCAAGATAAACAAAAAAATCTGTCAGTACCAACTGAGTTGGACATTTGTAAATCTCAAGCTATGGTGGTACATGTAATTGCACCTCATTGTCTATCATTTTCTAAAAATGATGACACTTCCCTTACTCATCTGCATAATACTTTGCTCCATATTGAGGCCCTAATCCATAAATGTCTGGTCAAACGTGTCCTAATAGATGGAGGAGTTGGTTTAAATATCTGCACATTAAAGCTTGTCAATGCATTGGGATATCCAGAAGATGTAATTAGTTCTAGTCAAAAGATTACCATGAAGGCATATGATGCAAAAGAATGTTCATCTAAAGGATCATTTAAGCTACCAATTAGAGTGCGCACTATGGTGAAGGATGTGGTTTGCCAAGTCCTTGATCTCCTCTTGACCTATAATATCCTCCTTGGAAGTCCTTGGATACATCAAATGCAAGAAGTATCCTCTACATACCATCAATGCTTGAAATTCCCTCACGATGGAGTTAAAATCAAAATACAAGGAGATCCTAATCCTTTCATGCATGGGCATAATCTAAGCCCTAAAGCTGAAATCACCATTCCTAGCCATTGTGAAGCACTGACTTCTCAAACATGTGTTGATCCCGAATCTTTTAAGGCATTTGCTTCAGTTACTGCATTATCAAATCCCAGAGTCCAAATTCATGATCTAGGAGGTGGATAATACCGATTGGATAAGCTGCCAATAAAAGACATTGCTACTGTCGTCAAGAAAATTCAGACTTCCAACAATGATATCAAAACAGCTACAAAAGGAATGCAAAAACATGACCATGCTTGGATTGAAACCTCTTGTGATCCTGATGATACACTTGCCTCTTCCATATCTGCTCCCACTTAGGCCTTTCGTATCACCGATAATCCTCTATTTGATCAAGACATCTACGACAACCCACTCTTTGATCATGATCCTGTTGAGGATATCCAACCACCATCCTTCCACCCCACTTGACCTAGGCTAGGGTATGAATCTCCTATTGCTGACTCTACCAAACCATCTGGCCAAGTCATTAAGGATGTGCAAGCCTCCTTTTATGTTAACAATACCAAAAAGGATAGTCTCAAAGACTCCATCGATGACATCACCACTCCCATTTCTTCCATCTTTCCCACATCCATTCACCTTGTAGACATGGATCAACAAGTATCTTTCAATGAAAATATAAAGGAACTAACTCAGAATCAAAGGTAAACATGCCTTTTTCAAATGGAGATCCAGAATCAAAAGAAAGCTTGCAAAGAAAGAAAGATTAAGAAAAGTCCCTTAGCCAACATAAAAATCTATTGGATGAATCAAAAATAAAAGAAGATCAAGAAGAGTCCCCTAGCCAACATAAAAATCTAACAGACAAATCAAAAATAAAAGTCAAAAATAAAATCAAGAAAAAGTTGATCTCCAAATATGTCTCTCCCTCAAAAATCAACAGGGGCATCTATCAAAGAGGAAAAAGAAAGAAAAAACTTGCTAATCTATGGTCTCTATCCATGTCACCTATTCCATTCCATCCATCCATTTTCACTTACCCGTCATATCATTACATGACCATTGGTGATGTTTTTCAATATGTCTTTGATGGTGACCCCTGCACGTACTCTGAACCATGGGTTGCCAAAGCTCCTTTTTTGCGGAAGCCTAATGGCCCACGTATTGTGCACATTAGGGATCCTACCATAGCCTCTTTCATCCGTCACATCTATCATCCTTCATACTTACCACTCGTACTCCTCATTCTAATTGGGTTTTGTCATCCAACATGGTCATCCACACAAGAGCGGGGCATCGTCAAGGAAAGTTCTGGATCTGGAATTCATCAATTCTAAATCTAGCTCCAGAGAGCATGACATAAAAGGTTCTGAAGAATACAAAAACAACATAAAAAGTCCTGAAAAAATTGTCATCAGGGTGAAAACCTAGCAAACAAGCATCTTTTTGACACATAAAAAAAGAAAATACAAAAAAATAAAAAAACAAAAAAGAGAAAATACAAAAAAAAAGTGAAAAATAAAAAAAAACCGTTGCCTTGATGGAAACCTGGGAAATAGGCATCTTGGTAACAACAATAAAAATCATAAAATCTGAAATAGTGCAATAAAAACAAATGGTGAAAACCTGGCAATTAGGTGCTATTTGTGAATCAGTTGGCTCTTCCATCTATTAGTTCATGTCCTCCATCATATTAACATCACCATCATATCTATCCATCATTTGCACATCATGGAGGCAATCGTGTTTCATCATGGTTTGGTGAGCTTTGTACATATCCATAATAATCGGTTGTGTCTAAACTGGGAGCAAAATACAGACTCAATGGAGGCAATTAACTTTTGAGCGATCACAAAAAACAAATGGAAGTACAATAAACTTGTCAAAAAAAAAACCAAACACAAGGACAAGACAACACTTGGCAATCAACACTCATCAGAAATCATAACCTTAGGTTTTCAAATCAAAATGGATGATCTAATCTGAATAATGATTGAAATACTTTAAGAAAAGGTTGAATTGTTGTTATTTTTAAATTTTTGTTATCATACCTCTGGAGAAACTCGATGATGTCCTAGACAAGAGAAGCAAGGAAGGAGTATTATTTTTCTTTGTCTGTTGTTTGTGAGCTGATCATTATTATTGTGCAAATTTGTCGTGGGACATGCTCTATAACGTATCATTGATGGCATTTCAGAATTTGTATAGGAAAAAGGTTAACTCTTGTCTGTTTATGCAAGCAATACTCAGGTCATCTTGGTTCAATTATACCTTGATGCTTGTATTACCTTGCTATATCAAAAATGATGAAAGTTGTACTCAAGTCATCATCGGTGCAAATATCCCCTTTGATGCTTGTACTAACTTCCAACATTTCAAAAAGCTCAATGATGATAAACAAGCATAAAATAGCTCTCGAAATGACAACATTGCATAGTTGCATTTGCATGGTTAAGATAGATTATATCTATATTAGTTTTTGCATGAGAATTATAATATCCATCACATCTCATCTGCATAATAAAATTCATCTCATATCATCATAAATCATCGTCCAATCTCATCTAAATCTATCCATCCAATCTAGCACAATTTTGTTCGTAGCCTTACTGCAAGCCTTGATCATCATCGGGATGTATCCTTCCCTATCTTTGTGTTTTTTTCAGGATGTATCCTTCCCTCATCAACAACACTCTTATCATCATCATCATCGAGATGTATCCTTCCCTATCCTTGTGTTGTTTTAGGATGTATCCTTCCCTCACCAACAACACTCTCATCATCATCATCATCGGGATGTATCCTTCCCTATCCCTGTGTTGTTTCTGGATGTATCCTTCCCTCATCAATAAGACTCTCATCATCATCATCATCATCGGGATGTATCCTTCCCTATCCTTGTGTTGTTTCGGGATGTATCCTTCCCTCATCAACAAGACTCTCATCATCATCATGAATCCATCTCGGCTTGTAGTTTGACTGGGGTATAATTAAATCAAATCATCTTCATATCAATCTTTCAATAGTGGATTTCATCACATCATCTTTATTGACCGATGAATTGAACATCAAATCGATGCACATTTTCAAAAATCATCAAAAATTTCAAAAAAATAAAAAATCATCAACAATTTCCAAAAAATCAAAAATCCGAAAAATTCAAAATTTTATCCAATTCATCACTCAAGGGGGTATGTAGGCATTAGTTTTTCAAAATTCACATCTGGGACAAACTTTTTTCTTTGAAGCAATGTGTAAAACACATCACTTCAAAGAGGGGCAATGTATACACCTAAAAATGGTCACATTATAATAAGTCTGGTAATTAATTAAATACAAGTTATTTAATTAATCTTCTAAATTCAATCTACATATAAATGAATTTAAATAATTTATTTATATTGTTCATTTTCTACATTCCTCTATCTTAATTAAATAAGTTTAGTTACTTATTTAATTTAATCACTTTTCCATTTCTTCTTAATTAATTAAATGAATTTTATAATTTAATTATCACATTGCTTTATTTCAAATAAAGTAAATATTCTTCTTTTTCCAAAATCATCTTTTCCATTTCTTCTTAATTAATTAAATAAGTTTTACAATTTATTTTAATTATCACATTGCTTTAATTTGACTTTTTAATTCAAATAAAGTAAATATTCTTCTTTCCAAAATCATCTTTTCCATTTCTTCTTAATTAATTAAATAAATTTTATAATTTATTTAATTTAATTATCACATTGCTTTATTTCAAATAAAGAAAATATTCTTCTTTCCAAAATCATAAAATCATCTTTAAATCTTCTAAAAAGCCATCTCACATATAATTAAATATTTTTAAATATTTAATTAGAAACTTCTTATCCACATCCCACTTATAATTAAATATTTTTAATATTTAATTAGAAGCTTTCAAATCCACATGTCACATGAAATTAAATAATTTATTTATTTTAATTATCTTCAACCACTAAAACTAACTCAATAACTAAACTTGACAAATGACAAGTTTCCTCTATTTTTGAGTGAAAGGTTTTATGGGAAAGAAACATCTTCCTGCGTTCTTTCTATTTTTCATCTTTTTTTCCAACTTCTCCATCTCTCACTATTCATCTTACCAGACTGAATCTCAAACATTGATCTTTTCCAACTAATCTTTTGCCTCCAAAACTTTATAAATACAACCTCCTTGTGCTTTGAAAAGGGTCTTAAAAATCTTGAAAATCTTAGATCTTTGTGAGCATTATAGTTGCATCTATCTAACATTTAACCATCTTGTTTTCTTGAGCATAGCATCTTATCTTTCATATCATTTTAGTTTCATATCTTAGCTTAATCATCTCATATCATTTAGCAATAGAAATGCATGTTGCATAATCTCATTCTCTAAGTTGTCAATCAGTCAAAGCTACTGCTTACACCAACTGAGAGCCGACAGCTTAAAATCAAATCTTTGGAGATAGAGGACAATGGGACGTCTTTGAAGAAACTGTTGTTGTTTAGAGTTTGCTTATTCTTAAACTTAGATTTCTTTAATATAATGTCACATTGGTGTGTTTGTTTATCTATTTAGTTTATTCCATTTATTCTCACACACATTTTTGGTGCCCACTGTGGGGCCCTTGCCTCATTTTTAATTTTTTATTGCAAGTTTTCTGATAAGTTATAGACTGGACTCGCGGTTTAGCGCATATGAGACACATTTTAGCACATCCCTAGAAAATTTTAGCACATAGGAGGACTATTTCAACGCATTGACACTTTTTTTTAGCGCATATCTTTGTTCTTTTAGCGCATTTACGCTTTGCTTTAGCGCATCCATGTATTTCTTTTAGCGCATTTATGTGTTCTTTTAGCGCATCCAGGGAACAATAAATTTCAATCCTGATTTTGACACGTCCACGAACAAAGATTATTACTTTTTGCATAAGGTTAAAATGAAGCAATCCTAGAGTAGACATTTAAATCTGTAATGCCCATAATTGATGCTGAAAAAAAAAACACTGTAACTAACAATTTTTTTTTTTTGGAATAAATCAAATGATGACACAAACACTCTCCAAACGTAAGGCTGGATGTTGATATCGACGTTACTTCTAACCCAAGTATCAATGTCAACAAATAAATCTATGGCTAAACATATATTTATGTTAATAATTATCATGGAAATTAAGATTCCAATATCCAATTTGCAACTCATAATGGCTCGTTCATTAACCATAACATCATTTGACATTGTACTAGTTCTACTCCTGATAATTCCACCATCATTATTATCGAGTTTATTCTCAACACCCTCAAGATTATCAAAAAAGATGGTTATTATTACTAATGTTCTACTAACCTTGAGAAGTGAATTAAATTATCATTGTTTTATTTATTTGTTTAAATATAATTTTTTTTTTAAATTTCTTTATCCACTTATATTATATATATAATTATTCTTTTATATATATACTTACTTTAAGCATAAAAATCTATATTTACGTTAAGGAGTAATTTAAAATTACAATAGTGACTAACTTTTACAATTAACAATTTATTTCATATATTTAGATATTTAATTTAGAAGGACTCCTAAAGTAAGGGAGAGAATATCTTTTTATTTATTTAAGAGGGTATGAATAAATGCCAAATCAAATACTTCAACTTTACTTTATTTAAGTACTCTTATTTTAAATTAATATGGGTTTCCTTTTACCTAAAGTGTGGGGGTATATTCTCTACCCCTTTATTAAGGAGATCTTAAACCTTTGAGAGCCACGTGGATAATCCTAAATGCTATGGTCAGAAGTTTTAGAATGTTAAGCAATATATTATTGTTTATTTAAATAATAATATACCTACCTTTTAGCCACGTAACCTACTTTTTAACTTTGGCATATCATTCTTTTAAGATTTACTTAAATGTTTAAAAAAAATAAAAAAATAAAAGACTATACATGCTAATTATTCTTAAGAATGCATATTCATCATTTTGCCTTTATCTAATTGAAACACTTTATAATAGTCTATTTAAATGACACCAATTTGATACTCATATTTGCCATCTTCCACATAGTGAACCAGTGAAAATATACACATATATTGAAGTTAAAATCGTACCCAATATTTTGGCGACGTGGCAATGAACATGGGCAAGCGACGAAGCATAGGTTATAATATAGTTAACTTCCCTTTGAAGTTAATCTACAATAAGCTTCTTCCTCGAATCCAAATGCAACCAAGGTTAAATTTGAAATGGAGAGTGAATTGAAGTGAATCTAAATGGTTCAATTTGAGCCTTGTTGTTTGGAAATCCAAAACTGAAGCAAAAGCACAATTTCTTGCATGGAAGATTATCCACTATAAAATTGTTGTGGGAGAACACCTTACTTTTCTCCCTTCTCACTCCTCCAGATGTCCTTTTTTCCACAAGATTGAAACCATTAAACATGCTTTTTGGATGTGCAAGTATACCCAGGAAATTTGGCAAACAATTTTGGTTGAGATCCCAACTATTTTTAATAGAGATTTAAGATGAAAATCAGCACTATTAAGATTGCATTATTCAGAAAATATAGTTTCAGAATATTTATGTTAATGCATCCTTTTGTATATTTGGAAGCTTTGATGTAAAGTTGTTTTCTCTAATGCTTTCCAGCCTAAGGAAGTTATTATGCATGGCTTGTTCTCTAGCATTATTTTGCAGCAATCAATACTTGTTAGAACATTCAAAGATAAATTTGGCTTCAACTCAGAACTCAAGATTCAAATAGCTCATGTGCAGTCCCAGTTGATAGAGATTGCTAAGAAATGCCAAAAGTCTCTTCTTTCATCTATGGAAATGGTTTACAGAGGACCAAGTTTTATGTACTCTTGGAGAATATTGATCATTTTGTAAGTTGTTAGCTTCAGTTGGTTTGTCTCTTTTAGTGTTGTTTCTTGTTGATGTAGATTTTTTATGTGGCTCCTTTCATGATTCTTATCTTGGAAGAGCCTTTTGTACATTTTTTTTTACTTTTAGTAGATGTTTTTTTCCAATAAAAAAAGAAGCATAGGTTTATTTTTAGCATAGAGCACAATCGAGGAAAGGTAGGTTTAAGAAAGATTAATTTATTTTGGCATCCATTTCAAACGATGAGCACCACTTCAGTGCATAAATCAAAAGGGTGTTATTGGATATCTTTCTCCCATTCTACCCTAATTTGCTACATTTTGAAAACCCTAGTATAGCAATATTTTCACTTGCAACAAACAAGGAGAATGTAGAAGTAGAAGCCAAATACCAAGGATTCTACGGTCCATGTCTCACAGACCAATTCCCTTGAGCATATTTCTGACTTGCAAGAATAACCTACAACGATGGGTAACTCTTTTTTTTGTTTTGTTGGTTAAGCATTACTTGTATATATATTTGTTTTGTTTGCATAAGTTATGACAGAGGATATCAAGAGGGGGAGGTGATGCCGATCGAGGTCTCCCCCCCCCCGCCCCCCAACATACTATTTTTTTTTTTTTTTTACTATCAACGAATTTAAATATGTTGTTTCTTATAACCTAAAGTCATACAAAGGTCTAACTGGCCAAGCGGACACATGAAGAGAGGGGACTATGTGAGGCCTACGCCCATGTGAATCACACCATTTACACGGTTGGCTTAGAGTGGGATGTAAGGCAGGATTAAGAGGAAATACAAGATGTTACATATTGCACAAAGCAAAACCCTTGTGATATAGAGAAATTGATGCATTCCATCCAAATTGTTTCTTTGAAAACCTAATAAAACGTAAATCATTTAGTACCAACTTTTATTAAGCTATCTTCATTGGTGCATTCTTTTTTATATGCTAAAGTAGCTCTTTCTTTTATCAACACAGTAGTATACGATATCAATAAATGAGATTTTATTTTTTTATAAGACAATGATACAATTTTATCCTACGCATACACCAAAATTCAATGTATGTCGACTATTAGTTTACACAGATTTCAGACGAGGTTTCTCAGATGATGCAAACAAAAATTGTATGGTCACAAAGGTTCATTTATATATACCTACATACATACATATATATAAATGTTTTGCATATGTAAAATATATACTTTCCCTGAACCACATAATGTATTTTCTATAGGAGTAAAAGAAAATAGAGACTTCAACTCTTCTTTTTTTTAATGGTATTCACAAGGTCAAAATTCTGAAACATAATGATTATAACTTGGATTCCATGCACAAATTTTAAACATGCTCCACACAGCCAAAAGATCTATATTTTGTCAGTTTGCATTTTACAGAATGGTACCTTTAATTTTGTTCTCCCTAGTTTAGAAAATGATCTTACATAGAACTTGAAATACTTGAAAATAAATATATATCTGCAAGAAGTACTTGAACACGTACATATATATTTTTCTTTCCTACTCAACATAGAAATACTTATTCAGACACCAAACACCCTGTTGTGTAAAGAAAAATAGTCTACTATATTGAAGTAAAAGGGGAACAGTGATATTCAACTATTCTTGATAGAAAATTTAAGGCAATAGAAAATATGCATTTATACAATATCATATCCTTTTCCTAACATCAAATCACCAAAAAAATTATTTTGTTTGTTCACAAACACGCAAATACAATGCTCCACATTGGCTTATTTAAAACAACAAACATTCTAGAGGGCAGACCTTCCTCTTGAAACTTTACAATAATAACATTCCTCCAAACACCATAGGTAATCTTAAATCTACAAACTCCTCAATCTTCTACCTACACAATACATAAGCTTTTTTCATAGGTCATGGGTGCTCACCACCCAATCTTTGGTTGGAAAACCAACCACCCCCAAGCTAGGAGGCACCTTGGGAACTAAATATATCCATGCAATCCAAATACATTTAACACACAAAACACTCATAAAACATATACACACCCACCCAACGGAAATTTCACATAACAAAGAGTTCATTATGAACCCAAAACAAGGAATGGAGGGTGGACTACACACTCCATTTTGGGGACTCAAAAGTAAAAACCATGGATAACCATCACAAGTTTCAACCCTTATTACCAACCCATCTTTCACATCTCTTTGTCCACCCAAACCACCCTTCACATTTCACAAAACATATGGGTACTCATACCCTTTCTTTTACCTCTCCATTATAAGGAGTAATAACATGTCTCCATGGAGGTTCCTACTCCAACCATCCCCAACTTGGGATGCTCTTCCCAAATTTGGGTGAGCCTATCCCATTACAACCCTTTTCTCCCAACAATATACACAAAAACAAAATTTAAAGAAAGGATTTCAAAACACACAAATACACGTACATAGCTTACAAATTTAAAAACACAAGGAGCAAAGGGGGTGTGGTGATCCTACCTTCAACCCAAGTTTTGGAAGGAAGTGATGAGGGTGAGAACAACTTCTCCTCCTCCAAGCTTGCTCTCCAATCTCTCAAGCCAAATCCAAGAGCTCCCAAGCAAAATTACAACTCCAAAGACCAAGAATGCAAAAGAGAACCCCTCCAAGTTTTCTCTTCGATATCTCAAGCCAAATCCAAGAGCTCCCAAGCAAAATTACAACTCCAAAGACCAAGAATGCAAAAGAGAACCCCCAAAACCCTTGTTCTTGGTTTGTCTTATTGGAATTCAAATTTGAATTCCTTTGAATGGATAAGTGACACTTGTCACTCATCCATTCACTCTCCCAAGCACATTCACCCATGTGTGCTCTCACATGTGTGAGAACTTGGGAGACTTCCAAGACAACATAGAGATGTGGGAATGGAAAGGGACTAGTCCCCATCCCACTTCTCAAAACCTTATTTTCGTCAAACCCCTTTAAGGCCTCAAAAAGAGTGCCCAATCATAGAATTTACTTAAAATTTTGAGCTAAAAAAGTACCTAACCCATAGGTACTTGACCTAGGGACCTTAAACCCATAAAAATACTTTAAAAACATAATTTTTCAACCTCCAAAAAATGCCCTAAAGTTCAAATCAGAGTTTGTCCACTTGGGTGGACAACTCACCATCTAGATGGATTGACATGACAGTAAAAATCACTTACAAACATTCACAAACAACATTATGAATAAAATAAATTACATAATGGAACTATAGTCCCTTCATATGGACTATAGCTCGGTTTCACTAGTTAATTACTCAGGGTTCCCAAAGGTTACCTCCAATTTTCATTGGCCATGAAAAGTGTACCTACACACTCGATGCACATGCTAGTCCATCCAAAAAGTCATGTATCAAAACAATTTGATCACCATTATACACAAGTTTTCATCCAAATAAATCATATATCCGAACAATTGAATCACCATTTCATATACACAAGTTTCCACCCAATTAAATCATATAAAAAAATTGAATTGCCATTTTATATACACAAGTTTCATAATTTCACATCACATATATATCTCATATCATAATTAGAAAAATCACTAATAACATATCATATCCAATCATTTTTACCTTAATTTTCAAATTCATCAAATTACAATATAGTTCATTCACACCACATATTTCATTCATTCATTGTTAAGTCTCAAAATTCAAATTAACCAATCTTAGTAACTAGCATAAAATTAGGTCAATCATCACAATAAATTAACTAAGCATGTAGCATAATCATAATCAATTCATCATAAGAGCTCAAATGTCTAAGCATCATAATCAAATCATCATAAGAACTCAAATGTCTAAAATGTCATGTCTTAAATGGTATCACCAGACATAGTCAATAATACTAAAACTCAAAATAGTCTAAGCAATAAATGTATCGTAGAGGTGGACCTCACAAAATATGGAATAAACCAATCCTAGGGTAGTCACCAAACAATTGATCTATCTTGGTTAAAATGAATCCCATGTCTGTTTGAAGCAACATCTTCACTTAGCTTAGCAAATTGTCATTTGGGATTAAAATTGAACAAAATTGTTTGTTGTGATTATCAGGTGATAGGCCTATGCTCTCCCCTTAACTAGGTGATCAAAACACTAGACTCATCTTTTCATTTCATGTATTTCATGCTTTATTAAATCCTTTAGAAGACTTGCTCTTGTGGGAAAAAGTAATCACCCAAGAGGAATGACCTAAGTGGGATCACCTAAAGCCAAGGATTCCAACCCACTCTAAACAAAAGCGAGTTGTTGATGAAAATTCACTAGACAATACTATGCAAGATAACCATCCCCAAAGACTTTGTTCTAAAGGTTGAGAGGTCTCCTAAGGGAGTATATCATTTGCCACATTGAACAAAAACCCTTACTATGAACCTTAGTGTAGAAGCCAACTATGTCAATAACCAAACATTATAATACTCACAGTGCAAGGGGAGGGAAGAAACTTCCCCCAAGACACTCACCATATAATTTCCAAGGACCGTTTTCTCAAGGGATCGAGAAATATAACTTTGAGTACGCACTTGGAAAAGACAAAAACACGGGTTCCCTCTAGGGGGTGACACGACTGTGTGAGTCAACACAATTCTAAGATGTGGGCTGCAATTATTATGATGACCTTTTTTTTGACAATTAAGAGTGAGTTTGTCTGAAGTGTTTGTTTTGTTCAATACCTGTGGAAATTTCAAGAATATACACCCATTGTTTAGTTTAAGGATTTTAGAAACAACTGTTTTCCTATTGCATGCCGTGTTTTTCAAACATAAATTCAGATAAATATAATCCAATTAGGAAAACTATCAAAACATGTTTGGTTCAACGCATTGATTGGATATTTTAGCGCATCTCTGCTCTATTTTAGTGCATCCTTGCTATGTTCTAGCGCATCCTTGCTCCGTTTTGGTGCACATATGTTATGTTATGCATTGATTCAATCTTTTAGCGTATACATTGAAAAGTTTAGTGCATCCATTGAACATAGTAGCAAATCTATTATCTAAGTCAGGAGTTTTTTTGACGCAATCTGCCACCAAGTCTAGTCTTTTCTATGCTCAGGGTCTAGAAATCTACAACCTTTGCTAAGAAATCCATTGAGAAAAGGATCAGGAAACCAAAAAAGTCCCTTAGTTACAAGAAGTTGTTGAAAAGGAGATGATTTTTATACCAAAGTCAAAAAGTTTTACTTGAGCATCAAAATTTCCTTCATCAATATCATGACTTTGCTAGGGGATTTACTGATGATTTTTATTTAGAGCCATTATCTTCACAAGTTTTCTTTCAACGAAGAGCTCTTTCACAAAGACATAATCACAATCAGCCCATTCATCCCACTTTCATCCCGCAACCCACAATTCAGTATTCTAATCATCCTAATCAAGTGTTGCAATAAAGAACTTGGAAACATTAGGCTTTCACAAAATTCCTTATTTTCTCAAACTGAGATCAAAACATCGCAAAGTGCATTATCACATCCATTTCCAATTTCTATTTTAATTCCCATAGTTCAGGATTATCATCCTTCAACCTAGGGAATCACAAGCTGAAAATTAGAAATTTCCTTAGTCATATCAATAGAATCTATCATTCTATTCCGATTGAGGCATCCAAAAAATTGAACTCTCTCATTAGTGATCAAAGTTGGTTAAAATTTGGTAAAAGCATATGCCTATTATAATGAGATCCTGAAAGAATCAAGAAGGCAAAAGGGAAAATCCACTTTGCAACATGGGTGATAGGGAAGAAAATCCTTTTCACAAGTTTCGTACTAGGAATAATTCAAATAATGATGAAATAATTGAGGAGTTACTTCAAGAGGCGGAACAGGATCCATAGTTCCATACTCTCTTGGACAAAATTTTAGAGATGAATAAAAAAAGATATTTTCTTTTGTTAGCCAACCAAGGAGCTAAACTAACCTCTAATTTTGATACGAAAAAGATTAGAGAGGATCCTGAAAAATTTGAAACCCCCCTTAATGATCTTAGTGCTCTTACTCAGTAGATAAGAGCACTACAAGGAAAAATTAAAGAAATACAAGGGGGTACAACCAAGAAATATGTTTTGGAAGATATCTGCCCATATCCCTTTGATAGGAATCTCAACATGATTCCTTTTCCAAAGCATTGTGAGATCCCAAAATTTGACAGATACAACGGGAAAATGGATCCCATTGATCATGTGAGGGAGTTTTGAAATATGAGCCTAGAATTTTCTCATGAAGATACATACTTGATGTGATTGTTTCCACAATGTCTAGGTGGACAATCCATGGGGTGGCTTTCCAAAATCACCCCACCATCAAAATATTTGAGGATTTAATAAATAAATTCATATCTCAATACTCCTACAATATACAACATCAAATAACCATGCTTGATTTGTGCAAAGCAAAGAAAAATACTTGGGAACCCTTCATCACCTTCTTGCAAAGATGGAGAAGGTCATTTGCAAGATATTCCCATCTTGTTCCTAAAAAGGAAAAGATGGAAATCTTTACTGATAGTCTAAATCAAGAAATGAGTTATAGGCTCAATCTTCATTGTCCTCAATCATTTGAGAAATTGATTGAAAACGTGATCACCATCAAAGGAGCCTTGGTCAAGAGAGGAGTCTTAGAGCTTGACAAAGATGGTTCAAATATGTATAATCATATCAACAACAACAATGATAAGTCAATATTTTGGACTAGAAATAAGAATGTTGTAAATGATGGGGTGGTAGATGCCAACAATGTGAAAGAAAATCCAACCATTCTCAATCTATCAGGTATACAACACAATGACACAAATCTTGGAAACTCAACTAACAAAGGCAATAAAAAATCCAATCAGGGAAACAATTCCAATCAAGGAAATATGGCCAATAATCATGGTAACTTCAATTATAATAATCTCGATAGCAATCAAAATTCAAATCCACCCAAATCACATTTTTTCTCAAATGGACGAAGTTTTACTCCTTTGGGCCAGTCTCTTGAATCAATTCTCAAAGAAATTTTAGATAAAAAAGCCATCACGTTGCCACCACAGAGAGATTATGAGACATAAATCAAACCACCATCATGGAATGACTCGTATTATTACAATTACCATAGATGCAAAGGTCATAAAACAAATAATTGCTTGCAGTTGAAGCACTTGGTCCAAGATTTGATTGATAGAAAAGTGATAGACATTGAAGAACCTACAACAAACACCAACTTCGAAAAAGGGGAATCCTCTTCACCAAACACTCAAGGGAAAAGTGTGAATAATGTCCATGATACTATCATTCTTAACATTCATGTATTTGATAATCAAAGTAGTGTCATCCAAACCCAAAATAAATTAAACAACCCACCAATACCATTTGAGTTGGAAGTTTTCAAATCCCAAGCTATGGAGGGACATGTACCTACATCCCATTGTCTATCATTTTTGGAAAATGATGACACTTCACTTACTCATCCGCATAATGCTTTGCTCCATATTGAGGTGCTAATCCATAAATGCTTGGTCAAGTGTGTCCTAATAGATGGAGGAGTTGGTTTAAATATTTGCACACTAAAGCTTGTTATTGCATTGGGATATTCATAAGATGTAATAGATTCTAGTCAAAAGATCATCATGAAGGCATATGATACAAAAGAACGTTCATCTAAAGGATCAATTACGCTACCAATCAGAGTTGGACTTGTGGTGAAGGATGTGGTTTTCCAAGTCCTTGATCTTCCCTTGACCTATAATATCCTCCTTGAAAGACCTTGGATACACGAAATGCAAGCAGTATCCTATACATACCATCAATGCTTAAAATTCCCTCACAATGGAGTTGAAATCACCATACAAGGAGATCCTAATCCTTTCATGCATGGACATAATCCAAGCCCTAAAGTTGAGATCCCCATTCCTAGTAATTGTGAAACAACACTTTCTCGACCATGTGTCGATCTTGAATATTTGAAAGCCTCTACTTCATTCACTGCACTATCAAACCCCATGGTCCAAATCAATGATCTGGGATGTGGAGAATACCATTTGGATAAGCCATTGATAAAAAACACTGCTACAGTCATCGAGAAAGGTCAGATTCCAATAATGGAATCAAGACAACTACAGAAGGAATGCAGAATGATGACCATGCCTGGATTAAAAAATCTTGTGATCTGGATAATACACCTGCTTCTTCCACACCTGCTTCCACTCAAAACTTTTCTTATCACTGATAACCCCCTATTTGATCAGGATATCTATGATAATCCACTTTTTGATCAAGACCCTATGGAAGATATCTTATCATCACCCTTCCATCCCACCTACCTTGAGCTAGGGTATGAATATTCTATTGTTCCCTCTATTAAGCCATCTTGCCAATTCATTAAGGATGTGCAAGCCTCCTTTGATGGTAACAGTACAGAAAAGGATATTCACAAAGATTCCATTGACAACATCACCACTCCCCCCTCATCCATCTCACCCACATCCATCCACCTTACAGACATGGATCAACAAGTATCTCTCAAAGAGAATGTAAAGGAAGTAACTCAAGAATCAAAGGTAAAAATGCCTTTTCCTAGTGGAGATCCAGAGTCAAAAAAAATCTTGCAAGGAAATAAATATCAAGAAAAGTCCCTTGGCCGACATAAAAAGATATTGGATGTATCAAAAGCAAAAGAAGATCGAGCAGAGTCTCCTAGCCAAAATAAAAAGCTATCAAACAAATTAAAAATAAAAGTAATAACTAAAAGCAAGCAAAATTTGATCTCCAAATATGTTTCTCCCTCAAAAATCACTAGGGGCATCTATCAAAGAAGAAAAAGAAAGAAATAACTTGTTGATCTATGGTCTTCATCCATGTCACCTATAACATTACATACATCCATTTTCACTTACTCGTCATATTGTTACACAACCATTGGTGATTTTTTTCAAGGTCTCTTTGGTGGTAACCCCTTCACGTACTTTGACCCATGGGTTGCGCAAGCTCCTTTCCAACTGAAGCCTAATGGCCCACGTATTGTGCACATTAGGGATCCTATCATAGCCTTTTTCATCTATCACATTTATCATCTTACCACTTGTACTCCTCATTCCAATTCCAGGTATTTTCATCCAACATGGTCATCCACATAGGAATGGGGCATCGTCAAGGAAACTTATGGATTTTTCATTTATCAATTCTACATTTGGCTTTAGAGAGCACAACATAAAAAGTCCTAAAAAAATTCTAAAAACAGTATAAAAGTCCTGAAAAATCCAAAAACAACAGAAAAAGTCTGGAAAAAATCATCATTAGGGTGAAAACCTAGCAAACAGGCATCCTTTTGATACATAAAAAAATTCATAAAGATAAAAAAAAGAAAAAAAATTGTTGCCTTGATGAAAACCTGGCAAACAAGCGTCTTGGTAACAACACAAAAATCACAAAATATGAAAAAGTGCAATAAAAAAAAATGGCGAAAACCTGGAAAACAAGAATTGTTTGTGATTTAGTTGGCTCTCCCATCTATTAGGTTACATTCTACATCATTCATTCATAACCATTTTTATCAGCATCGAATCCATAATTGTTCATCACATTTGCATCATGTACACAACATTTCCTTGAAACGACAAGGATTACATCATGGCTTGATGATCGTTGTTTATATTCCTAGCAATAGGTTGTGTCTTATCGGGAGTCAAAGTGCCACTCGATGGGGGCAATCAGCTTTTGAAATTTTTGGCAACATGTGTCAAGTATTAGAATATCAAATCAACAATCAAATATCCAATCAAGCCTAGTCAAAACAACTATGAGACATAAACTGAAACAAACTGGATGATCTTAATTTGAATAAAATGATTAGAACACTTAAAACATAAGTTGAATTGTTGTTTTGAAATTTGAGGACATCATATCTCTGGAGTGACTCAATGATGTACTAAACTAGAGTCATAAGGAACGAGTATGATTTTTCTTTGATTGTTGTTTGTAAGTTAATCATTATTACTGTGCAAATTTTTCGCAAGATATGATTTTCAAAAGTATCATTGATGACATTTCAGGATTTGCATAGGAAAAAGATTAACTTTTGTCTGTTTATGCAAGCAATACTTAGGTCATCTTGGTTCAATTATACCTTGATGCTTGTATTACCTTGCTATATCAAAAATCATGAAATTTGTACTTAGGTCATCATCGGTGCAAATATCCCCTTTGATGTTTGTACTAACTTCCAACATTTCAAAAATCTCAATGATGATAAACAAACATAAAATAGCTCTCAGAATGACAACATTGCATAGTTGGATTTGAATGGTTAAGATAGATTACATCCATATTAGTTTGTGCATGAGCATTATCATATCCATCACATCTCATCTGCATAATAAAATCCATCTCATGTCATCATAAAGCATTTTCCAATCCCATCTAAATCTATCCATCCAATCTAGCACAAATCATGTAATGATATCTGTGGTTTTTTTCCTATCCTTACTGCAAGCCTTGATCATTATTGGGATGTATCCTTCCCTATCCTTGTGTTGTTTCGAGATGTATCCTTCCCTCATCAACAACACTCTCATCATCATCATCATCATCGGGTTGTATCCTTCCATATTCTTGTGTTGTTTCGAGACGTATCCTTCCCTCATAAACAACACTCTCATCATCATCATCATCATCATCATCATCATCGATATGTATCCTTCCCTATCCTTGTGTTGTTTTGGGATGTATCCTTCCCTCATCAACAACACTCTCATCATCATCATCGAGATGTATCCTTCCCTATCCTTGTGTTGTTTTGGGATGTATCTTTCCCTCATCAACAATACTCTCATCATCATCCTCATCATTGGGATGTATCCTTCCCTATCCTTGTGTTGTTTTGGGATGTATCCTTCCCTCATCAACAACTCTCTCATCATCATCATCATCGTCATCATCATCGGGATGTATCCTTCTCTATCCTTGTTTTGTTTCAGGATGTATCCTTCCTTCATCAAAAACACTCTCATCATCATCATCGAGATGTATCTTTCACTATCCTTGTGTTGTTTCAGGATGTATCCTTCCCTCATCAACAACACTCTCATCATCATCATCATCATCATCGGGATGTATCCTTTCCTATCCTTGTGTTGTTTCGGGATGTATCCTTCTCTCATCAACAACACTCTCATCATCATCATCATCATTGGGATGTATCCTTCTCTATCCTTGTGTTATTTTGGGATGTATCATTCCCTCATCAACAACACTCTCATCATCATCATCATCGAGATGTATCCTTCTCTATTCTTGTGTTGTTTTGAGATGTATCCTTCCCTCATCATCATCATCATCATCATCAGGATGTATCCTTCCCTATTCTTGTGTTTTTTTGGGATGTATCCTTCCCTCATCAACAACACTCTCATCATCATCATCATTGGGATATATCCTTCCCTCATCAACAACACTCTCATCATCATCATCATCTAGATGTATCCTTCCCTCATCAGCAACACTCTCATCATCATCATGAATCCATCTCGGCTTGTAGTTTGACTGGGGCATAATCAAATCAAATCATCTTCATATTAATCTTTCAATAGCAAATTTCATCACATCATCTTTATCGCCAATGAATCAAACATCAAATCAATGCACATTTTCAAAAATCATCAAAAATTTTTATAAAAATAAAAAAATCATGAACAATTTCCAAAAAAATCAAAAATCTGAAAAATTCAAAATTTTATCTGATTCATCGCCCGAGGGGGCATGTAAGCATCAGTTTTTCAAAATTCACATATGAGACAAACTTTTTTCTTTGAAGCAATGCATAAAACACATCACTTCAAAGAGGGGCAAAATGTATACACCTAAAAATGGTCACATTATAATTAGTCTGGTAATTAATTAAATACAAGTTATTTAATTAATCTTCTAAATTCAATCTACATATAAATGAATTTAAATAATTTATTTATATCGTTCATTTTCTACATTCCTCTATCTTAATTAAATAAGTTTAGTTACTTATTTAATTTAATCACTTTTTTATTTCTTCTTAATTAATTAAATTATGAATTTTATAATTTATTTAATTTAATTATCACATTGTTTTATTTCAAATAAAGTAAATATTCACCTTTTTCCAAAATCACTTTTCCATTTCTTCTTAATTAATTAAATTAATTTAATAATTTATTTAATTTAATTATCACATTGCTTTATTTCAAATAAAGTAAATATTCATCTTTTTTCAAAATAATTTTTCCATTTCTTCTTAATTAATTAAATGAATTTTACAATTTATTTAATTTAATTATCACATTGCTTTATTTCAAATAAAGTAAATATTCATCTTTTTCTAAAATCATTTTTCCATTTCTTCTTAATTAATTAAATGAATTTAAAAATTTATTTAATTTAATTATCACATTGTTTTATTTGAAATAAAGTAAATATTTTTCCTTTTCCAAAATCATCTTTTCCATTTCTTCTTAATTAATTAAATGAATTTAAAAATTTATTTAATTTTTAATTATCACATTGCTTTATTTCAAATAAAGTAAATATTCTTCTTTTTCCAAAATCATTTTTCCATTTCTTCTCAATTAATTAAATAATTTTTACAATTTATTTAATTTTACTATCACATTTTCTTTATTTCAAATAAAGTAAATATTCTTCTTTTCAAAATCATAAAATCATCTTTAAATCTTCTAAATATTCTTCTTTCCAAAATCATAAAATCATCTTTAAATCTTCTAAATATTCTTCTTTCCAAAATCATAAAATCATCTTTAAATCTTCTAAAAAGCCATCTCACATATAATTGAATATTTTTAATATTTAATTAGAAGCTTTCAAATCCACATGTCACATGAAATTAAATAATTTTATTATTTAATTATATTCAACCACTAAAACTAACTCAATAACTAAACTTGACAAATGACAAGTTTCCTCTATTTTTGAGTGAAAGGTTTTATGGGAAGGAAACATCTTCTTGCTTTCTTTCTATTTTTCATCTTTTTTTCTAACTTCTCCATCTCTCACCGTTCATCTTACCAGACTAAATCTCAAATGTTGATATTTTCCAACTAAGCTTTTGCCTCCAAAAATCTATAAATATAACCTCTTTGTGTTTTGAAAAGGATCTTGAAAATCTTGAAAATCTTAGATCTTTGTGAGCATTATAGTTGCATTTATCCAACATTTAACCATCTTGTTTTCTTGAGCATGGCATCTTATCTTTCATAGCATTTTAGTTTCATATCTTAGCTTAATCATCTCATATCATTTATCAATAGAAATACATGTTGCATAATCTCGTTCTCTAAGTTTTCATTCAACCAAAGCTATTGCTTACACCAACTGAGAGCCAACAACTTACAATCGAATCTTTGGAGATAGAGGACAATGAGACGTCTTTGAAGAAATTGTTGTTGTTTAGAGTTTGCTTATTCTTAAACTTAAATTTCTTTAATATAATGTTGCATTGGTTTGTTTGTTTATATTTTTAGTTTATTCCATTTATTCACACACACAAAACCACTTTCCCACTTCTAGATTAAATAATTAAATAAATTATTTAATTCCCTTATTTCATTTCCAACATTATCCATTAATAAATAAATATTTATTTATTAAAAAATTATTACTTGCACATTCCTCCAATAATTAATTAATTATACTCTCATCTCATTGATTGAATCAATAAAATCCATTGACTAATAAATCAATCCCATCGATTAATAGATATCAATCCCATTGATTAATAAATCGAATCCCACTGATTGACCAATCAATTCCCTTGATTAAATCAATCAAACTAGTTAACTCTCCAATCTATTTTCTCTCAACAAACATCAACTATTAATCTCCATCTTTAATCTTTGAATCTAGATCATCCATCTGAATCAATCATTTCTATAAAACCAAGCCTTCATAGCACATTGATGACTATCCACAAAACTTTAGTGTTTGCATCATTATGATCATCACATACACTTGAAGCTTAAGGAAAAAGAGCATATCAATTTATAAGAGCAAATGAAAGCTAAGAAGAATAATGGAAGTCATCCATGACAATATGATGAAGGTGAAATTATCATTTGTTTGAATTTGATTTCATCCTTGTTGCATGTTTTATTTTGATTAAATTGGATCTTATTGAGTTTAGGATTGTAGATTGTGGTTATTTTCATTGTTTCCTATTATCTCTATGACTGAAGGTCAAATTTTTTATTTACATTTTGGTAAACCCGACATGAAATACATTTTTAACAATTTTTGTATAGAATTTAGTTTTTTGTGAAGCTATAAGAAGTGCGATGCAATCATAAAAAATAATGATGTAATCATAGAAAATAGTAATGCAATTATGGGGTCCTACACCACAATTGACTATATGTTCAACGCATATGTTGATCTCAATGACACATACAAATTTTGTTGTGTCATATCTATCATTGTTATTTTCTATATTTTTGCAGGTTGAACTAGTATCCTGCATATGTGTCTTCCTACACCACAATCGATATACAAAACATCGCATTCACTTGTTTGAATGTTGCATCTAGGTTTTTTATGCATCACAGTCGCTTTGCTATGTGACACATCTGAGTCTTCCTACACCGCAAGTGACTGTCATAGACAAAAAGGTAAAATGTTGAGTTGTAATTTTTTTTTTTCTAATTTTTGTCAGTAGGGTAAGGTTTTTGGTGTTACTGATCCTTGTCTTTCCAAATTGTGACAATATTTTGGATTATCTCACACTTTTTCTTTTTAGTGCTTAAATTGAACAAGATCTCACACATTTATTTTTTAATGCTTAAAATGAACATGATCTCACACATTTATTTTTAGTTCTCTTAAATAAACAATACAATCTCAAACATTTGGTTTTAGTGCTCTTAAAAATAACAATACAATCCTCACTTTGTAATTTGGATTTAAAATTAACAGTTTTTTTGAACATGCAAATTTCACTTGGTGCTCTAAAATAAATAGACAAATTGCACACTTCCTTTGGTGCAATTAAAATGAACCAATGATTATTGTATTTGGTGCACTTACACATGTCAGTCTTGTTACCAAAGGTGTATTGCTATGTATCCTCTCCCCTTGCGCTTTGTACGACCTTGGGTGACAATAAATAGCATCATGTAAACCTTTCCCATTTTTTTAATTAGGAGGCCTACCTTGGGATACATCCTTACAGAGAACCCAAGGGATCAAAATTAAGCGACATTTTCTAGTGTGCTATAGAAATTGGATAAGAGTGAAAGTTGTAGTTTGATCCGTGCATGTAGTGCTCTTGACTTTCATTAAGGGAGTATGGTTTTTTGATTCCTTGAAGAGACATCTAAGAGGTCAATGGTGTTCATAAAGATCTACCCACTAAAAACATTTTGTTGTAGAGGCCATTAAAGTCCTTCAAATGAAACTGATAAAGTTGTGTAAGGGATTTATATTGTACCTTGAAGCTACTCACAATGTACTTTCTTAGGTTGAGATAGGTCTTCTTCAGTTATTGGAAATAGTTCTTAAGAAGTGAATGAACGTGTTCTTGTGGTGTTTGTCAATGACTTTGTGTCATTGGATGTCTACTATCTGCCTATGTAAAGAGAAGGTGATTTTATAATTGACCCAATTATTTAAATACCCAATATTTCTAAGAATTTACCCCTTAAATGGGAGGTGGGCCTACCTATAGTTACACACCTGTTCTACTACTAAATTATGTTGTGAATGTTTTGAGTCTTGTTATTACCAACTATAAATGGCCTTATTGTTTGATATAAAATGATAAAAAAATTAGACACTAATAACTTATCAAACAACTATTTTTTGTGTTTTCTCAAATTGAATTACATATAAAAATAGAAAACTAATCAAGATTAAGGCTCCTTAGAGGTTAGATTTTTGACAAAACTTGTGCACTGCATCTATTAGCCTATGTTTCACAACTATGTATCTACATTGCAAAAATAGTGTGATGATTTCATTAGCAACTATGGTGTACTCATCTATTTAAACACTAGATCTCTCTGTCAATTGAAAACCTACATATTAAACAAACAAAAACACATCTATGTGCAACACATTTGATAGGTTTTATAATGCATCTATTGAATTCGTTGTCTAGTGTGCCACATCTATTGATTTCTCTATCGCATATATTTAATAGATAAAATAGAGTTTATTTCTAGAGGTTGCATCAACTTGGTCTTTTTACACAGAAACCTAAAATTTGAACAATCACGCTTTTCCTATATTTATAGTGAATTTTTAGCTTTCTTGGGTTAAAACATCATGTCATTTTAGCGTAATTTTTGAACAAGACAAATGAGAGGGGGGTGAATTAGTTGTACCAAATTTAAACTTTTAAATCATTCACCGAAACTTAGATCAATAAAAAATCCTTAACACTGATAAAATAATTAAACATTAAGTGCAAGTGCAGAAATTGAAAACCATCACGCAAACATAGTAACACTAGATTTACGTGGAAAACCCAATGGGGGAAAAACCACGGTGAGGATTAACTCACATTATAGATAATATCAAAAATAATTACAAAGGCTCACTGCCTGATAAAAAAGGCTCATTTCCAAAATAATGACTCACTGTCTGGATCAAGACTCACTGTCCAATAGGGTTAACCACCCAGAGAGCTCATTTCCATAGAGATACAAAGAAGATAGAAGAGATATGTTACAGAGAGAAGATAACCTCAATGCAACAGATATTTCAACCATAATTTTCTCAACCACTTGCAAACATGCATGAATGATAGAGTACACCTTCAGCTCACTACATCTGGAAACTCAACATTTAAAATTTTCATTGATCTGCCACATTCACATCACACACACCTAGTGATTTGCATCTATTTCACATCTATCTTCTCTATTTCTTTTCACTTATCTCTTTGTACATCTTTAACCAATAACTCATCTTATATTTATACCATTTTCAACTTTGAAACATATCCAAAGTCGACCATCCATCATTAAATTCAAATTAGGTTAGCGCAAAAACATCTTAGGGTGGAATTAGAATGAGGGTGAACCAAACACATGCTTGATGAGGACCCAAGTAGGTCCCAACACACTTCATCAATTTTGAAATTAGTGCTCAACATGAGGTCATCCAAACCAGTGTAGAACACATAGAATAATTAAGCACACACAACTCTTAGCATGATCAAATCCTTTCAGACACCAAAATTATCTTCAACATAATCATAACAACTTAACTCTAGAACCACAAGTCATAAGACTTAGCCAAAAAGAAATCTGGACCAACAACATTCCTCCCAGACCTCGGCCAAATACACAAAAAACCATAATTCACAACTGGTGAACATAACTCGCACTGTACAATGAATCAAAAGCCAAGAATCTGGATAAAGTAGCTTCCAACAACCATGATCAACATATCTGAACCACATAAACACATGAGAAAATCTTAGAGAAAAACCCGAAGTAGCCACTAAACACTTGCAATCTTCCTTCATTACAATTTTCTTAATATCCTCAACATATACAGCCAATAACCTGCATCCATGACATCAATAACAACAAAAACTAGTTAATAACCAATTGACTATTTGACATCAATGACAACACCTTCATTCTTGAAACAATCTACCCCTTTGTCATTGATGGGAACACATGATTTGAAAAACCATCAAAGAGAACATACTAGCTTTGAACTCACTTCACATGATTTTTCTTTTTGTTTCTCCCCCTTAGTAGATAATATTTTTCACATGATACTCTTCTCTTTTTCACATTCTTCCTCTCCCCCTTTTACATCAATGGCAAAGGAAAAAAATATTTTAAATTGATTTCCCCTTTGACATTAAAAATAGAATACTCATTCTTTTGACAACATATGACACTACTTTCTCCCCTTGAGAGGTAGCCACCAAAACATCACTCTGGAAGAAAAATAGATCCATAGACCCACTAGACAGATACATCTCCATATGCATCTAGTTCAAGAAAGGAGGGGCAATAACCCCTAACCTCTCCTGGAGATACTCAAAAGTATCTTTAGGAAGAGCCTTCATAAATATATCATCAATCTAATCCTTTGTAGGGACATACTCAAGCTTTACTTCATTCTCCACAACCTTCTCTCTCAAGAAATGATATTTGATAGATATATGCTTTGTGCTCGAGTGCATCATTGGATTCTTTAAAATTTTAATTGCACTTGTGTTATTACAGAAGATAGAAATAGGATCATTATACACAACTATGATATATTTTAATGTTTGTTTCATCCATAGAACTTGTGTACAACAAGATGCAACAACAATATACTCAGCTTCAATAGTAGACAAGGAAATTGAATCTTGATTTTTACTCAACCATGCCACCAATCTGCAACCAAGAAAGAATGCACCACCATTTGTACTTTTTTTTCATCAACACATCCAACCCAATCTGCATCTGTATAAGCACTTAGTGTAAAGTTAGTATCCCTAGGATACCATAACCCATAATCCAGAGTGTCATTCAAATATCTGAATATTATTTTAGTAGAAACATGTGTTTCTTTAGGATCTTCTTGAAATCTAGCCACAAGACAAACAACATGCTTAATATCTAGTCTAGTAGCATTCAAATGCAACAGTGCACAAATCATAGATCTATACTTGCTCTTATCAACCTTCGGTGAATCATCATTTTTACCTAATTTATAACTGGTCACCAGAGGAGTGCATACCAATTTGGAACCATCTATTCCAAACTTCTTCAACATATCTTTCACATACTTAGACTATGAAATAAAAATTAATTTCTTTACTTTGATTAATTTGTAGCCCAAGAAATAAATTCATCTCACCAAACACAAACATCTCAAATTCTTTTTGCATTTATTTTGCAAACAAATTATACATAGTTTCATTTCCTCCAAAAATAATGTCATCAACATATACAACCACAATCAAGATTTTGTCATTTTCAATTTTAAAATACAGATTACTATTTTTCATACCTTTTTTGAAACCTTGTTGAATCAAGTACTTGTCTAACCTTGCATACCAAGCTCTAGGAGCTTGCTTCAATCCATATAAAACTTTCTTCAATCTGCAGACCATATCTGATTGATCTAATAACTGAAATCCTTTTTGTTCCATGTAAACCTCTTCTTCTAGTTGGGTGATCCCACAATAGTGGTTTACAATTTTTGGCAAAACTGGACATTGAAATTATTATTTTTAACTAAATCTTCACATTCGGGCACCTATAGCGGATAAACCGTGAGGAATTTGAAGATGATGCAAACTAGAGTCTTGTCACATTTTGTCTGTAGATACTAAAAAAAAAAAATTCAAAATTTTTGGAATCATATTGCATTTCTTTTTTCATCTCCCACGAAAACTGGTTTTTTTTCATAAAACAACATTTTTAAAAAGTGACTCACACCGTATAACGCATAAATTTTTTTCCATGAAGGATAAAATTCTAATTCTTTCGAATTTAGATTTTTAACTCCGATATCTAGTGCTTCCACTTGGTTAGATTATTTTTTATTGAATATTTTTTCTTTAATCAAGTTTTGGAGTCAAACCAATTACAACTCAGACATAGTGCGATCGTATAACGCGTAACATTTTTTGTATATATCAAAATTCAAAAAAAAAATTGTTGGATCAAGGACTTCAATATCTGGTGCACTCATATGTTTTCATTTTTTTTTGATAATCTGCTACTTTTCCACATGTGCAGAACAAAGACCTTCATTTTCGATGAAAAACCTATGTTTAATCAAACTAAAAAAACAAATACATAATAAAACCAAAACATATTAAAATTATATTCGTTGGATAGCTCATGCTGAGGATTACCATAATAATTTTGAAATAAATTTTAAATGAATTCATTTGAGCCCCCAAAAGGTAAATCAAAAGTGTTATTTTATCAGCATTTTGATAGGTGTAAATGAGACCCATTTATAAGTATGGTTTAAAACTAGCGAGGTTCTATCCAAGGGCGTTTGATCTAAGGTGGTTTGATCAAATCCTCTTTAATTGGAATCCTTAAAATGGAAATTTTTAAGGCTTAAATCATTATATTTTCTAAAAATATGTGATTTAAAAAAAAATTAGTTCCTCTCAGAAATTGTAAACCAGGTTTGTGGGATCACCCAGTTCACCATTCAAAATGTAGACTTGACATCCATCTAATAGACCTTGAAATATTTATGAGTAGAAAATGCTAATAACATCCTTATAGCTTCCATTCTTTCCACCAGAGAAAAAGTATCCTTAAAATATATTCCATCTACTTTTGAGTAACCCTTACACACAAGCCTTGCTTTATTTCTGACCACTTCTCCATTCTCGTTTAACTTATTTTTGAATACCCATATTGATCCAATAATATTTTTGTCTGTCGGTCTTGGGACCAATTCCCAATTTTGATTCTTCTCAATCTACATAATTTATTCTTTCATGGCTTCCATCCAATGCTCATCTTTACATGCTTCACTTATAGTCTTCGATTCAATCTCAAAAAGTAAACACATATTTACCTCACCAACAACAACTCTGCTTCTTGTCAATACTCCTTTTTTTTTTATCTCCAATGATCTAACTTTTTGAATCATTATTTTGCACATATCTAGGTGTCTTAGGGGAAACAATCAGAGCTTCTTCTTCTTTTTCTTCATTCTGCTTCTCTTGCTCATCCTTTACTTGTTCGTCCACAATTTCTTTAATCCTTATACAATCAAACTCATCAGATACATATCCATCAACATCAGTTGAATTCATCATTGCTCAATCAACCTTGAAATTTGTACTTTCTACAATCTTTCTCAATATTTTATTGAATCATATGTAAGCTATTCTTTTAGTAGAACATTCAAGAAAAATGCCTTCATCACTTCTTGCATATAACTTTTCCAGCCATCCCAAACCTTCCTTAAGTGGTTAAGCTCTTCTCCAAGGAACCAAGCTTTGGTACCAACTGTTGAACAAGATAATTGCTCAAGGGGGGGGTGAATTAGTGTACGAAATTTAAACTTTTAAATCATTCATCATAACTTAGACCAATCACAAATCCTTAACACTGATAAAATGATTAAATATTAAGTATAAGTGCAGAAACAAAAAACCATCACACAAACAAAGTAACACTAGATTTACATGGAAAACCCAGTGAGGGAAAAACCATGGTGAGGATTAACTCACACTATAGAGAATATCAAAATTGATTAAAAAGGCTCACTTCTTAAGAAAAAAGGCTCACTTCCTAAGAAAAAAGGCTCACTTCCAAAACAAGGACTCACTATTTGGATCAAGACTCATTGTCCAACAGGATTAACCACCCGAACGGCTCACTGCCACAGAGATAAAAAGAAGATAGAAGAGATATGTTATATAGAGAAGAAAATCTCAATGCAATAGAGATTTCCACCACAATTTTCTCAACCACTTGCAGACATGCATGAATGGTAGAGTACACCTTCAACTCACTACATTTGAAAAGTTAGCATTTAGACTTCGCATTGATCTACCACATTCGAATCACACACACCCACTGATTCAAATCTATTTCACATCTATTTACTCTATTTATTTTCACTTATCTCTTTGTACATCTTTCACCAATAACTCATCTTGTATTTATACTATCTTAAATTTTGAAACATATCCAAATTCGACCATCCATTGTTAAATTCAAATTAGGTTAGTGCCAAAACATCCTAGGGTGGAATTAGAATGAGGGTGACCCAAACACATGCTTGATGAGGACCCAAGGAGGTCCCAACATGCTTCATCAACTTTGAAAGTAGTGTTCAACACAAGGCTGGCCAAACTAGTGTAAAACACATAGAACAATTAAGCACACAACTCTTAGCATGATCAAATCCTTCCATACACCAAAATTATCTTCAACATGATCATAACAACTTAACTCTAGAACCGAAAGTCATAAGACAACCAAAAATAAATCCGGACCAACAACATTCCTCCTAGACCTCAGCCAGATACACATAAAACCACATTTCACAACTGGTGAACATAACTCACACTATACAATGAATCAAAAGCAAATAATTTGGGTAAAGAAGTTTCCAACAACCATGTTCAACATATCTAAACCACACAAACATAGGAGAAAATCTTGGAGCAAAACTCGAAGCAACCACTGAACACCTACAATCTTCCTTCATTGCAATTTTATCAATATCCTCAACATATATAGACAATAACCTGCATCCATGACATTAATGACAACAACAACCAGTTGATAACCAATTGACTAGTTGACATAAATGACAACACCTTCATTCTTGCAATGGTCATATCATATAATTCCTTGAAAATATTACCTTAAAAATATTGAAATTTGAAAACAAAAAACAATTTTAGAAGTCAAGTGTAGTGTTATCATTTTTGAAAGTCTCAAAACCCTGTCTTTTATAAACTACCCCATCAACAAAATTTGAAACCCAAATCACAAGTCTAGTTGTGTATTCACTTTTTTATCAAAACCACCATCCCCATTAGAGTTTTAACATCTTCACGTGGTTATATTAGTCCAAAAATAAATAAAAATTCAAAGGTTATCATCTTTTAGGATCCAAAGTCAAGACATCAAAGGTATTTGCATTTAGTGAAATACCATCACAAAAAAATCATTGTTTTCATTTTAGTCTTGTACCCTTCAAAATTTCCAAAAATTGAAAAATACCAAAAACATAGAGTAAATTCATTATAGCTTGTATCCATACTAAAAACCTCAAAAAAAACCAAAAATATCAAAATCTAAAAAAAGGCAGTCAACACACCATCACTTTTATGATTGTCACATGATCACAAATCAAAAGAAAAGAGATGGACTCATCATCTAATCTGATGTACAACCCAACTAGTGATATGAACTTTGGTTAAAATACTAGAGGTCACATGGACACACAAACTCAAAATGTCCCACCATTTGAGAGTTATACTTTGAAAGAGGTAAACCAAGGGCTCATGCTTGAGGAAATAAAAAATGTATCTCAAGATCCAAGGATCTTGAATATCATTGATGAAATCTTATCAAAAAACCCCAACAAATACTTTATACAATTGGCACAAAATAGATCTAGGCTACCATGTGACTTCGGCATAACCTCAATCATAGGGGAGACAACTAACACAATAACACTAGTATTAGGTGCCATGAATAGACCTCCACTATCATTGGCACCTACTACATCACCACTCACATAATAGTTAAACACAAGCATGACACCTACCCATATGTATCATTTGTTGGAATCAAGGAACACTGAGAAATCTAACTTTATTAACTTTATCTTTAAACCACTTATAGAATTGAACCAAAAGAAAGATGCAATAACACAAGACAAGCAACCAAAACACCATAACACAAGGATTTTTACGTGAAAAACATGTTAGGGGAAAAACCACGGTGGAGGTCAATACACAATTTGAGTATACTCAATATAGGTGTTTACAAAAGGAATGTGCATGTATGCATTCAAGCACGCTGCCTAGATCTCACTGCTCAAATATAAAAGGTTTTCTACCCAAAAGAAGACTCACTGTCTTATAGTCACTTATAGAAAAATACTGGGGTAGATGAACTATGAAATAGAATTTTCTAATGCCTAATTATAGTTCTGGTTAAGGACATTATTCGTATTCTTCACATAATGTCTTCTTCTACTCTTGAAACACTATCTGTTGTAATTCACAACACCAATCATTGTTCTGCTCAAATGAAACTGCACACAATCGATCTATATTCCTTCCAACTTTTGCATCACATCGCAACATATATCAAAATGATATGAATGCTCACTTATATATATATGGCACTAGAGATTATAACAACTACATGGCTTAAACAAAATATAAAACGTATACAAATTGTCGACTCAAATCTATGGACAATTGTCAATGCGAATCAACCAATTTTGGCCAAAATATAGTTAGGACCCAAAACATGTATCAAACATGAAATACCATAACTAATTATGTCTGGAAGATCCACAACACGCTATACTCATTTAGTCGGTCTTTCTGCACTGTTAGACTGAAAATCAATACACCGGATCTTCTAACTTGCACACAAATCAATGTGAACCTTGATGATTCAAGGATGCGATAGTTTATACATCAAAATACCTTCCCTGATATCCACAACATGAAATGGTAACATAAAATTTTGTATGAGACAGTTTACACAACTCTATCAAATACCATGTTTTAGCTTTGACAGATAATACATATGTTCAATCTGACTTTTGGTATAAGCAATTACCGAGATGTGGATGTGATTACTAACTAGGGTTTCCATCAATGACAACACTAGATGACTTGTGCAATGTATCCTGCCAACAATCTCCCCCTTTGGCATTGATGGAAAGACTTAGTGAAAAATGACTAAGTGTCGAAACCAGTAACAACATGAATGCACTGCAATCCTCAAAACTTCAAAAAGAAGATTTATATCCACAACTCCCCTTGAGATGAATAAGACATTTTTCACTGTCCCACACTCCCCCTTTGACATCAATGGAAAATATGGGAATCCGCATACCAAAAATCATACAAAATTGTATATGTGCAAACATGCTTTACTAACTTACATGAACTTGAACATGTGTGCAAAATTGTTCTTCAACAGGCTTAAACTAGTGTCCCAACCCTTTTTCAGACTTTCCAAAATAGTCATGTTACCACATAACAAGTAATATTACATCTTTGTTGACTCAATATTTTCTAGATCACTGATAGCCATATCATCTTTTGCTTCCTTCAATGCGCTGAGCATTGTCTTCATTTCAGGGCCAATTAGTCCTCTAAGTTCACATGCCCTTTCAACAATTTTGTCTTCTTCATGCTTCAAAATTTTAATTTTTTCAAGCAGGGATATGACTTGACCTACATGCTTACTCACATAAACAGTTAGAGGATCAAAGGTTTGAGAAAAATCTACTAATTGTTTCTCATATTCCTTAATTTTCTTCTCAGTGACCTTAGTGAATTTTGACAAAGGTAAAAATGACTTGTAAAAATTTCCACCTTCAGATAATGCACCTTGAATATTCTTTTCACAGGTAGCTAATAATGATTTACCATTAGCAATCATACATTTCAATCTACTGAACCTGTTTGCATCAAATTATTTCTAAACATTATCCTTAGCTGACTTTTCAAGAGACTCAAAATGAGTACTTATAGAGTTGATAAGTTTCTTTAGCTGACCAGATGGAGAATCAGATGAGTCCTTGACATGTGTGGGCATGATCTATTCCAAGATACCAGATGCAAGACTCAGCAGTTCACCTTCCTCAATGTGAGATTTTAGTATCTCTACCCTTGCCTTGGTCTGAGAAAATGATGCCACCTTCAGCTTCTGAATAGGAGACAGGGTGGCCAAGTTGAGAGGAACTTCAACCAATTCAGGGTCAAACTCCTCTTGTTGTTATTCTAAACACTTCTTTATTGTCTTAAGAATTTTCTCAGTATCTTTTGCCACTTCCTTAGTCTACCCGATCATAAGCTTATTCACCCTTGATTTTCTCTTAAAATCCTTTTTAGCTTCATTGAGTATTTTCTTCATTTCTTCTATTGACATTACCAGACATACATTAATAAGTATTCATTCTCTCATTCATTCTTCTTCATCTCTTACATTCACTCTCCTCATTTCTAAGACTTCATATAACCCTTTAGGTAACCCTGACATTATTTCTATGAGAGTATTATTGAAAGTATTCAAATATTTTATTGTAGCTTCTTCAAGAGTTCTCTGACCAGAAATATCAAAAGTGTCATACCATTCAGAAAGTGTTTTGAGATTACCATCCTTAACTAATGCTTTTTCCACTTCCTCTACAGTCATACCTAATTTTTCAGTTTTCACCTTTTTCTTGCCTTTTTCTTCATCATAGAGCTTGTCCTTAGAGACTTTTGATGCCTTTGTGCCCTTGTGCTTCATCTAATTCATTTTCTTCATCATCTTCAACAACTACATAGACTCTTTTTCTTTTGTCCTTCTTCCTTTTTCTTTCTCTTTCGGATGTCTTGATTTGAACTTTTACAGGACTTGATTTCTTTGTAGGACCGAATGTGGGTGCAGAGCTCCTTGTAGATCTAGATCTAGCAGAGGATGTTGTCAGACTAGCTAACTTAGTTCTAGTAGGCTCTCCTTTTTCAAATTCTTCTCTTTTCTTTCTAGCTTCCCTCACAGCTTCAACTAATATACCGAGGGTTTCTATAAAATCTTCAACTTCCCTTCTCACTCTCTAGACTGTCACAAGCTTCCTCAGTTGATTATGCACTTGTATATCCTTCTCTGCAAAGGTACCAAACCTTTCTTCTATTGGATCTCAAGGTTTACTCAACAATTTTTCAACATACAACTCCAAAATATGTTCTTCAACCTCATATCCCATAGGCATTATCCAAATCGTTCTAGGTTTTCTTGCTTCCATTAAACACTAATCAATGTCAACCATGAAGAAAATAGTGTCCTTATATTTTTCCACAATAGACTTAGGAATCCTTTCCCTAGCTTGCATTACACTCTAAATTTTTTTGAAGTGGCCCCAAATAGAAATTTTCCTTGCTTTGATATCTCAAATTCTGTATAACATATCCCTGATTTGAACAACTACAGGTCTATCACTTTCCCATTGCACTCTACCAACTCCCAGAAGTTCATTCATGAAATAGAAGAATAGACACAATAGCAGATTTCCATACTTGAAAATGTTCTTCTTGTCCTTCTTGATTTTTCCAAGATTTTCAATTAGCTGGCTTTTGAGTAACTCACATAAGTCATATTCTACACTTTCCTTAACCATTTGATAAGCTGCATAGATTGTAGTACCAGATACGAAGTTATCTCGGCTAGAGTGATAGGTCTTATAACCAATGACCATAGAAGAAAAATTTACATCCAATTCAATGATGTCATTGATTGTCATGGCTCTTCTGTCGAAATTGGAATTGGTTGTCTCAGTGACTGTTTGGTTCTTCACAGCTTTCAATGTTGGGAACCCACCGGTTGAATTCAGACTAGTAACAATGCTTATAACCTCTCTTATGATCTTGAAAGGTTGATTTAACCACATGAACTTGACATGCACTCGACTTAGTATGTACCGAACCCATTCATTTTCATCGAACACAGGAAAATTCACAATTTGTGTGAATTTCTTCTCCTCCAAATCCTTAAATTCAGGTTTAACACATAAATCTTCTCCCACAATATGATTTATGTACAAATTTAGCAATTGGGAGCCTCCTAACTCCTCAATATTCTCATGAATGTATTCCCTAATATCTTCAATGTGTAAAAAACCATAAGAAACTAAAGAAAATGCACCTAATGGTTCTATCTCGATGGATTTGAACGAGTTCCATTTGAATTTGTGGCGGGGCCTATCCTTAATATCAACGACTAATGGAGTAGCCATTTCTAGAAGTTTTAAATTCACAAGTTTCACAAATAAATACCTTTTCGTCGAATCTCCTTTAGACTTGAATCTCGCCAAAATTTGCTTGCGGAGCTCTCCAAACTTCTTCTTCTCAAAGTGCAAAGTGACAAATAAGGAACAAAAGTAACCTTTATATCATTGGCACACCTAAATTTTTATCGCAATAAATGCTTTTGTCCTAGGTCTTTTGTATACCCTGTTTCCATAGTATGTGAAATCAAATTCTTCTACGGACCTTCAATTTGCACAAATTTCCTTCATAAACATTCCCAAAAGATCTGTAGATCATTAATACAATCACTGCAACTTACCACATTCCGATATCAACTACCAACAAGGGGTTAAAATATTTTCTTGAAAGCTCCCCCTAGGCCAGAGGCCATAGACTAATTCCCAAAGGAATTTTCAGTACCGGATTTTGGTGTTGATCCATTTCCTGCATTAGAAGCACTCTTCTTCACCCATGTCTTCTTCATTTGATTCTTTATCTCATCCACAATAACTTTTCATTTTCCCTTATCATCCTTTTGCATATTCTTCCCTTTGTTTACTGAACCCTTCCTGCTTCTAAAGAATCTTGCAATGTGACGAGATTTGTTACAATTATAGCACACATCATTTCTTTGTCCAAACCAGTTATTCCATTGATTTTCTCTTGATCTGCACTAGTTAGCAATATGGACAAATCTATTGCAGGCATAACATCTGATATTTCTATTGAAAGAGTTGTTTATCATATTTTTGCATTCAATTGACTTATGAGCATACTTATTGCAATTGAAACAATGACCAGAAAATGATGGACCACTTGGATTGATTCTACTTCTATATTGAGCAGCCATATGACCAAATTTATTGCAAACAAAACAGTATCCATTAAATTTTTGAGAATTGGGTTGTCTTACCAAATACTTTCTATCTTTTTTCATTTGATTTTCTGACCTAAATTTCCTTTGACCAGATCTGGAGCTTTCTCCTTTCTCATATCCAAGACCTTGCTATTTCCAATTTTTTGACTTTAAATCAGTTCATCAAGCTTAACTGAGCTAATCTTGAACTTATCCTTGTATTCATTTGTAGTAGCAAGTTCATCTCTGAGAATAAAAATATGTCTTTCGAGATCTTCTTCATTGTTTCTGAATTGTTGCAATTCAAGCTCCAGTTGATTGTATCTGCTGCATTCATCAGATCTTCTTTCAAGTACTCAGTAAAATTCTCTTCATTCTTCTTTCTATATTCAATCTCCTTGGTCAACCTCATTACAATAGATTCCATTTCATGCTTCAGGACAACATTATCTCTAGTGATATTTTCACATTCTTCTATCTTTTCTTTGAATGCTTGACTTAGGTGTTCATCTTCCATGCTTTTACTGTCTTTCTGCTTGACCTGATCATAGATTTTCTTTCTCTTTTCCCTAGACTTATTGATTTGATCTTTGAATGATTGAATGAATTTCTTAGCATTTATGAGGCTTGCTTGCAATTCCTTGACTTCATATTTAGACTAGTCAAGATCATCTAGTGCTACCAAAATTTGTTGATGAAGACTACCAGAATCCATTAAATCACCTACCCAGATCTTCCCCAATCTTTTAAACTTCTTTTGAGGAACTAGGCTATGATAAAAAAAATTGGAAGCAACGAACGCTGGGATGGGGGGTGAATCAGTGTTCTGCAAAATCTAACTTTATTAGCCTGATCTTTAAACAACTTATAGCATTGAACCAAAAGAAAGATGCAAGAACACAATACAAGCAACCACAACATCATAACATAAATATTTTTATGTGGAAACCTTGTTAGGGGAAAAACCATGGTGGAGGTCAATCCACAATTTGAGTATACTCAATATAGGTGTTTATAAAAGGAATGCACATGCAATCAAACACATTTCCTAGAGCTCACTGCTCAAACACAAAAGGATTTAGGCCTAAAAGAATATTCACTGTCTTACAGTCACTTCTAGAAAACTAATAGAGTAGATGAACTATGAAATAGCATCTACTAATGCTTGAGTATAGTTATGGTTAAGCACATTATTTGCATTCTTCACATACTGTCTACTTCTGCTCTTGAAACACTGTCTGTTGTAATTCACACCACCAATCTTTGTTCTACTCAAATGAAACTGCACACAATCGATCTATATTCCTTCTATCTTTCGCATCACATCGCAACATATATCAAAATAATATGAATGTTTTCTTATATATCTGCCACTAGAGATTATAACAACTGCATGTTGGCTTAAACAAAATATAAAACGTATACAAATTGTCAGCTCAAATCTATGGATAATTGTCAATGTGAATCAACCAATGTCGGCCAAAACATAGTTAGGACCCAAAACAACATGTCTCAAACATGACACACCATAACTAACTATGTATCGAATATCCACAACACACTATACTCATTTAGTCGGTCTTTCTATACTATTAGACTAAAAATCAATAAACTGAATCTTATAACTTGCACACCAATCAATGCAAACCCTAATGATTCAAGGATATGATAGTTTATACATCAAAATACCTTCCCTGAGATCCACAACACAAAATGGTAACAAAAAATTGTGTATGAGCCAATTTACACAACTCTGTCAGATACCATGTTTTAGCTTTGATAGATAATAAATATGTTCAATCTGACTTTCAATATAAGCAATTACTGAGATGTGGATGGGATTAATAACTAGGGTTTCCATAAATGACAACACCAGATGACTTGTGCAATGTCTCTTGCCAACATCATTATTCATCAACTATGAGTGTTCCATCACCACCAACATGCACCAAACCCATGGAAAATCCATTTTCCTCCACATCTACAACTGCAACACCAACCCACATTATGACTACAACCCAAATTTCTATTAAATGCACACAAGAAAACTAAGAGGGGGTGAATCATTTGTATAGTAAAAATTCAAAACCCTTATAAACATTTAGATCCACATCAACTTAATTAGCCCTTAATCTGTTAGAATGATTTAGCATAACAAAAAAATGAAACACAACAACACCATGCACAATAGAACACCAGATTTATGTGGAATTCCCAAGAAGGGAAAAACCATGGTGAGGATTAGCTCACAATATAAAGTAGTTGCAACACTGAATACAATAGGCTCACTATCAGAGGGCTCACTACCCAAAAGAAATAAGGGCTCATTATCAGACTACAAAAAGAAGAAAGAATATTGTTACAATGAGAAGTCCATATCAATGAAACAAAAAAGATCCGCAAAAACATCATCAAAACATTCATAGTCTCTCTGAAGATTGTAGACACCTTCTACTTAGTACTTCTAGTGATCTAACACATCAAGGTTGCATTGCACTTCACAACTCTATAATTCACATCACACACTTCACGACACAATTCTCCACCAACACAACACTTATTTATACCTTCTTCAACCTTGAAAACTTTCTCCAAGGTTGGCTATGCACCTCAACTGTGCAAATTCAATATTAGGTCGACACTAAGCATTCCCACAATGGAAAGTATTGAAAGCGAGCAACACCACATCTTAACCTAGACCCAAATCATACATATACACTACACCACACTTCCATAATTTTCTAAGAAAATCCATAACTAGTGTACACCTAAGGTCTGTCAAACCATTGTAAACACCCTTAAAATTTAAGTACATGCTTCCTCAAATCCAAAGATGACTTGTGGACCACACACAACACTTTAATACAATCTAGAATATTCCATAAACACCCTGAAATCCAAAAAATTCCTTTTCAACTTTCACTTTAAAAATGTACACACCTAGTGCACTCAAACAACCTTCCATACAATGTAACTCAAGAAATCACCTTGTAGAGCACCAACCTACAAACAAATTCAACTGAAGGTAGATATGAACCTCATCAAAATACTTCTAGAACCACAAGACCAAAAATCAAACTGCAAAGAAATGAAAAGAAAAATCGTTTCTCCTAGACACCACTGAAAACACAGTTCACACACTGGTGAGCACAACTTCTTCTACACAATGATCCAGACTAATAAATTTTCAATATAGAACCTATGAACACCTTTGACCAATATATCTAAACTGCACAAGTATATCTTCAAGATAGAAGAAATGTTGACCAAAACCAAAACATCTCTACAACACAATATTTTCCTCTTTTAATCAAATTTTCTTAAAAGCACTTGAAAACCAAGCACCAAAGACACATACTCATGATCTTAAACACTTCCTATCATTACTAAACCAATGACATCTACCAATAGAATCTTATTAAAGCAACACTAGAGGTTGACACCAGTAGCACTTACTAATGAAAACATAATGAAATTAATCAAAGAAACATCACAACTTCTCTAACATATCTAGTTGACATTAATGACAACACAAACATAGATTTGTTGACATCAATGACAACACATCTACTTATACTTGCAACAAATTCCACCCATTAAAATACACCAAGTAAGATATGAAATACCAACCCTTCATATCTAGTACCACAAGTGTGTACCACATACACTTCACAAAACATAAACACACTTCCAGAAAGGACTCAATCCTTTTTTGGAATAGGTCCAAACATCACTGCACCACAACAACAACCAAAAAATCTTGGTTTGTAATCCACATTTTGGTTTTTCCAACCCCCTCCACATCAACCAAACAACCTTGGTTCATCATCATCATTTGGGTTTAATAAACCCTCACCTTCACAGCAGCCAAACAATCATGGTTCTACATATACATTTTTGTTTAATCAACCCCCACCTCCAAAACAACCAAACAATCTTGGTTCACACACCACATTTGGGTTTTCTTAAACTCCTTCACAACAACTAAACTATCATGGTTCCACATACAAAAATGGGTTCAATCTTGGTACATCATTCATAGTTGGTTTTAACCCACCACCCCCATCATCATTTACTCAAAATCCCACATACACATCACAATTTCACCAACATATTCCACCCATTCATCAACATCAAAATATGCATGGATTAAATCCACAACACAACACTAACCCATTCGAGAAGCCCTCACAAGGTTCCAAATAATACATCCAACCCACCATATTTCTAGCAACACAATCACCCATGGATTTGATGAAGCAACAGCTAAAAATTTTGTAGCACCAAATGACCAATATGCACATAACTGGGAGTAGGAAAACCTACTAGGTGGAGGACCTATAATGCCCCTACCCTTTCAATAGGAGCATTCACATTCCTACTTTCCCATGAATTTCATAATTCCCATATTTGACAAATATAATGGAAAGGGGGACCTTGTTCACAACATACAAGAGTTCCATAAAGCCTCTCTAGATGTGGCATATGAGAATACATACCTCATGAGACTTTTTTTATGGAGTCTAGGAGGAAAATACCTCGAATGGTTCATGCACTTACCTCCAGGTATACAAACTTGGAGTGAACTAATGGATAATTTCATCACACTTTTCCTACAACATATCAACTAATATCAAGATTACCCATTTGTGTGCTGAAAAGAAAAAAGGTGGTGAGACCTTCTTGTCATTCCTACAAAGATGGAAAATCTTAGCTAGTAAGTGTGCTTTGAATATACCAAAGAAGCAACTAGTCTAGATTTTTGTGGAGAACCTCAACAAGGAAGTAATGTTCCACTTACAAATCCATTGTTCAAACATGTTTGAGGAGGTGATAGAGAAAGGATTATCCATCGATAAATCCATCATTTCCCAAGGGCTTGTGTTTTTTTTTTAAGGAGAATAAAAATTATTCTTCTCATAATTCTAAACCAAATGAGAATAAATTTTGGTCAGAAAATAAAAATATGACAAATGATGGCATTGTAGATGCAAAGCTCATAAATAAACCACATACTATACTCAATCTGAAAGGATAATCTTTTCCAAACAACAATAATCCACCTCATAAATAGGAAACAACATGGTCCTCTAAGGACTAACCAATTGTATAGAACATACATTCCCTTAGGGGAACAAATTGAGACGGTTTTAAGGAAATTGATATAGAAGAATGTACTCCAACTCCTAGAGATCTGAAATTACAAATCAGGACCCTTCAAACCATCTTGGTGGAATGATGATGAATTTTTCAAGTACCATTAGAATAAAGGGCATAAAAATTCAAACTATTTTAAGCTTAAGAACTGCATGCATGATCTAATTGAACAAGGGACGATAGAAATTGATGACCAACCCAGATCCTCTAACAAAGATCATACCATCTTTAAGGGTCCTTTACAAACTCATGGGAAGGGAAAAGCCTCAAGTTCTAGAATAGGTGAAAAAAACTATACAAATTACACCAGTGTCACCTATGAGTGCACGGTAAACAACATATGTCTACCTAACAAAATATCCTCATACGCATATGTCAAGAATGACAATTTTGAGTGTCTCATTATATTTTCTAAGAACAGTATGCATACAAAAAACCCTTACCATATTGAAGCCTTCATCTAGACATATTAAATCAAACAAGTCTTGATAGATGGGGGAGAATGGTTGAATATCTATAGTTTAAGTCTTGTTAAAAAATTGGGATATTTAGATGATGCTTTTGATCATGATGCAAGAATAAAAATTAAAGCATATGATGATGTCAAATGAGAATCAATAGGAATTATCATATTGCCTATATATAGGTTGGACCTTTTACAATTGAGAGAGTCTGTCAAATCATAGATTTGAAGACCTTGTATAACATTCTCCTTGGACATCCATGGATCCATTCCATATAGATTGTGCCATCTACTTTACACCAATGCATCAAATTCTCATAAAATGGCATTGAAGTGACCATACTGGAAGAACCAAGTCCCTATACGCATCATCAACCCTCCCAAAGTAATCTTGACCTCCTAGAGTATTTCCTTGCCAATACTGACATCCCATCTTCCTCTACAGTAGTTGAGCCTCTAGTATCATGTACTTCTCCACTCCCCCAATCCAGGTTAATGTCATCGACCTTGGAGTTAGGGAATATGAGTTACAAGCATACCTTCTAGAGGTCAAACCACTACCATCCACATCCCAATCATTTGATGTCTATGATAATATCGTATTTAATCAGGACATCTATGATAATCCACTCTTCCAAGATGATATTATGGAGGATGTCCCTAAACATCATACTTCATTCTAGGATTGTATCCCTTGTAGTATACTGCATGGGCTACCACCCTTCTGTCTTGAAAATCCTAATTTATATTATGTATTTATAGATGTTGCTCGTACTAAGCTTTCTTGCCAACGAGCGGGTTTCCTTTGGTATGAACGATATTGAAAAGCATAGTCTCGATGAATTTGTTTATGACATTGCTCAGCCTATACAAGAATCATTTGTATTCACCAATCCATTCAATTCATACAATTTAACCTATTTCCTAAACTTGGATCATTGAGTGTTAACTACAAAAAAGGATAATGCAATAAGTCAAAAGACAAGAATGAAAAAGCCTTTATCAAAAAAAGATATAAGGTCAAAGCATAAGAAGAAAGATCAAAAGAAGCCCTTAAAGAAAAATCAAATAAAAAATTGTCAAGATAAGAAAAATGAAAAAATAAGAAATTGATCTTCAAATGTGCCTTTAATCCCACAATAATTGGGGGCATATATAAAATAAGGCCTTCCAAATATGAACTTGTTGATCCAATGTTTCTATCTGCATCATTATTCCATAATCTATATAATCTAGTGGATTTTCCTGCATTCATGAATCCACCACCCTATAATAAATCAGTTAGTGATTCCATGCAACATACCTTCGAAGATGACCCCTTGATGTATTATAATCCATCAATTTTCCAATATCCTCTTTAGAGGAAGTATGATAGTCTAAGTAGTGCACATTCTGTAGATCATACTTTAGCTCCTCCCACGAGCTTACCACATTCCCTGTCTATAATTTCACACAAGCCACATCTATTTGTCAGTCATTAGATTATGTCTCTTGAAGAGAATCCATTGTGATCACAACATCATCGAATCCCAATAAATGGTCACCTTGATGAAATCCTAGTAAACAAGTGTCTTGATATAAAAAAATCAAAAAGCAAAAAATGGGAAAAAAAAGAGAGAGAAATAATCTATCTTCTAGTGAAAACCATTTCGGTGGCACTTTGGATAACTACCATGGTGAAAACCTATAAAACATGTGCCATGTGTAGTTAGCTACTACTCTACCATCTATCACTACTCTATCTAATTCCACCCATAATAACCTAAGTATATGCTCTTGCATAATAATAGCTTTCCCCTTCTCATGGCTTGATACTAATAAAACATTTAGCATCAAACTACTTATCATATCCACCCTTTCATAATAACTAGTCCTATTCTAGATTCGGGAAAATCTTTGACCTATGTGTTTCAAAAGGATCTTACACATGGTATTTGAGGATGTTATCACAAAAATACAAAAACATCAAAACTTTCAAATATCCTTCAAAAATCTAAAAACATTCATAAAATATTAAAAAATAAAAAATGATGTCAATTCATGGTATCAAACTGTTGCCTTTGCACGTTTATGTAGGAAAGACAAGTCACTGATGAGTCCCTAGGGCATATGTTTGTCCTTTAGGGTCCATTGTAGTTAATTCTTCATGATAGTCCACATTTCTAGAATAAAATGTCACTTGTCATGGTCATTTGAAATACGTTATCTCTACGTTTTTCATGGAGGCAAGGCCATCACTGATGAGCCCCCAAGGCTTAAGTCAATCCCCTTAGGGTCCATTACAATAAAATTTTCACCACAATCTAAATTTTATAATAAAACTATTCTTTGTTGAAAATTAACATGTTGGACGCAAACAATAGATCCTACATAGAACCAACCTTAAAAAATCATGAAATATTAGATGAAACTACCAAACTAGCCTTCACCTACGATGATCAATTATTTACAAATGTTATATAACTTATTAAAAATAATTTGTCTTCTAGGATTTTGCATTGTTGAAACTAGACCAAATGTCTTATATGAAATGTCTCATTGCTTAAAACAAATACAATATTTTGAAAACATATCAAACACTTGTAAGTGGATAAAATGATCTAATTAGTTGTTGACTCATTTTAGTCTAATATTATTCTTATTTGATTTATTTTATGTCATATTCCCAAGCTACTTGATGATATCCACAAGAGATTAGAACAACAAGGATGGATTATAATGTTTCTTTTTGTTAATTTTTGCTTGTAGTTTGTTTTGGTAACATGGCTGGGGCAACTAAGGTCCTTTTATGTTATTGAGATTCTATCTAGCATAATCAAAACATCATATACAAGTCAAATACTAGCTAAAACTTTCTTTGTAGTAGGATTAACATGCTCTATGGTTATTTCCTCACATGTTCCAACTAGGTTCTATTGTTGCTAAACTTAATCAGGACACTCCTTTTCTGATGTGTCTTAATTTTTGACAAATGGATACTAAATTTCATCAAGGTTTATCTCAACTTGGAGGACACTATCCACTTGTCCACATATCATATCTTTAAATAAATAGAAACAAAAGCTACCTTAACAATTCATGCTTAGGTATGCATACATCTGCCTATTCTATAACACAAAAAATGCTCTATGATGATAAATCATGCACTACTGAAAGCTCAAGTAATATCAATCAATACAACAATCTTAATTTGGATGAACAATATATCAAAATGGTTCTTTTCTCCTTACTAACTATTTCTCCATACTAACATTTCTTTTAATAGTCTCGTGATCATCTCAGTTGCGTAATATGATATAAAAAAACAAATATATGAGCTGCATCATCTTGCATCCATAATCATGTTAAAAAATCTAATCTCATGTGCATCTAGGTCACACATACTGCATAATAAAATACTGTGAGAGGCAAATTTGCAATTCCTAACAATAGATGGATTAGCTATTGTCAGTAAACTGAAATAAACCTCTCCCTATGAAATTATTGATCAAACATAGAAGAGAAAAACATTAAGTAAAGCATGTGCAACTTAAAATATGAAAATCTAATATGAGTTAACCAACCACCATCCCATAGGGGGATTGGTGCCCCTTGATGTGAGAAGAGAGCCCTTTCCCAATCCCTGATAAGCAAATGATGTGATAATGGACAAAATTTGTTCTCAAATTAAGAGAATAACTTTGCATGAGCTTCTGTGTTATCTGTTTGAAAGATAGGAGCCTTGAATTTATAGTTGAGCTTGAAGAGAGGAGAGGCCAAATTGAAGAATGTGGGACTAATTCCCAACAAATAGGAGAGAGCCACTTGTCACAATGTGATTGGCCCATGATTGTGCAAGTTTTGGCCAATGTGCCCATTTCAAGTTTGAAAATGGCATTGAATGCATATGGTTGAGGGATTTGGGGGGAATTTTGTTTGAACAAAAAAGTCAAACAAGGGAAGTTAATGAGGGCATATTCCTTGGGAATATGCCTTGTGAGGAGAATAGGTGTTTTAATAAATCAAATTAAATGATTTATTGTGCAAGTGGATGGGACATGGGATAGTCTTAGCATTAATTAGAGATTTTGACTAATTAAGCTAGTGATTAGGTGGCGTGACATTTGATTTGCATTTTTGTATTTGTTTTAAATCAAATGAGAGGAAAATGAATGTTAATCATTTAATTAAATACATGTGATTTAATTAAATCAAGAGACCTTAGGAGATAAAAAGTGATTTATTTAATTAAACCTAATTTGCTTAATTGATGGATGAATTATGATTAATCAATGATGTTAATCAATAGTGTTAATTTTGCATGTCTACAAATACAAAAAGATAGATATAATTACATCACATGTTAGAATCATCATCCATATATTATCATATCACATATGACATAAACATGTCTTAAACATATAATGCCATCACGCATCGAATCATATAGGCATTGTCATAGGTCACATCATAGATCATAAACATTAAATATCCATACATCCATCCATAGATATAAGTATAAATTTAATATCCATACATCATGACATACATATAAGCATAAATTAATATCATGTTCATTCATCCATATATAAGCATAAACATAACATAATACATCCACAAGCATCCATCATATAGAAACACATGCATAAAACATGACACATCATATGATCACTTCCAAAAAATGATGCATCTCATATATATCCAAAAAAATAATGTGTTAGAGTACAAAATCATGATAACTATCAAAACTATGGAGCTCGAAGGCTCGATCAAAAAGATACATGGACATAAAACATGCCTAACATGTGTTGCCTCCGTTACTTGAGGGTGATTGCCTTGAGGGACCTGGCATGTCCTCTCTGTGCCTTGATCTAATAGGTCCGATAATATCTCGATATGCATGAGGAGGTGGTCAATCATAGGGATATGTACTACTCTATGATTGGTGTGAGTGTGACCTAATTTGTGATCTACTCTAGAAGCTAGGTGCCTATTTGATTGCTAGTACTACACCCTCGTATAAATCTCTATAATACTGGCCCTCCTTGCTAGCTTGATATAGCACCTAAGCTAAATTTTCTATAGATCCACTTGCAGAAGAAATAAAATCAATGGAATATTGGTCAACCCTCGATGCCTATATGGCTTTCATATCCCGCTCAACAGTCAATTGATCCAACCAATCTAGTAGAACTGGAATCTATGCAACTTGTGCCTATAATTCCTACACCTCCACCTATAGTGCTTGGATTTGTGCCTACACATCCTATGGCCTCTCCCCCAAATCCTCCTTCATGACATCATGGATGGCCTCTTTGATGAGCACATCCTTCCACCCCTTCACATCAATTGCTACCTCCTAGGAAACCTCCATCTCATCATCTCCCTTCACATCCTCCACATTGACTTCCTCCATGTCAACCTACTCCACCCTATACATTGGTACCTGAGCCTCCTCCCCCAGCCTCCTCTATCCCAACTTCTTCAAGTCTCACCTCTTATTGTGCTAGGATCTCATGATCTCCCTCCTCATAGATGGGATGTATTCATCTTGAAATATGAGGTGGAATCCCACCTCTATCTCCTCAAACTCTGTCTACTCCACCTCTATCATCCCTACACCTATCTCCTTTCCCACCATCCCCTATCCTCCACCACCCCTATCATCACCACCATCCCCCTATCCACCACCCCAACCCTGATTGTCTCCTCTTCCCTGGACTCTCCCCATAATCTATCATGAGGACCTCTACCAAGCCTCTCCACAGGAGCAAGTGCATCTAAATCTATGTAAGGAGTGGGCCTATGTTGCTTCCACCATGCATCCTAATATGTAGTTGCATTTTATTTTGTCACCTTCACTGGAGCACCCCATTGTATTGGCTGCAAATAATTTATCTCTTGAGTTGCAATATAATAATTGATCATAGGTCCCCATTGAGGAACCTTTGAGGAAGATCATGCATACTCTGTAACCCCAATAGGTACACCCTACCTCTCCTAAAATTGTCTGAGAACTCACTCTGACAACTATTGCTCAATAATATGATGTGTTTGCATAGTATGACCAATGAAATATTGGGTTTGTTGGCAATACAACAAATTTTCACCATTGTCCTCCCAGGGAGCACACTAACAATATGGTCTCCAAGTAAAAGAATCAAGAAAGTCTATTAAATGATTCTATTAACCAATGTCACCAACCCACATTTGTGTCATTGTACCTCCATACAGACATGCATACGAAAGCCCTAGTAGCAAGTCCCTCTCAATTGGTGGTCTATCAACAATATGCTCCCAAGCCTAGACCATGAGAAAAGTGGTACCACAATTGATAGATTGAGCCTCTCTATAAGCTACATTATGTAACTGGAGGGTCCCCATGCATATATAGTGGAATGCTCCATCATACCTATGATAATCTCGTCCATCCAATAGGGAATCCACATTCACGATGATCTGGATTTACTACACCCCCTTTGACGCTACAAATCCTAACTATCAACTGGTCGTATCTATTTGCTAGAGTATCCCATTGGGTCTTGTAATCCTCTACACCTATAATAGCTAAATCATCGGTATCAAAGAATCTCTAGATAAAAGAAATTCCATTGTCGGGATCATAACCGATGCACTCCCAATAGATTAGAAACTGAAGTATATGCCAAACATCCTCTAGAGTAATTGTAGCCTCTCTAATAGGAAAATGAAATGAGCTAGTATTTGAGTGTCATCTCTCTGCAAGAGCGTTCAACAGTCTCCTATTAGCTAGGATCATGGGCATGAATGCAACATGATATAGTCCCAAAGCATAATGCACATCTCCCTCCTCATCGTTCAAATGATCTCTCAATTTGAATGAGGAAGGTCATCTCTCTCAAGTATATATCAATGCAAATCTCAACTGTACTCACAAGAAAATCACATTACATTAGATGCATCACACTTTTCCATAGATGTGACTTACAAATGTGTCATACATTGCAATTACAAGTAGGATAAGCACGTGTGATGCACTGTCTAACATATGCATCACAATAATGTAAATGTGTCATTTTACTCTACACATTTGGTGCACCACAATAGATGTGGTGTATAACACACTTTGAGAAGCCTAACAATGGCAGCTCTATTTGACACATGTGGTTCACCACACACTTGTGTCGCATCGACCTTCAAATGTGGCAAACATGATTGTAGATGCAATGCTAAAATAATACCACATCTATATTGTCTTCTTTGACCCCTAAAAATTAGCAAAACAAGAACAAAATTTGAAGCAAGGAATGGTTACATACTGTCACGCCTAAGACCTTTGGCCATTGGAAGGTCCTTACTCAATATCCATGGTGCACAACAACTAGAATGTGCGACATCTTTGCAAAGCTCCTCAACCAAATCTCACCTCAAAACTCTCAAATTTCTAAAAACAAAGTGGACGAAGGACTATTTTTGGAGCCCCTAGGGCCTATTTATAGACCTTAGGTGGCATTTTTGACCCCACTTTATAACTGGGTGCATCAACTTTGACCTTCAAATGCAAAAGAAAGCACCCTGAATGTCCTAAAATAAAAATCTATTGCTACAAATACATTTCCCACTGTAAATTAGCTTATCATAACAATTTCCCATTTTTAAATTTTTTTTTTTTAAATTTGCAAATTTTTTGAGGGAGCACTCTTGAACCTAATTATTTTGATTTTTCTTTGACGCAACACTATAAAAGCACATTGTATCAAAGAGGGGGAAAATGTAGATACCTGAAATTGTCCTGGTCTATTAGTAACACCATTTTACTAATTTTCACCCTTTTCCCCTAATTATTAAATAATAATTCATTATTTAATTATCATCAAATATCATATTCTACTATTAATTAAGTAACTTTTCGTTATTTAATTAGTTCATTCTAATTCACCCTTTATGATTAAATGAATAAATCTTATTTATTTAATTATGTCCTAATTTACATTAATCTTCTTGATTAATTAAATAAATCTTATTAATTTAGTTATGTCATAATTAATATTAATCTTCCCAATTAATTAAATAAATCTTATTTATTTAATTATATCGCTGATTGCACTTATTCTTCCATTTTAATTAAATAGTTATCATTAACTATTTAATTAAACATCAACACCCTTCTTAAATTAAATAATTGTCACTAATTATTTAATTGAACCACTTTCCCACTTCTAGATTAAATAGTTAAATAAATTATTTATTTCCCCTATTTCATCTCCAATATTATCCATTAATAAATAAATGTTTATTTATTAATCAACCTTTACTTGCACATTCCTCCAATAATTAATTAATTATCCTCTCATCCCATTGATTAAACCTATTAATTCCATTCATTAACCAATTGAATCTATTAACTAATAAATCAATCCCATCAATCAATCAATCACATTGATTAATCTATCAATCCCATTGATTAATAAATCAATTTCCACTGATTGACCAATCAATTCCCTTGATTGAATCAATCAAGCCAGTTAACTCCTAAATATATTTCCTCTCAACAAACATCAATTGTTGATCTCCATCTTTCATCTTTGAATCCAAACCATTCATCTCAATCAAACATTCCTATAAAAACAAACCTTCATAGCACGTTGATGGCTAACCACAAAACTTTGGCATTTACATCATTGTGATCATCACATACACTTGAAGATTAAGACAAAAGAGCATACCGATTTTTGAGAGCAAAAGTAAGCTAAGAAGAACAATGGAATTAATCCATGGCAATATGGTGAAGGTGAAAGTATCATTTTTTTGAATCTAATTCATCTTTATTGCACATGTTTTCTATTGATTAAATTGGATCTTATTGAGTTTAGGATTGCATATTGTGGTTGTTTGCATTGTTTCTTATAATTATCTCTATGGCTGAAGGTTGAATTTCCAATTTACACCCTTAAAATGTATCTTCAAAATATTTTCAACAATATATTATAAAGAAAATTATTATACATTAAAACTCATGTATAGTTGACTCATATATAAGATATTTCCTCACATCATGTAAAAGATAGAAGAGTGGATTTATTAGTTGAAATATTTTGATAAGTTCAAAAATAATCAAGGACTAACCTTTATACTCAATATTTATTTAATATTCATGATCATTATGATTGTGCCTCATGTGTGCAATTTCTTCACCTCTAATTGTAGGCAATTAATTCTAACTAAATGAATAAATTAACAATCATTTTTGCTTCATTCTGATAATTGAATAATTTTATATTATTTGATTAAATTCATGTTATCTATTCTTCTATATTAATTAAATAATTAAGGTTATTTAATTAATATATTAATTATTCCTCTATTCATCTATATTAATTAAGTAATTAATATTATTTGATTAATTTATCAATTATTTTTCTATTCTAAATTTTAATTAATTTTTTTATTATTATTTAATTAATTATCCCTTTCCCATCACTAAAATTAAATAATTTATCATTAATTATCCATTTTACACTTCCTAAATTAAATAATTATTTTAAAATTATTTGGTTAATTCATTTCTATGAACATTTTTTTAAGATAAAAGAAAAAAATCCTAAATATTATTAATATTATAAAAGTTCAGAAATTAAATGTACATAGCATAAAAGCTTACAAAAAGCTTACAAAATATATCGATGGATTGGGGGCCAAAATAAAAGATAGTGTATCATATACCAGTTGCTTGATGTGAGGAGGCCAAAATAGAATGAAATCCTCAAACCATAAAGTGTGAGAAAACTAGAGAGAGGGCATTTTTTATACATGGGGTTGGATGTATAGCTCATACCACTTGAGGGGTGGCGTCAAAATCCAAAATCCATTGAAATTTTGACATAGGCTCCAAATTGTTTACTTCTTTTAGAAAATTACTCATACTCACTAGAGCTCTATGTTGTGCTATTGACACCATAAAAAAATTTCTAAGGAATGGAAGCCATTCAACAATAACACCCTCCTCATGCACGTGTTGGATGTCTCATGGCCTTGGGATTCCAAAACTTGTTGGGATTTGTGCCTCAAATTATTGGCTTGATGTACTCCTTGAAGTCTTGTTTCTATCTCTTATCGTTCTGACTTCCTCATATCGGCAAGACCTTGTTCTTGGTCCCCCCAATGCTCTAATGATCTTCGCAGTTCGACACTAATAGCTTCCTCTGGCATTTGATTCCCTTTGTTGGCCTGTATGTCGCGGGATCGCTGAAAATCTGAACTTAAAAACCTATGAGTCGCGAGTTGTAAAGTTTGTGAAATCCTCGATGGAACGATCACCCTTCATCGATAGGAGGTTGCACTGTCACCAAGACATTGTGAAATTTCTCCTCGGCATGTCGATGGTAGGCTGGAAGAAAATTGCCATTGTGACCTTGTTTGATTGTCGATACATTGTGAGATGTCTCTTAGACATGTCGATTCAAGACTTGTCTGTTCCTGTTGATGAGACTTTGGGAGGTTGTCGTGAATTGGTGAAAAGTCTCTTCGACATGCAGGTGGAAGATAGGGACTCGGTGTCAGTGTGACTTCAGGGTGTCACTGAGACTTTGGTGAAAGTCTCTTCAATATGCATGTCTCTTCAATGGACTAGTGGTACAGTGAGCTACAAGACCTTGTCAATGTGACATCGGGTACTCAAGGAGAGATGGTCAAGTGTCTATTTGACACTTTGATGAATGAATGGTTGGAAAACTAGATGCTTGTTGATGTGATGATGCAAGTTCAGTGTGAGGTTATTTGATTTCTCTTTGACACCCGGTAACTGAAGTCTTGGTGAGTCCGATGGAGCAATGAATTGCATGGCGGTAAAGACTTGTCAGTGGGAGATGAAATTGTTGGTGGGATTCTGTACATCGGTAGAAATCTGAAGGTGGTCTCCTCGATATGAAAATGGCTAACTCAGTGACCCATATAGAATGTCTTAGTGGGACCCGACTAATGCTGAGGTGAAAAATAGTGATCAGTTGACTTGTTGGTTGTGACGGCTTTGGAATGATATAACGGCAGAATGAGAATGTTGTTGTGAAGGATGCGAAGAATGTTAACTTGAGAAGCCAAAGGGTTGGGATGATCGAGAGACTAGCTGGGAGAGAATGGACTCGTTAGAGGAGTGGGATATGCACTATATGATGTGCGAGGATTTTGAATAGTTACAGTTGTTGTTTTTATTCTTCGAATGGAAAAGATGTGTAAACTCCTGTAAAGGTTATAATCTTGAATTGTATTGTAACTCTTTTTTTGTTGAATAATACAATGGCTAGATCTTTTGGAGTGTGGGGTTTTTAACTTGTAAGGGTTTTCCCTACATAAATCTCTGTGTCCATTTATGTTTGTCTTTCATTTTGGTTGATTCTGCAAATTTGAATTTGTGCATAGTGTTGAATCTCATTAATTTTGCATGTGCTTTTATCAAAAGAGTTAATGTGGGAAATCAATTGTTCTTGTTTCTACTTTATGGAATAGTAGTTGTGTCTTTGAGCCAATTTGAAGGAATTAAAATCATTGAAGGTACTGTTGTTCTTAGATGTTTCTATTTGAGATGACCCAAAATTTCCCAACAAGTGGTATCAGAGCCTTTTTCCGAGATTTTCTTGTGCTTGCATGTGTAGGTTTGTGTGTTGCATGTACTTGCATGGACTTGCATGTGCTTTTATGTTGATGAATGTAAGAGTTCATAGTGTTTTAGTTTTGTGGATTCATTTTGTAAAGATTTCTTAGCCTAGCAAGCTTGAGGATATTTGAAGGAGTCAACTGATGATTGATCCTTTGGTGAGTAAAATTCCTTGCTCTTTTGAGACAACACATAGTGTGAAAGACACTGAAAATGGAGAAACTAGAGTTGAACATATTGTAATGATGTGGTATGAGGCTCTTGGTTGGCAGAAAATGATACTGATGCAAGGGGTGTGAGTTTATTCTCATGGTTGTGTTGCATAAGAGTGTGGTTCATACTGGGTTTTTTTTTAGAGGCTCCCTAATGATATGGAGATGCTTAGGTCGTTATTCAGCTATGGATTACTGTGCTTTCAATTAGTATTGAAGGCATTGTTCTCTATTACCTTGATTGCATGCAAGCTATGAAGTTGATCTCCAGGTGGTCTCAAAACTTTTGAATAGTTTGGCTCTCGTGTATGTATGTGAATGCTTGTGGTTTTGGAATTGGTTTGGAATGGGCCTGGAGTTCCTATACTACTTGTTCTTTTTAAGGATACCTTGTACTTGCACAGCTCAGATTCATGTTCTTTGGTTCTAAAGGTTTTATATATATTCCTAAAAAGTCTATTCCGATGCATATTCATGTTATTTCATTATTTTTTTAACCATGATGGTTGTGTACAAACTCTTGATTTGTGTAGATGTGCAGTGGATATGGGTGTTTTATAAACATGATGATTTTGCAGGTTTTACATAGTCAAGAAAACTTTTGGTTTTGTGGAGCTCCTTAAGGATTCCCTTGACTATGGTGCTCGTTGTGGACATGATTGGCAAATCAGATTTGAACTTGATCCGGTGTTTGATTCAAGTTGTCTACATTGTTATTCTCCTTGAGATCTTAGTTTTGTAGTTTCCAGTGCGATGATGGATTTGTATGCTTCGTTGATTGAATCTATGGGTTGAGAAATGTTGTGGGCTATGTTTACCTACATGTTTTTTGTGGGACAACTTGAAAGTGGGCTATCAATATCCATGAGGTTTGATTCTATGTTGGTGTAGATTTGTTAGTTGGCCTTATCTCTAGTCACTTGCACATTGGTGTGGTTGCTTCTGGATGAGAGGAAGGATGGCATTGAGTACCTGAATAGTTAGCTATGGGAACCTATAGTGTGTTTATCATGATGTCATGAAGAGCTTCATAAACATTTAAGTGTAAGCTTTTGACAGTGATGGTGTTATCTGCTTGGTTTCAAGATCTTGGTGTTGCTTGGTATTATTGTTAGATAGACATGTTTATTGGATCTAGAGGGTTTTTAGATCAAAAGATGTTTGTTCATGATGCTTGGAAAGCTCGGGTGTCATGGTTCAGTGGGAGCTTTAGCAGTGACTGTGGATTCATCACTTGATGGTGAATGATCTTCTTTAGTGTTACAGATGTTACTAGGAGGAATTATGAAATCTTGTTGTTGCAGAAGAGTTCTTTCGCATTTGCATGGACACTATTTGAGGATGTGCAACGTCTTGGAACCATGGAGGACATTTGAAGTCTTTGGATGAGGTGTTAGTGGTGCTTGACAGATGATGTTGGTTTAGAGTTTTGGCATGATGCATTTCTCTTGAAACCATGGCATGTTCACTTGGATCATTGTATCTCCTAAGGGGGATGGTAAGATCATGATGTCATGATAAGTTCCTGGTTTAAATGTTTGGAGCTTTGATAGTGGTCTGGAGATTCTCTGTGTTTTGGGTGCATTAGTCATATGTTTGATAACTTCATGATAGTGCAGTAATGCAAATTGGAGTTCAACATGGGATGATCATGTCCAGGTGCTCATGGATATATGGAAAACAAGCTGAGGCTGGAATTCTCTTGAGATGAGAAAGGTGTTATTGATGGTTACTCCTAATGAAGATTCCAGTAGAAAGTCTGAGGAGCCTATACCTCAGTTAAACATGAGTTAAATAGAGACCAATGAGGATATTTCTCTTGGATGAGTCATGGTGTCTTGTATATCTTGGAGGATCATTCTCATTCCCCGCTCTTGGTCTACTCGGTAGTGAAGTCTATCTGAGAGGTATTTTCTCATTGTATTTTTCAAATGTGTTTTATGCTTTCTTTCATGATATGGATCTTGAATTGTTTTTTAACTGCTCTAGAGGATTCATAGTGGAAGATGGACAACATGTTTGTCTCCTTGTGAGTTTGGATTGATAAGAACAATTAGGAGATGTTTTATGGGTGTGTTTTCCTAAGATGTAAAATGAAGTAGTTTGATCTTCTTTGAGAGGCTTACATCTATATGTTGTGTTTGATCTCTTGAGGTTGAACAGGTTTGGATGTTGTTATAGCTTTTCTCTTGGGGTTGTGAAGGATATCTTACTTGACACAAATGGCATTTAGAGGTGTATGTGGGAGGATGTTGCATGTTTATGATTTGTAATTTTTTCTCTTTAGTCTAGTTCTTCTTCTTGTATGTTTGAACTCATATGACTTTATATGTGAGATTTCTATGTGGAGCCATGATGATCACTAGTTTTTGGTCATGTGTTGTCACTTAGGTGATGACATGGAGGTTCTTGTGTCTCTTTCTTCTCACAGATACAGTTGGTTGCAGGTTTTGCAGATCTTTGTGGATGTTTCCTTGGTACTACATGGTTACACTTTCTATGTGCTATCATTGGTAGACTTTCTATGCCTTTGATCTTTCAGATTTGGCATTATCCATGCAGTGGGAGTTTCTGGTTGTGCTTTGTCCTCTTCGACTAGTTGGCACATGGAGCTTTCTTTTGTAGTTGATGGGTTTGCTATGAAGATGGAATGAGTTTACTAATGAGGATACCTTGAAGGTATGTGAAATTGGATGGATAACACATGTTGTGAGTGCTATTTTCAGTCATGTGGGTTGATTAGTTGGATGGGAGCAGTTAGTCTTTTGGTTGGTTTTCTAGCTGATGTTCTATCTTGTTTCTAGAGAATGGCTTCAAGATTGTGTTCTAGTTGGGGCTTTGAAGTTGGTTCTTTTGTACAAGCTATGAGCATAGTGGAGTGGTGACTTGTAATCATTGTTGTAAGTTGGGCCTGGAGATGGTTTTCTCTCAGTCTAGTGCATATACACCATGGCGTGCTTCTTTCCTTTGGAGGATGGATAGAATAGTTTCCAGAGATGGTGGACATTATAGAATGTTGTTGCATATGTCTTGAGATAGGGACTTCGATCTGTGATTGGTAGAAGCCAATAAGTTCTTCGTCAATTGGAAACATGTTGGGATTTATGCCTCAAATTATTGGCTTCATGTACACCTTGAAGTCTTGTTTCTATCTCTTATTGGCCTGACTTCCTCATATTAACGAGACCTTGTTCTTAGTCCCCCCAATGCTTTGATGACCTCTGTGGTTTGGTGCCAACAAATTCCTTTGGTGTTTTATTTCCTTTGTTGGCCTATAATTTGTGGGATAGCTAAAAATATGAACTTCAAAACCTATGATTCATGGGTTGTGAAGTTCGTGAAATCCCCGATGGATCGATCACCCTTCGTCGACATGAGGTTGCACTGTCACCAAGACATTGTGAAATGTCTCCTCAACATGTCAATGGTAGGCTAGAAGACACTTGTCGTTGTGACCTTGTTCGATCAATGAGACATTGTGAGATGTCTCTTAGACATGTTGGTTGAAGACTTGTTTGTTCTTATTGATGAGACTTCTGGAGGTTGCCGTGAGTTGGTGAAAATTATCTTCGACATGCAGGTGGAAGTTAGGGACTCGGTGTAGGTGTGACTTTAGGGTGTCACCAAGACTTTGGTGAATGTCTCTTTGACATGCATGTCTCTTCGATGGACCAATAGTACAGTGAGATGCAAGACCTTGTCGATGTGACATCGGGTGCTCGAGGAGAGATGGTCAAGTTTCTCTTCAAAACTTCGATGAATGAATGTTTGGTGAACTAGATGCTTGTTGATGTGATGATGCGAGTTTGATGTGAGATTGTCTGATGTCTCTTTGACACCTGGTAACTGAAGTCTTGGTGAGTCCAATGGAGTAGTGACTTGCATGGTGGTAAAAGCTTGTTGGTGAGAGATGACATCGCCAGTGGGAGTCTATACATTGGTAGAACTCTGATGGTGATCTCCATGATATGAAGATGGCTGACTCGGTGACCTATATAGAATGTCTCAGTGGGACTCGACGGATGTTGAGGTGAAAAATAGTGTTCGATGGAATTGTTGGTTGTGACGGTTTTGGAATGTTATAAGGATAGAAGAATGTTGTTTTGAAGGATGTGAAGAATGTGAACCTAAGAAGCCAAAGGGCTAGGCTGGTCGAGAGGCTGGCTGGGAGAGAGTGGATTGGTTAGAGGAGATGGATCTGCACTGTATGTTGTGCGAGGATTTTGAATAGTTATGGTTGTTTTTTGTATTCTCTGGATGGACAAGATGTGTAAAATCTTGTAAAGGTTGTAAGCCTGAATTGTATTGTAACTCTTTTGTTGTTGAATAATACAATGGCTAGATCTTTTAGAGTGGGGTTTTTTACCTGTAAGGATTTTTGCCATGTAAATCTGTGTATCCATTTATGTTTGTCTTTCATGTGGATTGACTCTACAAATTTGAATTTGTGCATAGTGTTGAATCTGGTTAATTTTGCATGTGCTTTTCTCAGAAGGTTTAATGTGGGAAATCAACTGTTCATGTTTCTGCTTTATGGCATAGTAGTTGTGTCTTTGAGGCAATTTGAAGGAATTAAAATTATCGAAGTCACTGTTGTCCTTAGATGTTTCTATCTGAGATGATCCAAAATTTCCCAACAAAACCTAACCTAGCTACTTCTAGGGTAGCCTTGAGCCCACCTAGATTGTGTTTTTTGAACAATTTTGTCGTTAGAACCCCCACCAACTCCTTTTGCTCTCCTAAATCAAGGAGGGAAGCCACAAACCTTGATGTGATATCTGTGTTTACCCTATAACACTTTGCCTCCCTTACTAGATCAGCTCCAAGTATCATCTTTACCGTTCAATATTGTTTCTGGATTTGATTATGTAGAATTTTTTTAGCATTAATGTTTTGGATTACACTTCATGATCCATCATCTTTACCGCTTTTAAATTCTTTCTTGTGAGATGTTTCATGATCACCTTCAAGTGCTAGTCTGTAATAGAACATATGAATGCTATTTGGTGTTGTGAACATGTGAGAAATATTGGGGTGTACATTCTCAACATGAAACCAACCAATTATGAGGAAAGAAGAATAGTGAGGGTATTACCCTACCACTTCAAATAGAGCAAGCTATTACAATATCCCACACTTCAAGCAGGGGGAATTTATTTCCACATTTATTTCCCATTAGAGGAGATATTGATGTAGCTTCAAAGCACTTTATTACCATTTTGATGCATGCCAACTCATCGTTGAAGTACAACACAACCACCTAGCAAAAATTATTTCAAAATTTTTTTCTTGTTAGGAGAGATACTAATGTGACTTCAAAGTGCTTGTACTCCCATTTCAACTTTCCAATGTATTACTATGCAACCACTTAGTCATAGAGAACAATTCCCTTAAGCAACAAGTGATTAGAAGGGACTTGAGCTAAAATGCAGCCAAGCGAATGATTGTATTGGAAATTGCCACATATTGATGGCAAAAAATTGATCAACATTATTAAATGCAGGTTCCATCAATCATTTTTGTGTAAAAAGCTCCAAGTTTCACTTTTAAGTTGGAAAGCACATAAGTCAATACCGACATTGCCACATGTCATGTTTGTGTAGTTTGGATCAGCTCATGGTTGAAAGGGCACTCAAGAGATCACAATGGTGACATGGGTTTATGTCCTGGGATAGCCAGGGCATTTACTAGGTTCAGTTTAGCACCATCTTTAGTAGAGTTTAGATACTTGCGAGCGATTTGGCTTACTGCAAATAGGCCTTTCACATTTGAATAATGCTTAGATGCACCTCACAAGGTCACCATAGTTTTTACCACACGGTTGACCCACCAAAAGGCCTAGCCAATCGCGTAGTAGAAGTACTTGTCAAGATGTAGCAACTTTCTTGTCTTGCACAAATGTAGCACATGGCATGTTGCGGACGTAATCATTTGAACAATGAGACAATTCTAACCCTTTTTTTGTTGGTGGTGCATGGAGCTCCCATGTGGCACCAAAACACTTCTCACTATACGCTAAGTCTCCCTGAGTGGGAGTTGCTTATTTATGACACACTTTCCAGTGGAACCAACCAATCTTGAAACTGTTCTTATTTGTGATGCTTGTGGCCTTTTTTGGGCTGCGCTAGCATGACACATGACATTTATGTAGGAGTGGGTGCTTGGTATGTTCAACAAATGCTATACACCTTGGGACACCATCTGTCACCAAAATGATTTACGGTTTGGGTTTAAGCCAGTGGCTCGATAGCAGTTGTGAAACTTCAACCAGTGTGAATTGAACCATCAAGGACTCACAAGTAAAAGTGAATGCCCACCCAATGGTTTGCACATTTTTGGAGGTAGGTATTGCTGGTGAAACTCAGCAACTCGCAACCAACTCTCTTAAGAGCGTTGGTGTGTTTCGGGGTGGTGACAAGCTTCAAAGATTAAGCGCAAAACTTGGACCTCTGTGAAAGATGTGTTGATATGTTTTGGGGTGATGGAAAGCTTCAATGATTGAGCAGAAAATAGATCTTTGTGAAATATAATCCACTAGCGATAGTAAGAGCCTAACACCTCGAGAGAGGAATCACCCCCCATGCACAAGAGTTGTTTACAATGCTTGGGGGCTTCTCAGAACAACGCCAATGTGACACTTGGTGATGAAGGACATGACTAGATTTATAAATCCACCACATGATGCCTCATCATTTTTCATCTTGTATTTAGACCCACGGGCATGAAAGAGACTACATAATTGAACAGCCAATGCAGACTTAACCATCAAGGGCTTGTGGGCAGAATCAAAATACCCACTCGAGGGCCCACATAGCTTGAAGGTGGGTATTTCCAAAATAACTCAACAACATGCTACCTATGCAGTGTATTTTGGGAGCTCTTCTATTATATTGGGTATAATTATTTGTTGTCTATGTGCACCAAGGTAGGATAGTTATGGAGATATATTTGGTTAATTTATAATGTCCTATCAAGTAGATCACACACCATATTTTTCAACATGTCTGTTATTTTATTACCTTCTCTAAGATAATGTGAGAGCTGATAGGAATCAAAGTCTTGTAGCATTTTGAAACCTTGAGTTATGATGGCATTTAACAACAATTGATTGAGTTTTTTCCTTACATGCGTCGATTATGACCATGGAATCCCCTTTAATCCATATTTGTTTGATTCCTATTGATTTTTCCAATTTTAGCGAGTAATGCTTGTGCCTCATCCTTACTATTTGTACCATATGGAAATTTTAGAGAAAGGGATCCAATAATCATACCAGCTTGGTTCCTCTAACACAACCAGCCCTAAAGAACTTGGGTACCCTCAAGAGGCCTCATTAAAATTAAGTTTTACCACATCCATTGGTGGTATAGTCTATACTACACTTTTGTGATTGGGCTTAGTTTTTGGAAACCATGTTCTTGGATTTGGAGAAGGGATTAACTCCCATTGTGAAGATATTTTTGGATCCCAATTTGAGTAGATTATACTTGATGCGTTTGATTTATACACACTAGATATTACTAACTCAAATATTAAACTTTCTATTTTGTGTATTACTTCTTCTATTGAGTGGTGCTCCTTACAAATTATTCTTTTGTTTCTTTCCCACTATAAACACCATATTAGTGTTGAAGGGATTATTGGCCAAATTGAGGAGAATAAGGAATCTTTATTCATTGTTGGCCATGAGGAAAAAACTACTAATAGAGATTCTTGGAGGGGTGTGAACCAATTTAGTTTGTTTTAAAGCCATCACCAACACTATTGTGAGAATTTGCAAGTTAAGAGAAGATGATCTACATCCTCTTCCTATTGTCCACAAAATACTCAATTGAAGGGGGCATATATTCTCAACTCGACTAGTCTCTCGCAAGTAAGGATCTACTTATTCAATACTAAACAAGAAAATGATCCTGATTTTGGAAGAATTGTAGAGTTCCAACATAATTTATGAGGCTAGTTTGTTGAGTCAACATTGCCTTGTTGGATAATTGATGAGTAGCTTAGGCTGACTTTATAGTTTCCTGACTTGGAAGGGGCCCAAATGAACCTATCAGGGTCCCTAAAAAGAAAATTTTGCCTCTTCTGGAGAATTTTTGACAACTGATTCTTTTGGTTAGATGGAAAATTGCAACCAACAAGGTTTTTCCTTTTGCATTTGTAAGGAGGTTCTCTTCCAACTTAAGGTAGTCTTTTACTTTTATAACCCAGTGGTGCTTCAAGTATGTTCTCACTTCTTTTAATCCTTGAATTTTAGAAAGTGGTGGGAAGTTGTTCCAGGAATCTTCCCAGAACAATGTTTTTTCTCCATTGCATATAGACCAGGCTAAATGTGGTGTGATAACTTATTTGCAGGTTATGATAAAATTCCACATTTTAGATCCCTTTGGTGGATTTTGTATTGTAAAGATATATTTAGGAAGTGCAAAGTCCATGTATTTGCTTTGCATGATTTTGGACCATCTGGAATAAGGTTTCACAAGAATATTCCACACTAGTTTGGCCCCCAAGGCCATACTTCTTGCCTCTATATTGTGTAAGCCAACACCTCCATGTTTTTTTCTTCACCTTTTACCTTTTGGTTTACTTATTTACTCTTTCATTCTATCTAAGCTTAGTTTTTTCCTTTTTTATCCCTTTCATATTCATTTAACCTTGTATGCCTATTTTTTGTGGTCATATTCTCCCACTTGGGAGTATTTTCCATTTCTCATTTTTTATCACTATTTTCCTATTCCTTTTTCCAATCTCTATTTTCATTTCTCGCTTGAGATTGCACACTTATTTTTTCTTATCTGTTTTTATGTTTTTATTGCATTTGTTTACTTTATCTTGTTATACATGTTATAGTATGATCGTGAGCCATTAATCTCATATTATTATATCACGATTCTTAGAGATTATTAAAAATTTCATATTAATATATCACACTTCTTAGAGATCACTTATCAATATCATAGTGTTGTATCATTCTTGATAGATTTTATACATTGATCCTACTTTGATATTTCATGCTATACAATTATAATATATTTACATATCATGCTAATTAGAGCCCATACTTTGTTCCTACGTTTATATATTTTACTTCATAGAGATACACATTAAAAATGGATTGATGCATCTACCTTTCTTAAGCTAATTGTTGCACTTCCCTTTGATATATCATAGTTCTAAAGATTTTCATCTTATTCATACATTTCCATATCAAATTCCTATAGTTATATTTACTTTGTGAGAGAATATTCTCTTCTCCATTATGCATAAGCCTTACTTTTCCATGCATTTACGTTGATGGGAAATATGGCTTCCCCTTATACCTTATGTGTTCTTGTTTGCATATCTTTAGCACTTACATATTTTTATCGGGGGTATCATGCCTTCCTTTTTTTATATGTTACACCTTAATGGTTACATCTTCATATTTGGGTGCATCATTTGTTTCTTTCTATTTGTGGCACCTTCATGATAATATTTTTACATTAGTAGTATCATGCTTCACATTACACTTTATGCCTAATATCATTAAATATCCTTGATAATTTCCCATTACCATAGATTATTTCTTTTATTCTAGATTCATGTCCTTGTTTCTATGTTCTTACATGGGCTTTTTGTCCATCAAGGGTCATATCACCATTTTTTGTATCTATATCTCCTTTAATTTCTTGCATCATATGGATACAATGATTAAAGCAGGGAATATATTATCATTAATATTTCTATGATATAGTTTTCAAGTAGCTATATCATTGAATTAACAACTTCATTTATCATTCAATCAATTATATTTATATATAATTCAAAAAATCAAACTTAAATTTCAATACAATGAAATGCTACAGACATATTATTTCCAATTAAATTTTATTTGCATTCAAATACATCCCCAATTGAATCAACTGATCATACAACTATCAATTAAATGTCCCTATCACTCTACATTTATCACATACAATCATTTGATACAAACATTTGGATTCTCTTAATGAAATTGATCTCTCTAACTTTAATTTTTATTGTTGTGTATTTCGAAGGCCATTAAAACATGGTGCCATTCTCTTATTCATACACATTTCCTATCAATTCATCACTTTCATGACTTGCTATCCTTCCTTTCCTCTATGCATAACTTCACATATTTAATTATAGATTTTTCTATGTTGTTCCCTCTACATAGTGCACCCCTCTTGCTATATTTTTTATGCTTTTCACTCTGCCAAAATATACATAGGCCCGTGTCGTTCAGTTTCTATGTTTCCTTTCCTTTTTTTCTCTATTCAATGTGCTTTCTTGTCCCTTCCTGTGTGCCCCCAAACCAATATATTTTTAATTAAAAATTCTATATTCTTTCCCTCGTCACGTCCCTCCATTTTTCATCGATATTTTTCTAACTTCTCAAAATTTAACTAATTTCTCAACCTCCCCTCTTGTTCCCTTAAAATTTCCATGTCCTTTCAATTTCTCTGTATTATTTTTATAATTTATTTTAGTTTTAAAGTTTCAAAAAGCTATTTTAAAATAGCTTGATCTGCATCAACCTCCTTGTATATATTTGGAATCAACTTTTTTCATATGTATTGGAGATGTTGTTTCAAAAAATTTAAATATTCTAAAAGTTAATGTCAATATTGAATGATTTCCCCTCTATTTTTTTAACATGAATTTCCCCTTAACCACAAAATGCATGGAAAATAAAATTGTATTTTTAACGAGTGAATGAACAAATTATTAAATATAATTTCAAATGGATGGGCATTGACATCTACCAAAGCACACCAACACAACAACATAAAAAAAAGAATAAATAAATAAATGACCATTTTTTGGGTGATGCGGGATCACCAATTTGCCTGGGTGCTCCTACATCAAACACGTTGGGTAAGAGAAATGTTCCATGAGTTGGAAAACTTAGGAACATTTGAAGATGCATGGAATGGTTATTTCATGTTTGTTTTTTATCCAAATATGCTCCTTGTTCATAAGATCCTTTCCTATTCCATTCTTCTCTTCTTCATCAGCTTTTACACACAAGCCACTTTTTTGGCCATCACATGATTTTGGGTTGCTATTTTCTATTCTATTATGGCACTGCTACAACAAATTTATATCAAATCTACCTTCACCTCTTGAATTTTTCTCTTTTAATATTTTCAAATCACTATGGTCAATCTTTCCTCTTTTTTCAATATTTTCTTTAGCACTACAACAAACAATGGAGTCTAATTCTTTTACCTACTTCTCCTTCTCCTTCTCCTTCTCCTTTAGAGGATTTATCACATATTTTTTTCCATCTTTCCAGATAGTTTACATATTCTTTCTACCATCATAAATTTCCTTCCTATCAATTACCATAGTATTTCCAACAACACATGACAAGGGCTCATAGGCATTACATCACACAATAATTCATCCTCATAAGACCCAATCTAGAAATTAATTTAAAACTGCTCACTCGCAGTCGTCTCATATTATTTTTGCAACCAGGAAACTTTATATAGATAGGGTGCTTACACCTTTTCAAACCTATCTTTTCTACCATCTCCTCTAAAACTAGGTTATTGGTACTACCTCTATCTGCTATAACTTTACAACACTTACCTCTAGCCTTGCACATAGTTCAAAAGAGACACTCTCTTTAGGATGGTTCCTTCAACCACCTTCAGATTTACCAACACTTTCCTCATCATGAGATATTCACCTTTTTTGGGTTCTTCACCTTTCGAGGATGCATCACTTCCCTCATCCTCTTGTGCCAAGTGGTTTCTTGTTGTACTCCTCTTGTTACCTTCTTTTATTTTCGGACACTCATAAGCACGATGACCAACCTCCACACTGAAAACATTTACCAAGGAACTCTCTATTGTTGCTACCAAGTCCTCTTGTTGGAAACTATTTGTCTTTGGTGCTTTACCCCACTTCCTTGATCTATTTGGGCTTTGATTCCTCTTCAATCTACTTTCCTTTGTTGCTTCTCGCTTGTCCTCTCTCTATTACAATTCTTCCACAACTTCTAGAATTATTCATTTTCCTTCTCATTAGCTTTTCCAAGCAACCTTCAATGCATATTGGTATGCTTCTTCCACCGAGGTAATCTTCAGCATACTCATTTCATATTGAATATTAAACTGTAAACCATTCACATATCGTACTATCTTTTCCCTATCAATCTCATGCCTCCCCAATCGAATGGTTAGCCTTTAGAACGCCTCTATGTAATCCTTTATAATCATCTCTTTCTACTTTAGATTTTTACAAAATTTTGAATAACTCCATTTTGTAATCCCCATGAATAAATGTGTTCTTCAACCTGGTCACCATCTGATTCCACCTTGTTATTTTGGGGTCTCCATTCATTACTTGTTCTCTTTGCAATTATCTCTACTATAATGCAACATGCCCTTTTAATTTTGTTTGAGCTAACTTTACCCTCTGAGGGTCTCTAATTTATTCCAGTTTGAAATACTTTTCCAAATCTTCTATCCAGGTGATTACTTCTTTTAGATTTAATTCCTAAAAAAATTTGCACATCCATTTTGTTGCTCTTCACAATTCTTGAAAGAGCCATCAAAAATCTTTCTTGTCCAACATCCTCTTGTTTTTCATCCTCTCTTCCCTACTCTTCCAATTCACTTTCTTCTTCACTCACAAGTTCTCTTGTGTTTCCAGTAGCTATTCTCACCTCATTTCTTATATCATTTTTTATATCATCCCTTACCATCTCACGCAATCATTCCAATACCTCCTCTATCTTCAGCATTCCTCTTCAAGGTGGCATCTTGGAAGTTTTTTTAACAAACCTGACATTCTACTTCTTACAAAAATCCACTCAAGGCCCTCACCCATAAGTCGTGGTGTATACCACCTCATATTCGGTGGTCTATCTACACACCCAAGAAAACCAACTTTGATACCATTTGATGTAGACACACAAAATTCTACTATATCATTGAATTGACAACTTTGTCTATCATTCAATCAATTAGATTTACACATAATTCAGAAAATAAAACATAAATTTTAATACACTTAAATAATGAAAGCATATTATTTCCAATTAAAAGTTATTTGCATTCAAATACATCCTCAATTGAATCAACTAATTATACAATTATCAATTATATGTCCCTGTCACTTTTCATTTACCACATATAATTGTTTTATACAAACATCAGCATTCTCTTACTAAAATTGATCTCTCTAAATTTATTTTTTATTGTTGTGTATTTTGAAGGCCATTGAAACATGACACCATTGTCTTACTCATACAGATTGCATATCAATTCACCACTTTCACAACATGTTGTCCTTCCTTTCCTCTTTGCATAACTTCACATATTTAATTTAATTTTTTTCTATATTGTTTCATCTACATATTGTTCCCCTCTTGCTCTATTTTATATGATTTTCACTTTGTCAAACTCTCTATAGGCCTGTGCCCTTCAATATATACGTTTCCTTTCCTAATTTCTTTATCCAGCATGTCTTCTTGTCACTTCATGTGTGCCCCCAACCCAATCTATTTTAAATTAAAAATACTATATTCTTTCCCTGGTTGTGTCCCTCCATTTTCCATTGATCTACATTGTTTTTTAATTGTATTTTTATAACTTCTCAAAAATTAGCTGATTTCTCAACCTTCCCTCTCACACCCTTCAAATTTCTATGTCCTTTCAATTTCTCTATATTACTTTTACAATTGATTTTAGTTTTGAAGTTTCAAAATTCCATTTTAAAATGGATTTATTTGCACTAACCTCCTTGTATATATTTGGTGTTGACTCTTTTCATATGTACTGGAGATGTTATTTCAAACATTTTAAATCTGCAAAAACTTCATGCCAATATTGAATGATTGTACCCTTTATTTTTTTTAACATGCGTTGACCACCTCAACCATAAAATGCATTGCAAAGAAAATTATATTTGCAATGGGTGAATGAACAAAATTATTAAATGGAATCTAGATGGGCAGGCATCGACATCCGCTAAAGCATACCAACACAACAACACAAAAGAAGAACAAACCAAAAATTGAAATGGCCATTTTTTGGGGTGTTGCAAGTATGAAGGTGTTTTCATTGATGTCAATAGGAATTCTACTGACTGGTGTTGTCATTGATGTAAATTGTGTGTTAAGGATGTTGTTACATGATGAAGATGTCGAGGATCTTGAGAAAATTGTGAAAAAGAGGAAAATAGATTGATGTAGGTTGTGCATGTATAGTTGAGATATTGAGGAAGTGTTGTGAGTATATGGAGATATCTTTTTGTTATATTATCTGAAGATGATTTGGAATGAAGTATTGATCTAATATGATGTCTTCGGTACTTTGTTTCCAAGTGATTTTGAGAAAATTTGATAAATAGAGTAAACTATGTTGTGCAAGTGTTCACAATGTGCTCTGGTATTATGCTCCATGTTTCTTTTGTATTGATCATATTCCCGTGCGGATCTAATATGTTGTTCATGGTTTTCAAAGGTTGTTATATTCAGAATTTGGGTTTTTGGATCATTGTACAGAACGAGGTATTTTCACCAATGTGTGAACCAATTATCAGTGATGTTTTATGTGGCTTGGGAGAAATGTATTTTCTTCATGTTTCTTCGTTGTTTGGCTTCAGGGTGTGTATATTTGGGAAGATTCTTATAATGTTTTTTATATTTTTGTATTCAAGAGATTACTTGATTTAGTGTAGTATAGAGTGAGTTTCATTTGTCAGTATGCAAATAAGGTTTACCAGTTGATTTGAGTTGAAGTATTTGTACTATGCAAGCTTGGAGGAATTATTTGATGAATCTCAAGTATTTTGTGGATTATTCTAGATTATGTTCAAGTGAATTATTTCATTCAAAAGTTTTGGATTTACTTAAGGCAGTGTGTACTTAATGATTATGGTGTTTAACATAGGTATTGGTTGACCTTGTGTTAGAACTACATGCGAGGCTTGTAAAATAATGTTGAGGTGTGTTGGGATCTATTTGGGTCCTAATTAAGGATTTATGTAGGTCACCTTCATTCCTATCCACCGTGGGAATGCTTTGGTGCCAACATATTTTTGAATTTGTATGTATAACGGCTAGTTACCAATATTGGAGAAAGTTTTTGATATTGAGGTTGATATAAATAAGTGTGGTGTTGTTGTAATTTGAAAGAAAGAAAGAAGAGAGAAGCAAGATAGATGTGACATCAATGTGAGTAATTTGTGTGATGCGAGTTTGAGCAGAGTAGTGTGAATTTCTAGTGTTAGGGTTCCTAAAGGAAATGAGTTGAAGGCATCCAAAATAATTCAAGAAAGGTCGTAAGATTGTTGGAGCATTGTGGTGGATTCCTTGTTGCATTGAGAAATTTTTCTCTATGTAACATTCTTCTTCTATCTTCTTGTATTTCTTTTTATGGTTATGAGCCTTTTTGGACAATGTGTCCTATTCTGGTAGTGAGCCCTTGTACTAGTTTTGTAATTACTTTTATTGTGATCCAATCCTCACTGTGTTTTTTCCCTCATTAGGTTTTCCACGTAAATTTGGTTTTCTCTCGTGTATGGTGTTGCTATTTTAGTTTCTATTATCTACATTTCAAGTTTAATAACATTAGCAGAATAAGGGTTAAATGAATGCATGCAAATCTGATTACTATTGAGGGTTTTGAAGGTTTAATTTGCTACAACTGATTCACCCCCCTTCTCAGTTGCCTTTTTCATTCAAAAATTGGTATCAGAGCGAGGTTCCTTAGAAAAGAGCTTAACCACTTGAGGTAGATCTAAGATGGAAAACAAGGTTACTTTGGAATGCCCTAGAATTGATGGCACATATTATGCATTCTGGAAGACAAGGATGGAAGGATATCTAGTAGCTCAAGGATTTGAGGTTGAAAAGGCCTATCAAACCACATATACTCCCACCTACAAATGGTCCAAGTAGAAGTGCAAAGATCAAAGGAAATGAGATCAATGTGAAGGCAATATTTATTATTGTGAAGTCTCTCAAATATTGAATTACTAAAATTTATGAGTTTGAAGACTGCTAAAGAGGTTTGGGATAAGTTAGAGAGAATTTATGAAGTAGATAAAAAAGTAAAACAAGAAAATTTGCAAAATTTAAAGGCACAATTTGAGAACCTACATATGTCTGAAGATAAAAACAATCAAAATCTACATGTAGCGAGTTGATGAGTTGGTGAGTGTGATGAGAGGTCTTGGTGCACAAGTCAAATAATCTTAAGTGGTTAAGAAAGTTCTCAGACCTCTTCTTGATTCTTATAGTTAAAAGGTATATGTTATTGAAGAAATTTAAAATCTTGATACTTATTCTAGAGATTAGATAATTGGTACACTAACTTCTTTTGAAATGAGGAAAAAAGTCGTGATAAACTGTATAATTGTAGAAACTACTTTTAGGCTAGAGTATCAGAAAAGGTTGAATATTAAAATAAGGAAGATCTTGATGATGTGGAAGCTAACTTTGTAAGAAGAATGAAGAAAGGAACGAGTAACTACAAAGGTAAACTACCTTTCAAATTTTTTAGTTGTGCTGAAATAGGTCATTATGTTTTAAGATGTCCAAGAAGAGCTATAAACAATAAGAACAAGGGAAACAAAGGAAAAATGATTAAGAAAGCTTACCATGTGAGAGACGATGCTAGCATTTCTGATGATGAATTTGAATATGGATACTTTGATGAAAATGAATTCTTTTTCTTGGCTATTAAAGAAGAAACTAGTTCTTCTAACTCTGAAATTTGTGTGAAGGAAAGAGATCCAAAGAAGAAGGAGAAAGTTGAAGGTACTTTGGTATCTACTTTTCATGTTAAAGAAGATAATAATTATTGGGTTATTGATAGTGGTTTCTCTAATCACATGACTGGAGGCAAGAGTAATTTTTTTAAACTTGAAAAGTATGATGGAGGACTAGTTAAATTTGGAGATGATTCAGGAGTTAAGATTTATGGAATAGGTTCAATCAGTTTTGATGGAAAGTATAACACTAATAATGTTTACTATGTTAAGGTTTTAAGGCATAACCTTTTGAGTGTTGGAAAAATGTGTAGCAAGGGATACAATCTTGTTTTTAAGGATGAAACATGTGAAATAAAAAAAGGGTCCAAATATTTGATCTTTATTGGTAAGAGAACAGCTGGAAACATTTATTAGCTTAAGAGTGTTGATGGCCATTGCTTTATGTCTCAGATTAGTGACCGATGGTTACGACACTTGAGAATGTTTCACATGAGCTTTGATAATTTGGTAAGAATTATTGTAGTTCATGCAGTAAGAAACTTGCCAAGAATCACAAAGCCTATCATTGTTGTTTGTGAGAGTCATCAATTTGGAAAGAAAACAAGGAGTAGCCTCAAGGGAAAGGAACAATCTACTACCAGACTATTGGAGTTAGTACATACAGATCTTTGTGTTCCCACAAGGGTGAGAAGTCTACAAGGTGACATGTATTTTATGCTTTTGATTGATGATTATTCTAGAATGACATGAGTTACTTTTCTTAGAGAAAAATTGATGCATTAAATAAATTCAAGGAATTTAAAGCTATGGTTGAGAATGAAAAGGATATGAAAATCAAATGTTTGAGGTCTGAAAGAGGTGGTGAATTCACCTCCAAAGAGTTTAACATGTTTTATGAAGTTCATAGAATAAAGAGGCATCTATCCGCCCTTAGAACTCCTCAGTAGAATGGAGTTGTTGAAAAGAAAAATTGGATGGTTCAAGAGGCCGCTAGGACTATGATGAAAGAGGAAAATCTACTGGAAGGTTATTGGAGAGAAGCTAATCATATTTATATTTGCATACTTAACAAAGTTCAAGCTAAAGCTAACAACACAAAGACTCCCTATGAACTATGGTATGGAAGGATTCTTACTGTGAAGTACTTTAGAGTACTTGGAATCAAATGTTATATCAAAAGAAAAGAAGGAATTTTAGGAAAGTTTGATGCAAGTTTTGATGAAGGTATCTTCCTTATATATTCTATTAAAATAAAATCTTACAAATATTACAATAAAAGGCTAAGAAAGATTGTTGAAAGTGAAAATATTAAGGTTGATGAAAACCTACAAAATTCAACTATAATGGATAGATATGTGTCAAATGAACCTTATTGCAGAATAGAAGAAGAAAAAGTTGATGAAGAAGGAGTGAAAAATGAAGAGGAAGAAGCTTTGAAGAAGACCCCTAAGTATGTGCAAAAGAATCATTTTGAAGATCATATCATTGGAGACAAAAAGAAAGGTGTATTGACAAGAAGCAAAGCTACTGAAGTTGAGGTAAATATGTGTTTACTCTCTAAAGTTGAACCTAAAATAGTGAGTGAAGAATGCAAGGATGAATATTAGATGAAGGAAATGGAAGAACTTATGCATATAGAGAAGAATCAGACTCGAGAATTGGTTCCTAGACCAGAAAATAAGAACATAATTGAAACTAAGTGGGTATTTAGAAACAAATTGAATGAGAATGGATTAGTAAGAAACAAGGCAAGGCTTGTGTGTAATGGTTACTCAAAAGTGGAAGGAATAGACTTTAAGAAGACAATTTCTCATGTGGCTAGGATGGAAGCTATTAGAATGTTTTTGGAATTTGCAGCACAAAAGGACTTTAAAGTTTATTAGATGGATGTGAAGTCTTCTTTTCTAAATGGTAAATTGGAAGAAGTCTACATGGAACAACCAAAAGGATTTCAGTTGTCAAATCAACTGAATATGGTATGTAAATTGAAGAAAGCACTATATGGATTGAAGCAAGATCCTAGAGCTTGGTATGCAAGATTGGAAAGATATTCGTTACAACAAGGCTTCAGTAAAGGCACCACATATAGCATTCTTCAAAATTGAGGAAAACAAAAGCTTGATAGTAGTTGTATATGTGGATGATATTATCTTTGGATGAAATAAAGCTATGTGTAAGAATTTTGTCGAAGAGATGCAAAAATAATTTGAAATGTCAATTTTTGGGGAGATGAATTTCTTCCTTGGGCTACAAATCAGTCAAACAGATAAAGGGATTTTCATTTTTTCACAATCTAAGTATGTCAAAGAGATGTTGAAGAATTTTGAAATGGATGACTCCAAACTGGTTTGCACTCCTATGGCGACTGGTTATAAGTTGAGAAAAGACGATGATTCACATAAGGATGATCAGAGAAAAATAGATCTATGATTGGTGGACTACTATATATCTAATTGCTACTAGACTGGATATCATGCATGTTGTTTGTCTTGTGGCTAGATTTCAAGAAGATCCTAAAGAAACACATGTTGAAACAATGAAGAGGATATTCAGATATTTAAGAGGCACTATAGATTATGGCTTATGGTATCCTAAGGATACTAATTTCACATTAAGTACTTATATAGATGTAGATTTAGCTGGTTGTGTTGATGACAGGAAAAATACTAGTGGTGTTGCATTCTTCATTAGATGTAGATTGGTTTCATGGTTGAGCAAGAATCGAGATTCAATTTCTTTATCTACTGCAGAGGTTGAGTATATTGCAGTAGCATCATGTTGTCTGATGGGTCTAGTTATTATCTTGTTTTATGTTACTTTCATACCTACTTTCAGATACTTTTAGATATACTTTCTAGACAATACTCCTATATTACACTACCTTTCCATACTTATTATGCAGACTTGGACCTAAAATATAATTATGGAAATATAGGTATGGCATAATAGTATTGCATGGTTCATATGATGGAATGCATGAAATGTGAATTAAATTTTATATTTTAATTATGGTAGTTAGTCTTGTGTACATGTTTTGGGGATTAACCCTTTTGTAGCCAAGGAGGAACTATAGCACGTAGCAGTTGGAAGTTGAACCCACAACAAAAGGAAGACTGGGACAACAAAACATGGTAGTTCCAGTTTAAGTTGAAATATAATAACTATTATTGAAGACACTTGCTAGAGATGGAACATGCATCATTATGAAAAATTAAGTGTTGGAAAATAATGACTCCTTTACTGATAGGATTTTGACAAATGTTTGCGTGTTTTACATGAAATCATGTTTTACAGAGTTTTAGTCCTATTAGGATTCTTCTTTCCTTTCAATTATGGATTGAACAATTCAATATTAACTATACGCTTTGATATTTAGGAGTGGAAGTTAATGATTGCAGTTATTTGTTGCTTTGAATAAGATTCCCTCAATTTTGCATATAGCTTATGGTTGAATTTGTAGATACGTTAGTTTCTTTTAGTTCTTCATTATCAGCTATTTTTCAATTTCAAGACATGTTGAATATTCAGAATGATTGAATACAATCTGTGAGAAGATCTTATGTAATCTTTCATGATATATAATGAATGAAGTCAATTTCATTGGATGTGTAGAATTTTTTATTTAGATTTGGTTTCAGTTAAGTGAGAACAATCACCACTCAAGGTAACTATTCTTCACTTCATTTTCTAGTTGTTTATCTTTATTAAATAGCTCTTTTTTGTTTATCATTACTTCATGAATTAAACGTAAAATAAATTAGAATCTCATGCTTTGCTTATTGGTAGTGAATGTTCATGAACATGCATATAATGGTTAACCAATAGTACTCTAGAGGTTAAATTAGCTAAGTTGTTAGTTTTGAATTGATACACTGGTCTTTTATTTACAACAGTTTAGTTATAGTTTTAGTTGTAGGTACTCATAGCCATTAGTTCTAGCTTATTCTTTCACTGTTATGCAATTTTGTAATTTCTAGCAAGTAGAATAACTTGAATATGATAGCTTAGGTAGTTTTGATTCTCTAAAGACATATACAATGTTGCACCATCACAAGTTTACAAACCTTGGGTTGATATTTTAATGTAGTCTTTACAATGTTGAGTGAACTGTTTAGCCAGATAACTTCTGAATTGTGTAGGTTCTACCAAGTTTACAACACATTAGTTTAGGCTCTACCCTGTACACAAGTTTTGTGGATGAGATAGAAATTGAAGGATATTAGAGTTGTATATGATGAGCCTATTTCTATCACTATGATAATACAAGTGCAATTAACATTTCAAAAAATCTAGTGATACACTCAAGGACAAAGCATATATCTATTAGGTATCACTTTTTGAGAGAAAAGGTTATGGAGAATGAAGTGAAGCTTGAGTATGTTCCTATAAAATATTAGATTTTTGATATATTTACTAAGGCTCTTCCTAAGGATACTTTTGAGTATCTTTTGGATAAGTTGGAGGTTATTACCCCTCCCTATTTGAACTAGATGCATATAAAGATGCACTAGTTTAGTGGATCTATGGATCTATCTCTTTTCTAGACTGATGTTCATGGCTACCTCTCAAGGGGAGTAGGTAGTGTCATGTGTTGTCATTGATTTGTTGAATCGATTGGGTGTACTCCTAAGGGGGAGTATTCATAGCAGGTATTCTGGTTTAATGTCAAAGGGGGAGAATAATGCAAAACTTTTATCCTTTTCCATTAATGTGAAAAGGGGGAGAGAACGTATCATTTGAAAAATATTATCTACTTAGGGGGAGTGAGTGTAGGAATGTTGTGTAGGCTATCTAATATAAAAAAAGAGGTGAGTGTGTATGTTATCTTTGATGGTTTTTAAATCTTGTGTTGCTATCAATCACATACGGGATATTGTTGCAAGTGTGAAGGTGTTGTCATTGATGTCAATAGGAAGTCTAATGACTAGTGTTTTCATTGATGTCAATTGGTTGTTAAGTAAGTTTTTACATGATGAAGATGACAAGGATATTGAGAAAATTGTGAAAAAGAGGAAAATAGGTTGATGTAGGTTGTACATGTATAGTTGAGATATTGAGGAAGTGTTGTGAGTACATGGAGCTATCTTTTTGTTTTAGTATTTGAAGATGACTTGGAATGAAGTGATGAACTGAGATGGTGTCTCTGGTACTTAGTTTCCAAGTGCTTCTGATAAAATTTGACAAACAACGTAAGTTATTGTGTTGTGCAAGTGTTCACAATGTGCTCTGGTATTGCACTCCACATTTCTTTTGTATTGATCCTATGCTTATGCATATTTGATATGGTGTTCATGGTTATAATAGGTTGATATATTCAAATTTTGGGTTTTTGGATCGTTGTACAGAGCGAGATATTTTCACCAGTGTGAACCAATTTTTAAGTGATGTTTTTTGTGGTTTGGGAGAAATGTATTTGCTTTGTGTTTCTTCACTATTTGGATTTAGGGTGTGAAAACTTGGGAAGTTTCTTATCATGTTTGTATCTTTTGTATTTATGAGATTACTTGATTTAGTGTAGTATAGAGTGAGTTTCATTTGTCAGTATGCGAATAAGGTTTACCAGTTGTTCTAAGTTGAAGTATTTGAATTATGTGAGCTTGGATGTGTTGGAAATTAAGAGGTTGTCATTGATGTCAACATGATTTCAACATGGTGACAATAGTATGAGAATTTTATTTTGGTTTACCATAAGCTATTCTCTACTAGAATTTTTCTTTTCTAAAGAACCAGTGTGTTAGTTTTTGAGTCTAGAATTCACTACAAGAAGTGATATGACTCGACACTCTTAATATTATCATTATGAATCTTATAGATAGATATTTATAAGATCTTGAGAAGTTTTTCGTTGAGAATAGGAAGTTATTGTTGATGGAATTTATCTTTGTACATTGTAACCATTCCTCTATTTGGTGCGTCAGTGTGGGGGACTCTGCATTTTCATATGAAGAATATTTGTATGTTGTGGTTCTAATGATAGTTTTTTTAATGTCAATATGATGAGAAACCTAAGCAATATTGGATCAATAATGTGTTCACTTTGAGAAGTGTGCATTGGTTTGGAATTTTTTTGTTTAGGTCCTAGCTCTGGTCGACCTATTACATGATATGCACTAAGAAGGTTAAATATACTTTGTGGATGTTTTCTATAGATCTACACTGACTTGATATGATGCACTACTTGGATCAAAAAATTAATCTTATAAGGTGCCGAGAAGAGTACTTTTCTTGGTTTTTTTTCATCTAATTAGGCTTACCTAATTGATGAATGAGATATACTTGTATATATAAGATATTTTAAAGAACATTGGAAAATCTAGTTGCACCACCTTCCTCTTCCTTTAAAAAGCATCCTTTAGCCAAATAGGAGTAACAGGAACATTGGTCTCCTTGGAACTAGAGGAGTTGAATAATGTTATATTCATAGGAGTATTTTTCTGAATATCATGTGACAAAAGTGAAGAAGATCTTTGTTTTAGAGGTTATTTTACCTCCCTGATAGGTGATGGCTAATGAGATGAGGAGGAAGAAATAATATCAATGTTACCTAAGTCATCTTCTTCTCCTTTGTCTCATTTATCTTGATCCAAATGGGGTAAATCCAAGATGTCTTCTCCACGAGTTGGTTGAAACACATTTTTATTAGGAGGTTATTCATCACTATCAACCTGCATATTAGATGGTACTAAATGTGAAATATCCCTAGAGGTTCCAACCATCATAGATGGTTGGCTACTACCTCCTACTGGTTAAGAGTTAGATACGACCTAGTTTGGGGGTAGGATTGATCTATTTTATTTTTGGTAACCCACTCCTAAATCCTTTCCAAAACACCAACATTCCTTGCTTCAATTGTTTCTCTTTCTTTATTTCTACAATCCATAGCAGGAATAGGTCGATTTTCTATTGTCAATAAAAATTGGGTCCACTAGGTCTGACTCATCATCTTCAATTCCTTGCACATCCCAACCCAAATAATAGACAACTGTTTATCTTAAATATGTTGGTCCAATATCATCCAATTCCTTCTCCTCACTTCAAATTCATCAAAATAGTTTGTTCGATAATCCTCCAAAGTTGGCATATGGAAAAAACTAGGACCTAGTTTCAAATTATCCTTCACATAATCTTAAAGGTCAAAAGGAAAACGTTCATCATAGGTCTGAAAATTATACCTAGTTATTTCTCTTTATGTTCAGGGCATCTGACATGGATTCATAAGTGAAGGGACCAAAACCAACTGGAAATTGCACTATCACCCTTCTTCGCTCTTGGCATCTCTTGTTGACATTTTCCAATTGTCTCTAGACCTTAATCATCGCAAACTTATCTTCTAAGTGCCTTGGGATTTTGATGGGAAAACCAGTGAAACCACCAATCCTAATATAAGAGAATCTCTAAAATTGGATGAAATGGCTACCATAGAAATCAACAAACTACATAGCTTTAGGTGAAAGTCGCATCTGAATCTTTCCTTGCAATTCTCTGACCACCCTCACAATGAAAGTGTTTGATATTCTCCTATAGTGAAGAAATATTTTATTTAGCTACAACTTATCAAGGTACTCGAAATTTAACACCTGGTCACAGGGAAGGTCACTTGGCCTCAAGCCTTGCAATGGTTTGGTACTTACAATGGGGTGATCCCACAATACTGGTTTACAATTTTGGCCAAACTAGACACTGAAATAATTTTTTCTAACTAAATCTTCACTTTTGAGCACCTAAAGTGGCTAAACCGTGAGGAATTTGAAGATGATGCAAACTAGTGATTTGTGACATTTTGTTTGTAGATTCTAAATATATTTTTTCAAAATTTTTGGAATTAGATTGCACTTCTTTTTCTATATCCTTCAAAAACTATTTTTTTTCAGTAAACAACATTTTTAAGGAGTGATGTTCACCGTATACAACATAATTTTTTTTCCATGAAGGATAAAATTCTTTTTTTTTTTAAATTAAGATTTGTAACTATGATATCTAGTGCTTCCAATTGGTCTCATAGTGTTTTATTGAATATTTTTCCTTAATCAAGTTTCAAAGTCAAACCAATTACAATTCAGACATAGGTGAACCATATACAACGTAAATTTTTTTGTATGTATCAAAATTCAAAAAAAAATTGTTGGATCAAGGAATTGAATATCTGGTGCATTCATATTTTTCAAATTTATTTTTGATAACCTGTTATTTTTCCACATGTGCATAATAGAGAGCTTAATTTTTGGTGAAAAACCTATATTTAATAAAACTAAAAAAATAAATGCATAATAAAACCAAAAAATATTAAAATTATATTCGTTGGATAGCTCGTTCTGAGGACTACCATCATCTAGTTGGGTCTGTGAAGTCTCCTCCATTTTCATCCTCAACCTGAGCTTTGAAGCACAAAATTCTAGACTTTTTCGGTGCCTGAGGCCCGAAGAAGGGGGAAAAGGGGGGTTTGAGCGAGCCCCCCTTCCACAAGCCTTCACTTTTGGATTTTTGTCAGGAATGGTGGGTCCCATCATTAAATGGGTTCACTTGAACCCAAGTTCTAGCAAACCCTCTTTTTGTTCGCGCAAACTAAATAGTTCGTTCAAACCCCTAAAAGCAATTTCTTTTGTGTGGGGTCATTTTTCTCAAGTTTTCCTTCCTCACTCGAATTGTAAATGACTTTTGTGGGTTTACCCAATGGCATAAATTAAATAAGAATACATGGAAAATTCTCTATCAAGAGTGAAGTAAACAAATGGACTATGTAACCTATCACTAATGAGTGTCACCCAATCTAGATACTAGCTCCCACCTAGTATAATCTGGACAAAAAGTACATCCATTCTTGGAAACCATGGGCATCTTCATTTCCTTGAACTCTATGTAGTAACATAATCATGTCAGATATCTCTTTCACAAAATGGTTCTTTTGTAAGTTATGAGGGAATTGAGATTTGCCTCCCCTGGGTTTTTCCAACCAATTATTTTCCATTATGTTTCGGTAGTACCCATTTTTGAGTGAGAACTCAATCTGAGCACTAGTGAAGTCTAGGGTTGAGTATGGATCCTTTTCTGGAATTCTCAAGCATGGGGCAAAAGTGGCTCTTTGGATTTTAACCACCAATCTATTATCTCCAGTTCTAATTTCTTGGGTTTGAGTGTTGTAATGCCTTATGCATTCAAGAATTAGCTCAAGACATTGGATGGCTACAGGTAATGTAGTTGCTTCCACCAATCCACTTTCAATTACCTTCTATGTGATGGGTGGTGGATTGGGTGCATTGAATTTCTCTTTAATTTCATTTATGTTCACCTATCCAAGCTTGGTTTCTCCTATCTTAGGCATATCACATGTCAGCCCCAAGATATACTCATAACCCTGATACTTAATTCTTGCCATGCTTGGATTTCTAAGGTTCGAATGGATTTTCACTGGGTAATTTAAAATGCAAGGAAAAACAAGCTTGAAAACTATAAGCTCAAAAGGGAAAGATAAGGATGCAAAAACCTCAGAACAACCCTGGATTCTGAGGGTGGAAATCTTCATTGGCGTGCTCTCTTTCGTCTCATCTCCCAGTGTGAGTTTTGTAGTTGAAGAATGTTTATTCTTTGCATGAATTTCATTTTAATTCCCCACGAGAAATGTGAAAGTATATAGGCATTAAATGAAATCCCCTCATCATGTAGGCATGTGTCAGCTTTCACATCACCACTCCATGATCACAACCACTTTTCAAATTTTGAAAAGGAATGACTATATTGGCAGAGAAGCGGATAGTTCGCATAACCTTGCAAATCACCTGAAGAGTTCATCCTTAGTTGCAAAACATCGCCTGGTTCTAACGAGAATTGATAGGTTAGTCACCTCTCTCGGTGGTAAATGGGATAGTTTGATGAACTTAGCAACACACTGCCCACACTACCTTAGCTCAAAAATAGACCCAAGTGGGAACTTCAAAAGTTCATATAATGAGACAAAACATTGCTAGTGCGTTCAAACAATTGGGACGAGTTATATGGCAGACAAAGGGAGAGTTAGAGTAACCTCATAAAACACCTCCCGAGTTATACTTCTCACTAAAAAAACTGCTTACCCATAACTTTGCCAAATTTTGAAATAGGCATATTTCTAGGGTGACCAACAACTGAGTAACAATTATAACATTCAAAATTCTAATTGCAAGTATTGGCTTTTGGAATCCAATTTTCAGAAAATTAAACAAATGCCTAAAATACCTAGTCTTTTCACCATTTGAAACTAGAACACAATTTGGAGGAGAATTTATGATCAAGCATTTTTGTCAAGAGCAACATTTCAGAGTATTATTGCAGCAATTCAAGATCTGGGCATCATATCAAAGAGTATGTTAGTTTATGTGTTCATGCAGGTCTCCAAAGCATTCAAACATTCAAGCAAGAAAGATCCAAATCCTTGAGGTGATGTGCATGACTTCAGTCCTTCAATGAAGCCATTGAATGGGGGTGAGTTGTAGCACTTTGTTATTTCATCATTCCTTCATTTCAATTATCATTTCTATCATTGACACTTACATGGGGTTTGATTGAGGTAAGCCCCTTAAATGGCCAAACATTTTGTCTCTTTGGGAATGTGTAGATCATAGGTTGAAGAGGATTGAAGGAAGTGTGAAGATAATTTATCCATTGTTGCATTTGTTGGCATACATCTTGTCAAATCATGAAAAATCACCTACAGAATTTACTAATGGCATTCTGACAACTCTATAAGTGGAAATAGGGATCTCAAATATACAATCAGAGAACCCCAAAAGTTGAGCAAGACCCCCTATCAGGGGCTTAAATTTCCATGGGAAGCTATGTACTTCTATAGTGGCTAAAACAAGCTTTTTTGGGTTAGTACATATCACTCTACACTTCATAGATCTACCTACAACTCACTATTTCAGTCTATCAATTGTTGGGATCTTACATTTTACATATTAGGGCACATTTTCTAATTAGTTTAATCATTCCAAATAATTTCCAATCTATTCCTACCCTCAATTATATGTAGATCCAAGTTTGATTGGCTCACTTTCATGGTTGAAAGTCAATATAATCACCTTGTTGATCTACATCTTAATGTAACTTGGAAAAATGCCCCTTACATCCTAGGTTCTTTGCATTTAGGACCTAGGATGCCTTTATCTATGTTACAAAAACCTTTTGGAAAAACTCAACCATCAAAGAGAGTGCAATCTATATTAATATTTAAAGCAAGATACACAATCAACAAAATTCTCCCTTTAATATTTAATAACATTCTAGTAAATTATGCATATTTATAAATAACTTTTGAATCCTCTATCCAATGTATGTAATTTATAAAGAAGATTTGAATATAAATACAAGTGGATTCCTAAAACTATGACTATCCAAAACCATGGTATGGAAAAAACCCAATGCCCCACATGACAAATTAATGAATGGAAAACAAAGCTCGCTAGCATCTTTGACCTCAACAGTTCATGGGCACACCCCGAAAAAATAAGCACTCCAATATGAAACCACTAAACATGTGGGATCCAATTAATAATACATAATTCATGTATGGAAAACAAATCTCTCAAGCATCTTCAACCTCAACACTTCATGGGCACACCCCAAAAAATAAGCACTCCAATATGATACCACTAAACGTGTGGGATCCAATTAATAATACAAAAGATGTTCCACTTCTTCTCCTACCACCTAAAAAGGAGAAAGTGATGTTAATGAACTCTAACCAATTTGTAACTACCACCATCATAGAGTTCCAATTCCCATCATGAATGACATTACAACTAATATTACAAGTCAATTGGGAGAATGATAATAAAATAATAACATCTCTCAGCTAAATGGGTGTTAAAATTCCCATTCAAAGGAAATGTGAAATATAACACTATACATTAAAATTGTAATTAAATATCACAATATCTTAACACCACCATGCTTAAGCACACTTGATCCATAATATTGAGATGGGTGATCTCTTAAAAAGTTTTAATGATTCACCCTTGTGAGGATCACTTAAATGTAATGAGTGTTATGTGGATCATTCGTGCTCATAAAAGATTGGATCTTTTGAATCATTATTATTGAAATAAGGGTTGAGGAATATTGACTTAATAAGTACATAGTTAAATCCTAATATAAACCATCACATAATTTGATACATTACAAAAGCCTTCGCAAACGAGGAGAAGTAGGTTTTATTTTTGAGAAAACTCCATGGTTAAACACATCCAAGTTGAAGTAATATTACGATGAATAACCTCCTAATTGCACCACAAACTACCTACAACGCCAAGAGAACACCATGCTCCCTATATGCAATTGTTGGAAGCAATTAGATGCTATAAGTTAACCCACCATCCAAACACATGTACTCACTATTGTAAGTAAATTTCTACACAAAATGTTCACAATTGCTATAGGTTACCTTACTTTGTCTTGAACACTCAACCCTACTATTGTAAGCAACAATGACACACACATGCACATATACTCCCAATACAAAAATGAGATATTATTTGCCACCAAAAGCAAGAAAATAAACTTGTACCCAAGGATGAACCCCAAATCACACAAATGAGGTAATACCATGTAACATAACACCAAGTGGATTTAAAATAGTAATTTCTTCTTCATCAAAACTAAAAATAAGGTTCTTACATTTGTTGTCCAAATAATATTCTTACAAGGGCATGAAATTATAGTATCTCCTATTTTAGATTGTTTTTGACCATTTCCCATGTATCTAATAATTTGTGTAAAGAAAAATGGTGGCTTTCAAAAATGGTGGCTTTCAAAAATGGTGGCTTCATCTTATTATTTCTTCTCCCTTCACATACAGTTTCTCCTTCCTTCTTTAACCAAGACAAACTTAAGAGTTTCTCCTTCCTTCTTTAACCAAGATAAACCTTCCTCCATTAAAGGAATTACAACCCACATCAAATTAGAACATTTTTCCATGGTATTTGCATTGCCTTCTTACATGTGTGTAGTCACATGTGCCTTCTCTTCCCTTTTTGCTCTTGCTCCCAACAAAAAAAAAACCACACAACCTTGTTTATTGTACTTCTTATCTTGTTATGCAATCATTCGATTGTCCCAACCTCATTGTTGTATCGTGATATTGCTATCAAGATTCAACTGTGTAGTTTTACGAGTCAAGCTCATTGGAATGGGTGACCTCTCGAGAAGTCCCAATGCTTCACCTTTGTGAGCATCACCTAGATGCAATGAGTGCTAAGCGGACCATTCATTTTCATTAGAGATGGGTTCTTGTGAACCACTACTCATGAAACATGGGTCAATGAGTTTGACTCATAAAACTACACGGTTGAATCCTAATAGCAATATCACAATTTGGCACATTGTGGAAAATACCTCCTACTTATCACTGTTGCATTGTCATCTCCTCTCTTCTTCTACCACATCCTAGACACTTCTAGCTCTATGAATCCCACATTTTTCTCTTCTTGGTGTCAAAAACAAGTGTTGATGTTGTCCCACACATCCAATTACTCCAAATAGAAACAAAATCCCTTGCTCAAATCTACCTTAGCGCCAAAACTTATTGCACTTAATATCATATCTAACAAAACAAATTCCCCCACAAATATTGTGCCCACATTAATTGTCATAATTGATGGGAGCAACCTAGGATAAAATTTCAAACTTACCAACCTCCAACATTCTCTGAAGTGATCATTAATACAATGTCAATTGGTTGAACATTTATAAAAATTGATGGCAAAAAAAATTGAATTAGAATTATTGTCATGAAAGAGAAAGCAATCAATAGACCCTTCAACTTGATGCCCTACATTACCTCTTATGCAGTCTCAGTCCTTGTATTTGAATACTTCTAAATCCAATGAGTGCTAAGTGCGTCTTTCATGCTCATAAAAGATAGTTACATATGAACTAACATTAGTAAAATATGAATCAATGAAGATTTGACTAAAAACCTATACAATTAAAAATGGCCATAATATTATTTGACACACTACAAAAATACTTCTTTAATATTATTCTTTTTAAAGTCAATAATTTTTCTGGAAAATAAACAATATTTAAAATATAAATGTATTGTTGAAATAACCAACCGATTTCATATAAATTAGCATTTCATCTGCGTAATATGTATTTTTCTAAGGTAATATAATATAAACACTTGATAAGAAAACTGGCATTTCAAGTATGGTTACTTCAAAAATAACGCACTGACCTTGACATATGAGAGCTTTTCATTAAATTATAAATTGAAGTGGAATTTACTTTTTAAATCGCTGCTTTTGTTGAGATGCAATTACGTGTACATGTTGCAGACCATTTCTGCCCTTACACCACACTAAATTATCAAAACGTGGGTAATTTTTAAGATTTTCTTTAATAAAGGAAGATAAGCGATACACAGGTGGCTTGAATATGTCCCATCGGGCTACAGTCATAATTACTGTATTGAATTAATAATAGCTTATTAGGTAACAGGTGTTCACCATTATGATAAATTATGTTTATGTTTTAATCAGTTGAACGAGAATGATGCATCATCAAAACGATGTTGGGACGGTGTGGATGACTTCTATGGCAGTAAAATTATGGTGGGAAAGTTCCAAAAGAAAAGATCCCAAGTGAAAAGAAAACAAATTACATCACTACCATAGAGATCATATATGTATGATGGTTTCCAAGAAAGATGAAAAACAAGAATTCCTGCAGGTTTTTGGACTCTCAAACATATAAATTACAGTTTATAGACATTCAATATGACATGCACACAAAGCTACAGGAGCCCAAGATTCCATTGGGGAGCACGACAGTAACAGGTTTCCCTGGTAGGCAAAAGTAGGATGCAACATGAGAACCTTTCTTAGTATGTATATCTCCTCTATAGGCCATGTCAAATTCATCATACCCACTTCTAGGCTGTGTTCGGGGAAAAACATAGAACACCCGGTGACCCCACAAAACTCTTACAAGAGCAACACTAGTCTTTTTCAAATAGAAATAGAAATATGGGAAGTAGAACCCAAAGTTTTCTGCCTCCAAAACACATCCAGCTAGGCCCAAGATGCAGGTTTTCACAATGCTGTGGAAAAATATTTTGGGTTTATCGTTGCCTCAGGCTATGCTCTCTCCAGAAGTTCTGTGTGGTGCTGTGAAGCCAATTTCTCTGCCACATCCGCAAGGGACTTGAGATTGCATTTGACCAATGCTTCTACGAAGTAACAGGTTTCTTCCTTTGTGTTTCCCTCTGGAACATCAACAACATATGATTCAATCACCATTGTGCCTGGCCTCCCATCAATTATTTCAGGATGAACTGTCACTGTTGAAGAGTAATTCTGCAGCCACAGCCACACACCATAAGATTATTTGAGAATTTCAAAATAGAGTCAAATCAACTTAATTCAGAATCTAGGCTAATTTAAGAATTTCGAGCCATAGAGCTATTCAATATAGTCAAATGGACCTATGGGTTTATGAAAACAAATGAAAGTTTTGTTAGTGCTACACTCTATTGCTAAGTAGGATAATTTTGTTTCCTCCAAAACATACTTAGCTTCCACCCACCACCCAAAATGTTAGTGTGGTTTCGTGCCGCGTTCAAGTTCTTCTAAGGTGGGGGATAAGATCTACATTTATGGCCACTCAGACTTGGGGACGGTCAACCCCTAAGAACTTTGTCCAATACAAAGAAACACTCAACAAGGTCATAGAAAATAATGAAAGTTTGATGATATGATCCAGAAAGTAACGTATCCTCCAAAGATAAGGCCTTGTCCAGCAGGCCATGAAGTAGTGGCAAGGTAAAGCGATTGCCATGATTATGACACTTAACCAGTCAACTAACACATTCAAAGAAAAGTAACGGAGTACTTCCAAAAAAACAAGGTTTGCCCCTAAATCTTTTGTCAGCAGAAGAGCTAAAGTTCAAACAGATAATGAAATGAGAGTGATGGAATATTTGAAAGCAATTCAGAAGCAATCTTTTGAATACTACATGGACTGTGCAAAACGTATGCCCTCTATTAATAGAATAATTTTAATATATAAATTATAATAATTCTACAAAACATAAAACAAAAAGAATCTAAACAAAGTGAAAGAAAGCCTCTAGACTGAATTTTGTTTAGGATTCATGGACACCAATATCTCCCTGGCCTCTAGAGTGTTGCAAATGTTGCTGCTTGCTACCATCGATTCCTTTTCTTCCAATTCAAAGTTCCAAAAGGACGTTCAATGTTCAAACATGTCTCTAAACCACCCAGATTAAAAGCTCCAAGTGAACTGCAGTTATATGGAAACTTAATGTAAACATGTTCTTGTCGGTAAAAATATCTCACCTTCAGCCGATGATCACCACCAAGAATTTTGACGCTCAAAATATGCTCGTTGTCATCCAAGATTTCTAATCTCTCTTCGCTAGCTGTTGCTGGCAGACCAGTTTTGACGTTCACATTCCTTATGCTTCCTACTCTGATATCACCCCTCATTGTGCAACTATGAACAAAGGGCTTGTACTTTTGGGGTTGGTCAAATGTTCTGACTATGGACCATACCTGCAATATCACTAGCATCTAGCTGTTAGGCTCAATTCAGAAAGCACACAATTTTTTATAATTAAGAAAAAGCAAAAACAAAAAAACATACTAGTAGCCCACATATTTTTCCTGCAACAACTGAACTAATATCTAATTGCAAGTGAACCTTTCAATATTTTGTTGCTATACAGTGAAGTTCTATGACCTATCTTTTACCTGGTTGTACAAAAATACTTACTCCTACTTGTGTACTCACCGACATTTTGTTATTCTACCTATTAAGCTATCAGACCAGAGTTTTGATTAATTCGTTCTTCACAATAGGTCAACTTTGCTACATGGTAAATAGTATGTCACTGCATGCAAGGAGTGTCTTTATTTATATATTTTTTTAAGTTAGTTTATTCAAAATATTTATAATTTATAAAAGGGGCAATAGCATAAAGGGGGTGGAAGAATAAGAAGAAATTTAACTGTTTATAGCTGTACTATGAAGTAAAAATCTTTGGCTTCCTCTTCTGTTCTGCATGATTAAATCTGTACAGAGGAAAGACTCATAGCCAGAAATGAACAATACAAATCATGATGGTATGTGCTCCAGTTTGGATATTTTGTGTGCGAAATGTTCCCTGATTAGGCCAAGACTCCAAACTCGACAAGAAGAAACATTAACTTAAAAATACTAATTAAAACAAAAACTGGAAAAAATCTAAGTATTTGATAGACACTAGGTCAAAACCCAGGAAAATAAGAATTGGGTTCACATGAAATATCAAATAATTAGAAAAATTTCATATTAAATTTATAATAAGAAAATAAGATTAATTGAAACTAGATCATAGCCAAAGAAAAAAAATAAGAATTCGATTTTCTAACGAAATATCAAGCAATGGTCCCATGAAGATAAAATTCCGTCTAGTCAGATGGTCCCAAGGAGGGAAAATTCCATTTAATCCATTTGTAGTAAGATGATTCCATGAAACATCTAACTTTTTCCCACAACTTTGGTCAATTTTTATGCCCTTGTTTGACATCATCACTAACCTTAGAAGTTCTTAAACCTTGTTGATCTCGTTAAGGGAAAAACATCTTATACAATTGACCCAGTGGTATTTAACACACTTAAAAATGTATTGCTACAGGCAGGTTCCCAAGGCCCAGGCAAAGCATCTTATCCCGTTAAATGGCTGGTACTAAACATGGTAAACATTTAATTACTTTAAGGAAGCTGCCAAGCCGTCATCCTTCCCAAGTTTTGACACTAGATCAAAACCCAAGGGGATATAAATTTGATTCTCACAGAAAATATCTAACAACTACCTTAAACAAATTGGCAAGCTCTTTATTCAAGTATTTTTATAGAGAGGAAAATTCCAAACTAATAAGACGGTCTCTGAAATATGAAATATATAGGTTTTTTTTACAAATTTTTAGATATATATTTTTCAGAAGATCATGCAGTTGTTTAGTTTATTTTTCTTCTTATTTTTTAACAATTATTTTAAATTTGTTTTTATAGTATTAATAATGATTTGTGCAGTAAAAGAATAGAAAAAAGAAATTGAAAGCAAATATTAAAAAAAAAAGGAAATTTGTGGAACCACTTGAATTTTTGGCAATATACAGTTGCTGCTTATTTCTAACCCCCTATTTTTCTCACAGCTTATTTTCAATTCCTAAACAGTAGCTGTTCCATTAAAATAGGGAAAGATTCCAAATTATCCTTTTCTCATAGTAAAATTTATGCATAGGAACATTCCAACTGTTTAAATTTAAGCCAGGAAACACATTTAAGCAGAGCTGCATGAGAACATGGGGTAACTCCGCTCTATCATTTGGAAAAAAGAGGTTATAGTAATTATGAATAATTACAATAAATAAATCTATCAAAATTTATTTTTATTCTGAGGGGCATACCCTACAGTGGCAGTAGGGGTAGAAACATTTCTGATGTGGTGAGCATGAAAGAATAGTTGAAATTTTTTTATTTCAAACAGATATTTATTATTTAAATATGAAGATTGAGAAATCAGAAATAAGATTGAGATGCTTATCCAGTCTAAATAACAAATTTAGTATGTCTTTGAAAAATTAACCGCATTAATATTTTTTTAATATATATTTCAACAAATTTGATTTTATTAAAAATATTAATGCGATTAATTTTCGGCCGTGAATTGCTGGTAGTGATTTCCATGGCGGTGAATTGCTGGCCGTGAATTTTCCTTCGGTGAATTGCTGGCGATGAATTTGATAAGATGCATTTAAGGTACATATACTACTAGTAGCTCAAATTATATAATATAATAGGTTTTTGGACTATTCTTAATCATTAAAGAGTAAATATGGCTGCCAACAAAGATAGGACAACTATTTATTACTTTTGAGTGTGGGTGAGGTATAAAGTTACCATTAAATGGTTGATGGTTGATTCATTTGACAATTAAGTAATTGTCAAATAGTTCCACAGTCAAACAGACAGTGACAACTTGACAAGTTTACACCTCATCCATACTAAATAATTATCCTATTCTAATTGACAAAAAAAAATGGTTTTATTAACTGTTAAACCCTTTCATATCTAAGAATAACCTTTTTATATAACCAATGCTCTTGATAAAATTAGGGACAATTTGCAATAAAAATATACCATATAAGATTTTGCTCTTCGTTGAAGATTACCAATTACAAATTTCTTGGAAAAAGCTCACCATACAAGCAAATTGAGAACCAGCCAATATTTGAATTTGACCTCTATTGAGCAACATTTCAATAAAAGTGGCTACCAGTACTGGATGCTGCTGGGGAAATTTCAGACCACTTCGCAGTAAGACTGTCCCATTAAATATGAAATATCCAGCTCTATTCTCCAGCTTTTCACAATCTTACATTCAAAATTACCAGCTGCAGAATCGCAAACTCCTCCACAAAAGATCCATCATACAACTGTGCCATTTGGGAAATAATAGTACAGTTGTAATTATTAAGCATTTAAAATAAGCCCACCAAAATTTAAAAATGACAAAATGAACAAGTTGAAGTATCCGAAATTATATATGATGATAGTTGTCCAGCAACAGTTCTATTGAAGGGGGAATTAATTAAGCTCCGACGATTATAGTCATAGTTACCTCGAGATGTGGCGGCATGGTAGGGTTACAGTGATGCCATTAAAGTTAGGATATGCTAGAAAATGCATAAGACTACACTTACATTAAATATAAGTCAAAATGTAATCACTAAAAGGGCATTGGAACAGGGACATGGTCCCTTCTTAGTATACCAAGAGCTTCCTGGTCATATATAATAAATGTCACTGAAAATTTTGGACCAATTTGCAATGAGGCCGTTCAATGAAACATGAAATCACTAGTCAGGTTGCTGCAAACTATAGCCCCCTCTTGTCCCTCAAATTCTGTGTTAACAAAAATAGCAGCTCAGCATTGTAAGGTGAAGATTTCAGTTATCTCTGTTTTTTCTATTTCAAGTGTCACGGTGGGTCTGCCCCTAAGTATAATACTAGTCATAGGGCAATCATGGGAGGGTGTTAAACTTTTCATGGATCAGTTAGGAGTCACGTCTAAGACTTTCCATTTTCTGTTAGGGTGTTCTACTATTAAACTACTGGTCTTCTTGGTGACTGGTCCATCTTCAGTTCAGCAGTGGTTCATTTTCCAATACCCCTTTGTCAGCCACACTGCAGGTGCTCAGGGATCTTAGCTTGCCCAGCTCCATTGATCTGGGCTCTGATACCATGTTAAACTTTTCACAGAGCAGCTGGGAGTTGAACCTAAGACCTACCACTTGCTACGGGGTGCTCTACTACTGAACTACTGATCATCTTAATCACTGATCTATCTTCAGTTCAACTGTAACTTATTTTTCAACAGAAAAATTCAATAATTTTGAAAGACTTTTTAAAGAATCCCAGCAAGTCTATTTTGGCTGTGTTAAAATGCACAGCCTCATGGAAGGGATTGCAGCTTTTATATATTCTTTGGAGTTTCAAAATATGGTAATGGAATAGAAAAGGATTCTTCTCCATTAAAAGTGGAGCTTCCTTTCTTTTGGGGGAGAAACTATCACCCAGTTGTGAAGGGATTTTACCACCCAAAGAGAGGATTTAGGAAGTTTTGTTGAGACAACTACTATATTAAGATATTTTTTTTTAGCAAAATATCTATCAGACAATTAAAATTTATAATAGCCAATTTCATGGCAACTAACTCCAGGATTTTCTCATTGGCACTAACTCCAGAATTTACTCATTGGCACTAGATAAAAAATTAATCATTCAAATTCACAATAAATAATGTTATATTTCATGAGACCATTTCATTGAAACAAACATCACAATTTACAAACATTAGTTAAGAAAACTTAATTACTAAAATTCACACAAGAAGGCTTGTCGTGCGTCCTCAGTCACGTGAAAAAAAATCTACAAAACCCATTGCAGTTTATAAGAAAGCTACCTGATACCTACAATCTAAAAAAACAAAACAAATAATAAATATAAATATATTTGAAATTTTAAAATAAAATAATTGTCTACCACTTTCACCTATGAATAAGGCATTGCATTGCTATAACCTGTTTGATTATTAAACAGTTTGGCAACCATATCCAAAACCAGACGTAGACTGTTTTAAATTTCACTGAATCCCTTAAATTTGAATTTGTGGTTAGTTTGCTCGTGGACTGGGATATTAAGGTATTGGGATCCAATTCAATCGTCAACAGGTGATATGTTTAATTTTTTTGGTTTTATGTAAAGGGTTTCAGAGATGGTCTCAAGGCGGTCCTGGACTTCACTTGTACAAGCCAACTTGTAAATCAATTGCACACCACTCTCAACCATATGGTACCATATTGAATTGAAACTTGCAACCTTTAAATCACTTGTTTGAAAAACAATCACAATGCAAAGAGCCCCACAAAGCACCACTAAAGAATGTTAATACCTACAAGTAAACCTGGGCAGTCTCACCCCAGGGGAGCATTACCTGCAAGTGATTTGCACTACTGAGAAGGAATACATCGTCCAGGGCTATGACTGTGGTAAACACAGGGCTCGCTACATGCCCTTGGCCAGCTTAACTCTAAGCCCCTCCAACTACCTACAGTAGTGACCATCTATATTCTGCAGAGAATGGGCCAATGGAAGTCTAGGTCAAACGATTGACAGCCTTAAGCTGCAGGCAGAGCAATACGGAAGGGCACAGTACAGCAGGTGTAGGAAAATCCAAAAGCCTATCTATGTTCCTTACATGTATATCTATGTCCATAATATAATGTAATCCTCTAATATATCATGCAAACAAAAACAGAAGATGCAGTCATGTAAGATTAATTCGGAATCTCTCCCAAAGTCATGAACTTGAAAGAGAATGACCTGATTAGACTCTAAGACTGTCAAACAATCCCAGGACTTGACCTGCAAGTCAGTAGAACAATAATTCCCCATGGATTATTATCAACACTAATTTGCACTTATTCACAAGCATAATTGATTTCCTAAACATCGCATTTCAGTAGTGCCATTCAATAGCAACCTCTGGCTTCTACCCTGTACTGGCAATTCACACATATACCTACAAATTCACAGAGACATCATCGGTATCTAAAAAATAAAGATTAGCACTCATTCAATAAGATCCCATAAGTAAAAATTAGCTAATAAATAGTATCGAAAATGGGTGCTGCTCTTTCTTGCTATCAGATCTGATGATACTGAATGTGTGAGATTAAGGAGTGGGGAAGCGAATGTGAATAGTAGTACTAACCAGATGCACAGGAGCCTTGATGTGTTTTACGAGCTGAGACGTGCACTGATTGTCCTGCAATTCATGCCTGTGGTATCTTAACACATAATCTGACTCCATATTTCCTCCGAGCCACAACCTTCCCTCTCTCCAGATACCCCTACTTCCATCCATTTCTAACACCGAGCAGCCTCTACTTCCCAGTATAGAACTGAAACCCACAATTATTTCTCAATTGGGTATACGCAATCAATTCCAGATCCAGTACCCACCTGATAGACTATTCTAGAACAGGCTAAGTCCCTCAACCGAAGATAAACAAATATTTTCTACCCAAATAACTCCAAATAATTCAACTGTAAAAGTCTCTCTCTTTTCTCTTTTCTATACTCTATTAATTGCACTTGTTAGTACTTAAATGAGAAGCAAGCAATAGAAATGCCACAAAGAAGCAAATATTTGTCTGAGAGGCACAAGATCAACCATTCATCTGCAGCACTTTTTTCGCATTGAAAGACTTGTGTTGTTTAGGGAAGCCCAAAGGTGCTATCCCTGACTCCTTTTCGCAACATAACACGTGTCAGCCGACAAGCATTTCACTCTTTTCAGACACCCATAATCTATTTTCCTTCAATATCAATTCGTACACATTAAATATCTTTGATCCAGAAAATTCCACCCCTTCGAAAACAATTGAAAAATTGGGGAAGTGGGTTTTGATTAAATACTTTTTGGTCTTTTCATGTCATGAGATATTTATTGGAGGGCCAAAGCAGTTGTACTTAGGTGAACAAATGAATATGTTATGGTATGGGTGGACAGGACACATTTTTTCTGTGCATCTTTCTATTAGACCAGACATTTTTGCCAGTGATTTTTAGGCATTACCGTGAATTCCTTCTTATTCAGCCCATTTTAACAAACCTAATTTAGTTGTAGCCTCACATCTCCTTCACCTCCCTCTCTCCATCCTTATCCGGTTGTTGTTTTGGACTTTTATTCAAATGACCAAAATGACTAAGGTGCAGAATAAATCTAAGCTAATATATTGTGAGTGGGTGGAGCATTGATAAAGTAGCTAAAGTACAAGGGGGCAAAACTAAGCAAGTGGGAGAAAATTACATAGAATTAATAATATTCTTTCATGGACACATCCAATGTTTGTGACAACATCATTTTGCCATGCTTGGCGTACTTGAGCATCTTCCTTGTCACATTCGCATCTGGATGACATGATCTCAATTGTCATGTATGAGCTTAAGATTCTTTTGCTTTATATGTTCAATATTCATCCATAATCACTCTCCCTACACCTTTATAACCTCTCTGCAACTTGCCTTGGGCTTATTAAGACACTTCCATTAATATACATGTTCCAGATGGGGTTTAATTTCACGCATTTGGAGCAAATTTAGTAGTCGCGAGAGGTTTAAGTCTACACTCTCTGCTTGACCTTGGTTTCTCACTCGAGAGTGGTTCCACTTAACCGCATTGTCATTGAAAGATGATACAAGGCATGATGAGGATATTTATGTAATCATTTGGTATGGGAGATTATAACACACATCTCACTTGGAAAATTATTTTTTCTATATTTCAATATAAATGTTGGTGTTAAATATGTATTAAAAATGTTTCTTTTCTTAATTTTTTATATCTTTATTTTTGGAAAATCTTTGGTGTTTTATATAGCTCTTGAGGGAGTATGGAATTATGATAACAACATATAGAATGAGTCATTTTAACTTGTCAATTTCATTTGTTTGTTTTTGTACTATTTGTTACCAGTAATGTTTCAATTTCATTTGTTTGTTTTTATACTATTTGTTACAAGTAATGTTAGATTTTTATTTCAAAAATTATGTTAGATTATTAGGATCATGTTGCCACTTTTAATTAAGGAGGTGCCTTAAAAGTTATGGAGAATCGAACCTTGAGATTTTTATCACTAGGGATTTCGTCTTTTTTCTAGAGACAAGTTTAGACTGATGTAGAACATATTAGGGATACCTTGAAATAGAAGTGTAGATGATCAATGGAGTAGAAAAGCTAATTTTAGTGAAATTGCTACTTTGTGTAGGCAATGAAATCATCAATTATTGACCTTGTTTGCAATGATTTTAGAATCACCTCCTAAATAAGGTGTAATGTTTAAAATTGCTTACCATTGAAATTTATTATGTTTTGGGATCACTTTAGTGTTTGTATCCCTTAGTGTGCTTATAGGCTCATTTGGCCTTGCCTTAGCCTTTTTCCACCTCGATGCCAACTTGTGATGTGTGTTTTCATATGTTTTCTCCTTTTCTATGTTATCCAATGTCATTGTCAAATTTATCTAGTGTTATGCTAACATGTCAAGTCCTTAGATGACTTATTGTACTTGGATGATTGTGTGATGCATAGACATTCATGCAACATGCTAGTGTCTAGTAACTTTGCAGTCATACAAAACTCATTTTCTTCCAATTTTCACATTTCTCTTAATGAAAAGATTTGTAACCAACACTAAATCTTAATGGCCATTTTGAACTGCTTACCTCTTCATCTTCCCTTTTGGTTCTCATTTTGAAAATAATAACTCAATGTATCAATCATATTGAAGCTCTCTTTTTTTCAACCTTTTATGTGATTTCTACCAGCATTCTTGGTCAATATTGAGGACCTATTAAGAATGTCTCTATCCATTTTGGTTTCCTTAGCATCCTTGCATTCTTGAGGATATGTAGCTTGTGATTATTGCAAGTTTTCACTTCTATTCATGGTGTGAGGTGATAGTGTGTAACATAGGAAAATATTAGGTTAGCAATGGTTAAATGCATAAACAATAAACCTAAGTAAACAATAAAGAACAAAGGAAATATAAAAAATGAAAACTAGGAAAGATCTCACCCAATCTTCAAATCTCCATGATTGACCTTCATTGTACCTTCTCTATTTGCTGCAATATGGAATGTGCCCTCAGATTTCTTTGTGAGCAACTATGATTATGACAAGACCTAGCAAGTGTTGAAGGATTTGATCTAAAATGTATGTAAGAAACTAATCTCTACATGCAATGTAAAAATCTGCAAAAGACAATGTTAGACAAAAAGAATGAAGTGAAGAAGAAGAAGAAGAATTCAAAGATAATAAGAGATTCTCAAAATGAAGAAAAGATTGGCATTTTATAGAAAATACAATTTTGGATGGACATATCAGATGAGAGATTGAGAAATGTCATAGAATCAATGGTTAAGATTCAAAATGGCAACTCCTAATTAGGGTTAGGGCAACAATCCCCAAATGTGTGGACAAGATTTAATTTAAGAAATTAAATCAATGGTGGAGAATAAACGTGACCTTGAGATGAAATTAGTAAAAATCAAAAGATAACGATTGAACAAGAAGAAGCTATTTAGAAAATCAAGTTATTTTAGAAATAACTTACTTTTTGGAGAGAAATGCTATTTTGAAATTAATATTTTAAATTAATTTCAAAATAATGAATTTAAATAATAATAATTTAAAATTATTTACTTGGAAAGAGGGAAGTTGCCAATTTAAATAAAATGCTTTTATTTAAATTTAGAAAGGAAATCAATAAGACAATTTAATAATTAAAATTATTCAATTGTGGAGGAAAATTAGAAAGTGGGTAATTTTAAATAAATGATTTTATTTAAAATTAGAAAGAAAGTTAGAGAAGATAATAATTAAATAAATAATAAGAATCTATTTAATTATGAGCAGACATAAATAATTAATGACGTATTAAATAAATAAATAAGATCTATTTATTTAATAATCATGAGGAAGTAATAATTAAATAAATTTCGGAATTTATTTAATTATAGAGTGACATAAGCAATTAACAATGTATTTAAATAATAAATGTAATTTATTTATTTAAATAGCCACGAGGAATAAAAGATGTGAATTAATTAAATAATTAAGAATTATTTAATTAATAGTTGGCATTGGACTATAGGACATTATTAAATATTTTAATTATGTTGAGATTGTAGGAGTTGAGAAAATACAACTTCACAAACCCCGAAGATCACTTGCATGCAAATAACCTGTCACAAGAGAAGAGATGGAGACAAACAAGCAAGGGTTCTATGAAAACTGAAAATGTATATATCAGAGAGAATGAGAGAATGAATTGATATGAAATACAATGGGATCAATCCTTATAAAAAGGAGATCATGCAAACCCTAATAAAATCCTAATAGGAAATACCCTAATAGAAGCCCTAATAGGAAAATATTTAATAATTAATATAATTATTAAATGTCACTTTATGCAAACTAACATGAAATCTTAAGAAGGGAATAAAGGTAATTTAATCAACATAATTAAGTTAAGACCTTTACTCTAACACCCCCCTTTAAGATGAGCAATAGTGCAACTACAAACAAATGCAAGAAAGCAAAGGTAACTACAATGCAAGAAGGCAAACATGGGTCCCGGCAACTAGGCCAGATCAGGTACCCAAATACAACCAAATCTCTGTAAAATGGAGAAATAGAGAAAACCTCATGGAAAAAAGCTCTACTCCAAAAAGAGATGCAAAAAGCCAAGAAGAAACATCACTAAAGCAAAAGAAGCTGCAAACAACTGTCGAAAGATGACTGCTATGGTGCTGAAGAACCTCCGCTGAAGATGGAAGATCCCTTCCAAGGCGAAACCAAGGAAGAATTAGCACAAATAGTATAATAACCCCCCCATAATGCTGAACTGGGAGAGCCTGACAGATCCACTGAAATGATGTGTAACATGTTGTAGTGCATGAGGAAGAAGAAACACCATCTGAAAGTGCACAAGAAAGCACCTGCAACTGCAAAAGTGGTGTGCAAAACAAAACACACATGCATGAGGCTGGAATCATATGGATCCATGGTCGTCATGGAGGGACACTCACTGGACAAAAGTGTGATGGAAAACAAAGGCAAACTACACAACCCCCCATGGTATGGATTCACTGTCGTCATGGAGGGATATTCACTGGACAAAGATGTGATGGCAAAATAAAGGTAAACTACACAACCCCTCATGACACTTTATAATATCAGTGCGAGTACAAAATATGGCACAACCTTATGTGCAAAATCCCCAAAAGATGCATGTACAATAGTGTGGCACTTTATCTCAGTGCATTTACATAAAAGATAGCTTACAAATGATGCTCAAAATGTCCTTAAAGGACAAAATGCTGGAAATACATGAAGAACAGCCAAAAACAAAGCATTCCATGCAAACAAAAAGTTTCCAAGAGCAAATATGTCCAGGTAATCCACCAGAGTGTGAAAACACAAATAACTAAATAAAATATACCTGGAGTGAAATATGGAAAAATTGCATGGATGAAACTGAAGAGCTATGAAATACGGTTCTAATGCTGCTGAAATTGCGAAAAACGAAGAAACTAATCAAAAGTTATGAGCTTGAGACTGAAAATAGCCCCTTTGTCTTCAACTGGCTGTAGAATTCACCAATGCAAAAAAGAAGTGATGAGACCCACACCGTTGAAAAGATGAGAAAACCAGCTTTTAGACGATATCTCGTTTGCCAAGAAACGACATCGTATGCCCAAGTTACGGCCTCTAGAAGAAATCAGCTCCAAAGAGGGAAAAAACCAACGCTGGGTTAAATTTGACGATCATACGACCGTCACAGCAAAAACATTGGGTTAAATTTGACGGCCAAACGACCATCACCGTAAAAGTGCGATTGGGTTGATTTAAAAAAAAAATGTTTTTTATATAAAAAAACAATAAAAAAGGATTGATTTAAAAAAAAAAAAATCATAAAAAAATACAATTTTTTTTAAAAAAAGGTTGGGTGGGGGAGGCACGTGGGCCCACCCCCACCATACCCCATGCAACGCAGGGTACACTGCGCAGAGCTGCGTAGGTACTTGCGGCCTGCGCAGGTCCCAAACCCGACCTAAGCAAGCCGTAAAAAAGGCTTTTGCTTTTTTTGATTATTTTATTTTTATTTTTAATAATTAATATAATTATTAAATGTCACTTTATGCAAACTAACGTGAAATCTTAAGAAGGGAATAAAGATAACTTAATCAACATAATTAAGTTAAGACCTTTACTCTAACAGAGATGAAGCATGACATAGAAGAATGTGGTTTGCGAGTCTAGGCCTTTTTTATGTGTCTACATAGTGTTCATGTCTTGCCATTTTATTTTTATTTATAATAACATTGTCGACTCTTGTTCGTTGTTGGCACTTGTCAGGTTCCTCACTTTCATTTGAGATTCACATACACCAGTTTTTTAAAAAAAAATTGTAGACAGATTAAACACATACTCTTCTTTTTGTGGTGTTGTAGACTATCACCCCTGACAATTTCACACTAGGTTTGACACTCTATTTTGCATGTATAATTGATTACATTCATAATTTGTTCATTTTGGAGCCAAATTGGGAAAATACATTTGATTCCCCAATATCTTGATTTTTTGAAGTGAAAAAGACTCGAACATAGGTGTAATGTCAAAAATTGTATCCTATGCAATTTCGCATTCCATAAACCTCCCCTTTAGAAAAATTAATTCGATAATGCAATGACCATATTTATCCAACCTTAATTTAATCCTTAACCCTTTTGTTCCTAGCCGATAAGCTAAATTTATTTCTTAGACTAACATTTGCCATGTAGATGTCTACGTGTCACGTGAACATCCCTAAAAGATTCATGGTTGCAATAGTTATTTGGACATTACGCTTCCTGCCTATCCATGAGTGTAATGTCTTTGCAGCTTGCAGGCACGTCAAAATGACCCTTTGCATGCATATACCTTCTTCAAACTCCTCATTTAGCTCTCTCTCAGTCAATCTTTCATTGATTCTTTCAACCTATCCCATTCTATTCACTCAATTCTCTCAATCTTTCTTTCTCTTCTACACCATAGAAACTTCATATTGTTATTGCATGTTCTTGTTCTCATAAGGCACTCAACATTGGTCTACTAAGCTCAATCTCTTCCTTTCGCTATTTCCATTTAAATGCTAAACGAAGGATAACTACTATTTTCTTTTATTATCTATTATATTGTATATTTATCTTGTTAACATATTATTTTATCACGTCTATCTTTCGTTATGTCATCTATTTTTCTATCTCAATCATATTTGGTTGTTCATGGAGGTGGAAACACCAACGTGAGGGTTTGAGTAAGGCAAGCCCCTAAAACAACCCCAAAACTTTTCTTGGTCTTATGTGTGCAAGTATTGAAAATTTATCTTTGTGGAAGGCTTCATTCTTGGACCTCTTGTGAGTGCTTTCTTCTCTTCTCCTCCCATCTCATTATTCACATTTCATTTAATCTTTAGTTTAAGTTATTTTCATTCGTGTCATTTCTCGGTTATTTTAATATACTTTGATATTAGTTATCGGATTGTTAGTGGGTTCCTATTCATTTTTTTATTATAAACTTGGTTTTTGATTTGTACAAGACGCCAATGCACTATAGGGACATCTATGTGCCGCATTGTCATCCTTGGTTGAGATATTTTTAGTTTGTCCAGAAGACCTCTATAACTTGCTCTTTCAATATTTGAAACCCTCTCATTTTAATTATGCATAAAATATACAAAAAACTTCTCCATCTCTTTATCCCATCACTTGAGCTTTGATCCTTGAGGTAGTTGAGGACTATTTTCCCCTTTAGACATTGTCATCTTGAGGGTGTCAAATCTCCTCCTCTACATTTTGGCGAACCCGACGTGAACTTGCATTTGCTCTAGTCTTTGTTGAATATTTTTCTTCTCTTGTTTGAAAGTTTGTTGGACTAAGTGTTGTGATATTCTTATGAGTTTCATGACCCAATCTACAACTTTTGGACATGTGGTGAGAGGAAGCATTCAACACAAATATGGGTTCAAGACATCAATTCAGTCCAACCTATCAAGGTCCTGATTTTGAACAATGCACCATGGGTTTGTCACCTGGCTATATGCCTTCTTGCATTTTTGTTTGTGTGGATGTTAAAATAAGTTCTCAACCCTGTACTCTATTTATCAACCCAATAATCCATTAAGATATTCTTCTCCTATAGACCATGAATCTTCCCTCAGGGCCCCCTTTGAGTAGGTTCAGTCTTTGGAGGAAAGACTTAAATAATTTGAAGAATTTTCAAATAAAGATAATTTATATACTCAAGTTGCTCCTATCATTTGTGGTCTGATGAATCTACTCATCTCAAACCGTAAAGATCTTGAGTTGCTCCATGGAATAGATAATATAGTAGAGACTCATGTAACCTCATACACAATAGTCATGAGCCACCCTTAGGATACCCAATTGGAGATCATTGGCACACAATCGAGTCTCCCAATGCCAAAGGTGTTTGTGCACATGGTGGATACTAATCCCTCTATACCTTCCCTCACTTTTGTTTATAACACAAACATTGTGCCCCTTGTTAATCCTAGAGTCAATGTGAATCGTGTTCCTTTGGGGTATAAGATTCCTAAATGCACATCTCGAACCTTTGTTGCCATGACTAATCAACCCCTCCTCTTCTTCCATCCAATCTTGTATTGAATATCCTATTATAAAATATGGTTAGGATACAATCATAATTAGCCAACTTAACGAGCATTGATTCTCATTCCACCTTGTAACCTTATTATCACCATAGTCCCTTGGCCCTCAATATTTTAAATGTTCCCATTCCCCAAGGGGTGGAAATTATAAAGTTTGATAAATACAGTGGCAAGGGTGACCCACAAACTCATGTCTCATCCTTCACTACTATGTGTAGTGACTTCCTCTATTAGGATGAGTTGTTATCCAAACTATTCCCACACTCTCTTAAGGACACTGCATTTGAATGGTTTTTCTCCCTTCCTGACAATTCCATCTTCACCTTTGAGCAATTAATTAATCAATTCTTCTCGTAGTTCCATGCTAACATTGGGTCGAAGGTCACCTTTATTGATCTCGTCCACTGTAAGTAGGGGGCTCACAAGAAGGTGACTGATTTTATTGCTCATTACCAATATTTTTTTCTTAGATATCTTATGCCCTATCTAATTTCGATGTCCAAAATGTGTTCATGGGGAATTTGTAGCCAACATTGAGAGAAAAAGTTCTTTTAATTTAAAATATCCCTCTTTTTCCCATATGTGTACTACGCTTAGAGATTACCAACAAATGGTGACATAGTGCAGGGGTTCCTCCTTGTCCTCCCATACTGATAGTCGAATAGTTGTGTCTATTTTTGGTGAGTCCAAAAAGAATAAGGTAGTAGAAAATTTGGTTTCCCTTCCCACTGAAAAGAACAATGCAAGGAATAACAAAATTTTCATGAAATTATTTGAATCTTACGTCAATGTCCTTCAAAAATTGTTAAAATATGGCTTATTCACTCTCTTGGAAACCAAACCACTACCCGATGACAAACCATATTTCAGCTAGTACAATGCACAAATTTTTTTCCAATATCACCGAGTCCCATGACATGACACTGAATGTTGTGGGCATCTTCAGCATTTAGTCCAAGACAACATAGATAGCAGTTCCATCCAGCTTGATGATAGAAAGAAAATATCTAACAAATCTATATCCAAGGTTAATAGTCAACTACATATTTACATAGATCCTTTTTCATCTCATTTTGCCAATCTAATCACATCTGCTTCCAGTTCTTCTGAACCTAGTCATTGTGAGTATGTGAAGACAAACTCATTCACTCCTATGAATCATATGGATAAGATTCCTTATATAATTTTTACACCATACGACCTCCCCCTCAATATGGAGACTTCTCCTCTCTACAAATCCCCACTTAAGTCAACGACAACATCGTAATTGGTGTTATGGTTGACCTTATGAGTAGGGATAATGTTATCACAAAGGAGACTCTTTTCATTAAAAAATTTCACATGGAGAAATATGAGGAATCAAAGGCTACATTCCATACTCATGATAGCCTTTTTGTACCACCTATTTGTTTTATTTCTTTTTTGGTCCTGGTTGAACCCAAATCCATTAATGTTCCTTTTATCGCGATTCTTGAATATGACTTGTTCAAAGTAAGACTAGGCATTCCATGGCTAGTCTCCATGAATGTGGATGTATCAATAGTCCAAAATGTATGAAGTTACCTCATGATGGCAGAATGCATACTGTCCATGACATAGGATACAAACACCTTGTGTCGCATGGAGGGTTTTCATTTGACCATTTTTGGCCTGCTCTTGTTGGACCTTTACCACCCCATGGATACTTGTTCTACAGGGCTTATTTTAGGTACAATACTAGAGCCTCGACGCCTACTACTATATTTCCCCCTTCACCTCATGCAATCTCCATGAAGGCATATACGTGCATAACAACATGCCTTTTCCTTTGCACCTTCATCCTCGAAGGATACTAACAAACACACTCTCACTCATAGACCTTATTTGGCTACAATTTCACAACCTCCAATGGTGTCCTCAATTCATCCTACTATGCCTAGAATGGGAAAATGAAATGTGCCTGTATTGATGAAATCTAAGCCTTGAATCTTCCAACTTCCAGTTTTTTCACCCCACCCTATATGGTAAGGGGAAGCATGCAACTAGAGTTGGCCCTTCTTGTGTTACTTTTGCATCTTGACCCCCAAGGCCTCCTCTCATTCCTCATTCTACTACCAAATAAGAATAAGGAAAGGAGCCCAGGGTCGAGGCTTGGGTCTCTATTTTTCTACTCCCCCTAAGGAGCCTATTTTTCTATTGGTAATAGTCATGAAGATTACTCCTATGGTAGAGCAAGACACCTTGGAATCTTCTCAAGATTCTATTTTTGGTATTCAAAACCATCAGAACTAGCTTGTGCATGAATGTAAGCATCATCAACAAGAATTGGACCGAGAATGTGATTCCTTGCAGAATATTGAGGGTGAACCTTGTACCTTTTTTCCTATTTTTGTCCCTATTAGTTCTATTTTTGTTTCTACTTCTAATCCTATTACCTCGATTTTTATTTTGACTTCCTTGATGGATCCTAATGAACCTCACCCTAATTAGGTACATGTTTTCATTTCTCCCTCCCTTGATCACTTTGAACCACCAACAAAAAACTAGGGAAAGAGGGTTCCCAAATGGGCTCCTAGGGTTTCTCACCTAGAAGCTGGTTGGTACAATGCCTCTTTCACACTAATGTATTCTTGATGTTTCATTCAAGATTAGGGGTTTTAGGTGTGTAACATGTGTGGTATGGAATGTGTTTGAATGCTGCAAACTAATGCAATGCAAATGTATTGAAAATACTATGTAAAATGACCTAAAATGTAAGCAAACCATAATAGAACTTAAAGTAGCAAAAGTGGTGCACATGGAAATTGAAGGTTGATGAAGAGGAGACATATAATCTTCTAGAATCTACTAAAAATTCTTATAATGACACTTACGCCAGAATGGGCGACCTAGTCCTCTTCCCAAGAAACTTTGTCGGAACAGTTTTTTAGCAAAAGGGTGTCCAAATCTACAAAAACCTCTAGAAACTAGGTTTAGTGGGACTAGGTCACCACTATTGGTGACTTAGTCCACTTCTAAATCTCTAAAAAATTGAGAGTGGAAGTGGAAGCCCTTGGTCTACACTTCGGTTCCTAGCAGGTGTCTGATTTAGATTCTGCAGAAAACGAGTTGAAAGAGGTCTCTAAGCTTCAACTGGGGATTTTTTGACTTGAATGACTTTGATGAGTTGACAACACCTTTTTAGCACCTTTCTCTTTGACAAACCTGCATACAAAAACCTGCAAAGCACACATGCAAAGAGGAGAAAAGGAATTAGGGTTAGAGAATAGGGTTTTGCCTTAGTGAAACCCCATTTTGGTAATGAAACCCCAAATGATGAAATGAAATAGGAAAGGAAAGATGATTGAATAACATGTAAATGTAAACACTCACCAAGTCCTTGTTGAAGAAGTATGAAGATATGCAAGAACTAGCTCCAATGGATGATGTCTGAAAATGCTAAGTGCTTGAATGCTTGCTACTTACTTGAGAATATTGAGTGCTTGTGAAGATGACAATGATGTTAGGGGGTAAATGAGGATAAAAACCCTTATTTATACATGCTATGCCCTAATTCCTCAAAAATAACATATGATAGGCCGACCTTAGGGATTTGGAGGCAATTTCCTATTAGAATTTTGTTTTAATTTTGAACTTTATGCCAAAAGGGACTAGGTCACCCAAGGTGGTTGGGAAACCTAGTCCACTTGGATAAATTCAAGTAGTGGTCGAGAATTAAGTGGTGTTAAATGTTTATTAATGGGATTGTCTCCCGAAACACACTTAAGTCAGGCCTAAAAGTACATTAAGGGGCCAATTTAACATAAGAAAGGGTGAATTTATTGGTGACAAGCCTAGGAAAGTGTGAAAATGTATTATAACACCTTACAACACTTTGGCACAAGGCTTGGAAAGAGGTAAAAAGGGTTTGTTTAGGTGAATTGTGTTGAAAGGGTCTTAGAAAAGTGGGAAGATGTGTTACAACACTTCACAACACCTTTGTAAAACACCATTAGGTTATTGATTTGTAAGCGTTCAAGACCTAATGTGAATGTATTGGCCTTATTACAACATTAGATCAAAGCAAAACCAGGCCAAAAATCCAATGGAAAAGGCCCAAATGAGTGAAACGTGTCAAGGCTACACTTTTTGGCGACACATTTAGCCCCCACTTTAGTGAGAGTATGAACTTGCTTCAAACACACACTAAATTAGCCAAGTCATGCATATTGGGAGGGATCCAATGTATTCATGCTAGTGAGATGAGATGAATATAATCAGGAGGGATGATCAAGCCCCCAGTATCAAGATCCCATGGCGAACCAAACATAAGCACAAAAGATCACACAAGGAGTGATGCAAAAGAGTAAAGAGGGAGGGAAAGTCAGATCAAGCTTCAACCGTTTTTCTAAGTAGTTGTGGACCAGATCTAGGCTATTTGTCTGAAAGTAAGTGTACTCACTATGGGGCGATGATACTTTCAGTTCTCAACTGGGTGAGAAGGCCCAAAAGGTGAGAAAAATATGGCTGGTTTGTACCCACACACACATAGGTGGATTATGAGGAAAGTCATGCCGCTAGTTGGGCTTCCCACTCAACCATACCAAAGTTATACCTCCTGATAACTTTGATAAGGTGCCACAAAAGACAAGGGTCTGTGGTTCATGAGACAAGCAAAGCTTCGTATGCTTAGAAATCATGAACAAGTTCAGGATGGAACCACATGCATGCAGGTTGTGTTATGCAAGGTGGCCATATATGCAAAATGCAAAATGTAAAATGCAAAGGGGTAAAATGAAAAAGGGATGTTCAAAGGAGTCTTATTTAGTTCATGTGAGGTCTTTAACTTAGGGATATTCTGTCTGATGTCTCCAAGAGAGGACCAATCAAAGGATAAAAAAATTTCAACTAAGGGGATGCAGTGTGTCACATCAAGCCACTAATAGGAATGTAACATGCTAAGATAGACCACTTTCATGAAGTACATCACACCCAATGTCATCCACAAAGAAAGAAACACATCGTATGAAATAATAAGGCTACACTAAGAACCAAGAAAAATAAAAATGCAAAGAGAGATAGTGCTAGTGTATGCCCCCACTTTAAAGGAATTATGAAACATCGTACTGTGAGCAATTTCTTTAAAGTAGAGGAGTGAAAAATTCAAAGAAGAAAGAAGGTTATGAGATCCAACTTGGAAATCCCTATGCCAAGTGACATGTTTCCAAGTGAGGCTTCATCATGAAAAAGATAGTATGTCATAGGCGAGTCAACTTAAGACATGTCATCCACATCCTAAGATTGCTCTTATATGTTTATGAAAGGTTAATGACAATGAAAAAGAGACAATGACAAGTGACATATGAGGACAAGGCTAACAAAACCCTTGCCCCCACTTAGTGCAAGACAAAGGTGAGCGGAATAGGATGAAGGTACATATCAGTGAGAGGAATGAGGTGCTTCAACACAAGGAAGATCACCACACTCCATGAGATGTTAGAAGTTTATTTTTTGAAGAAAATGGAGAGAAGGGAGGCAACCCTAAATCTTTCTTAAAAGAGTATGATATGTCAGTTGGCATCGTGTGTACATTGCATCCGTGTGTAGGAGGGAGATGGTAGCTGATACCATAACAATATTCCAAGTTAAATGAAGGGGTTGTGTGCTTCTAAGAAGGATTGGTTTATGTACATGAACACAAGTCCTTTTTATTGCTATTTGTTGTTCCTTCATGAGGGATGGGAGTTATATAGCCCCCATCACCATCATGGGGTAATGTTGTTGATGTAGAACCAAGTTGAGCATATAGAACATAGGGTTGTTTTGGTTTAGATTGTGAGATTTCACACTCTCCTTTTAAGGGAGGCATAAGACCCCAATCATTACTAGAAATTGTATATAAAAATGAATTATTTGTAGAAGACTCTTTGGACCAAGAGGGCAAGATTTTGGAAATTTTATTGAAAGAAGGTGTAGAATCTAATGACCCCCAATTATGATGAAAGAGTTTTGTTGTAGGTGAAGGATTAGTGTCAAATGGTATAAGTTTTGATCTAGGAATGAAAGGATTAGGGGAGTTGGAAATGTTATGATTAGTTGATTCATAGCTTTGTTCATCTGCATCAACCATGTATATCTTGTTATTGTACTCAAATTTCATTATACGATGAAGGGTAGATGGGACTCATTTCATAGCATGAATCCATGGTCTCCCTAGGAAAAGATTGTATGGAAGGGTCCCTTCCATGATATGGATAGAGGTAGGAAACACGATAGGTCCAACCTCGATAGTTAATGTGATCATCCCTAGTGGTTGCCTATTAACATTATCAAAGCCACAAATATGAACATCATTAAGTTGAATGATATTTTTTTCCATGCCAAGTTTGTTGAGGAGGTTTATGCTACAAACATTAATTTCTGCTCCATTGTCTATGAGAGTGTGTTTGACTAAATTTTCTTTAATGATCACCTTTATCATCAATTTATCATTCTTGTTTTAAATCTCAAGTGAGGGTAATTCATGTTTAGGGAATGTGATTTCGGATTGGGTTACTTGCATGGGACGAGAGGAGGATGTTACATTAGTCAATTTTATATAAGATTGGATCTCATCCATCTATATTTACAAAATTTCTTGAAATAGACACTTGTATATAGGTGATATTTGAATGAGTTGCCATACAGATAGATTAGCAAGAGTCTTTTTAATATCACCAACACTAGGGACTCTAAGTTGAGAAAAAGTTAATGGTGTAGGAGTGATGTGTGATCCCCTATATGTTTGAGTCACTAAGTTAAAACTTAGCGGCTACAAAACATTGTTATGATTAGATTGCATCATGGATTTCAAGAAATCTCTTAGTTTTTTGCATGATTCACTAGTGGGAAGTGACCTAGGAGGCACACTAATTAAAGGGGATCCCACTTGTGTCGTCATAACCTCAAGAATCTTGTCTTTATTTGTATGATTTTTTAGTGAAGGGGATTCTAATGTCACTTGATTATCATCACCTAGGGAAGGTGTAGTGTTTGAAGGATAGGTGTCAACGTTTAGATTCTTTTGCACCATGATATTCTCCCTAGGAGGAGATTTTTCAAGAGAACTGCAAACCAAATGTTCTTCACATTCAAAGGTTGGTTCTTCTAAAAGGACTTCATCACAAGTAGGATAATAATCAATGGTTGAATCTTCTTGCTTAATAAGGGGTTCCCTAGGAGAAGGGGGACAACTAAGATACTCATGACTTGCATTGATTATATGTTCTAATGACAAAGTATCTACTTCAAAACTAGGAGAGATATTAGGAGAAGGAAAAATGTTATTGTCATGATCCCTTATGGTTGTGTTGTCTTATTTGTTGAGATAGGTGAGAGGAGAGAAACAACTAGAATTCTCATAACGCTCATTGTTTGGTTCTTCGAACACCAAAATATCTTCTTCACTCGTAGGAGAGATATTGGGAGAAGAACTAATATGATTGTTAGGAATGTCCAAGGATGTATTCTCTATCACTAAAATTCTCTCATAGGGAGAAGGTAGGGAAGGTTTCTTAGCATATCTATATTTGTATGATACTAACATTGTTTGAACAAAAATAAAAATCATTTGTAACCATGTCATGCAATGTTTTAGCAATATGAATATTGTATATGCAAAGATACAAAACATTTTTATCCAATGTATGCTACGTTTTGAGAATGTAAACAATGTATATGAAAGAATGAAAAGCACTTTTATCAAAATTAAGCAAATTTTTATGGATAGAAACATTGTATAAGAAAAAGTGAAAAGTATTTTTATCAATGTTATGCACAATTTTAGAAATGTAAGCATTTTGCAGATCTAATGATGAAGGTATATCAAGAATGAAGGTATATCAAGAATGACTACCCTAAATTGATGATTTTGAGTTAGAAGCATAAAACCTATGTTTTTGAAACTTTCCAGACTTATAGTATATGATATTAGGATGCTATGAAAGCACATAAATGAGGTTTCAAATGATGTAACGGGAAGTTAAAAATGTGAATTGGGACTAAGTCGCCCAGAATGGTGAATGTCCCAATAGGGATTTTTTTTTCAATTTTTTTTTTTTGATTGGTTTTGATGTGTTTCAGGCTATATGAGGCAATCCTAAGATGTAAATGTATAATTTTAGAAATTTTCAATGAAAATATATATGCAAAAATGCAAGATACATGAGCTTTTCAGTAATGCAAGTGTAAAAACCCTAGAATGCAACACAATGCAAAAACCTAATGCAATGTGAATGCAAGACTTTCCTAGGATGCAAAAATAGAAGTTGAGAAGTTTTCTAAGGATGGGTTCACCAAAATGAACCACCAAAAACATGAATTTTAGGGAAAGAGGATTCCCCAATAGGCTCCTAGGGTTTTCCACCTAGAAGCCAGTTGGTACAATGCCTCTTTTACACTAATGTATTCTTGACGTTTCATTCAAGATTAGGGGTTTTAGGTGTGTAACGTGTGTGGACTAGAATGTGTTTGAATGTTGCAAACTAATAAAATGAAGTTTTATAATGAATGTAAACTAATGTAGTGCAAATGTATTTAAAATACTATGTAAAATGACCTAAAATGTAAGAAAACCATAACAAAACTTAAAGTAGAAGAAGTGGTGCACCTAGAAACTGAAGGTTGATGAAGAGGAGCCCTAGAATATTCTAGAAACTGTTGAAAATTCTTATTGGGACACTTACACCAGAATGGGCGACTTGGTCCTCTTCCTAGGAAACTTTGTCGGAACAGGTTTCTAGCAAAAATGAGTCCAAATCTACAAAAACCTTTGAAAACCATGTTTAGTGGGACTAGGTCACCACTATTGGTGACTTAGTCCACTTCTAAATCTTTGAAAATCCAAGAGTGGAAGTGGAAGCCCTCGGTCTGCACTTTGGTTCTTGGCAGGTGTTTAATTTAGATTTTGCAGAAAACGGGCTGAAAGAGGTCTCCAAGCTTCAACTAGGGCTTTGTTGACTTGAATGAATTTGATGAGTTGACAACACCTTTTTAGAACCTTTCTCTTTGATAAACCTACATACAAAAACCTGCAAAGCACACATGCAAAGAGGAGAAAAGGAGTAAGGGTTAGAGAATAGGGGTTTACCTTAGTCAAAACCCAATTTGGTAATCAAACCCCAAATGATGAAATGAAACAGGAAAGGAAAGATGATTGAATAAAATGTAAATTTAAAAACTCACCAAGTCCTTGTTGAAGAAGTCTGAAGGTATGCAAGACCCAACTCCAATGGATGTTGTCTGAAAATGCTAAGTTCTTGAATGCTTGTTGCTTGGTTGAGAAGATTGAGTGCTTGTGAAGATGAAAATGATGTCAGGGGAGATGGGGATAAAAACCCTTATTTATACATGATATGCTCTAATTCCCCAAAAATAACACATGATAGGCCAACCTTAGGGTTTTGGAGGCAATTTCCTGTTAGAATTTTGTTTTAATTTTGAATTTTATGCCAAAAGGGACTAGGTCACCCAAGGTGGCGACCTAGTCCACTTGGAAAAATTCAAGTGGTGGCCAGGAATTAAGTGGTGTTAAATGTTGATTACCAGGATTATCTCTCGAAACACACTTAAGTTGGGCCTAAAAGTACATTAAGGGGCCAATTTGACATTAGAAAGGATGAATTTATTGGTGACAAGCCTAGGAAAGTGTGAAAATGTATTACAACACCTTACAACACTTTGGAAAAAGGCTTGGAAAGAGGTAAAAAGGGGTTGTGTAGGTGAATTGTGTTGAAAGGGTCTTAGAAAAGTGGGAAGATGTGTTACAACACTTCACAACACATTTATAAAACACCATTAGGTTGTTGATTTGCAAGCATTCAAGACCTAATGTGAATGTATTTGCCACATTACAACATTAGATCAAAGAAAAACCAGGCCAAAAATCCAAGGGAAAAGGCCCAAATGAGTGAAAAGTGTCAAGGCTACACTTTTTGGCGACATAGAATTTTCTTCCCAATCTTCCTCCTTTCTCTAAGCCTACCGATATGCCTCACACAAAGTTTGCATCTACTGTGACTCCTTCTAATTATTTTTCTTATAATGTGAGGATTGCACATCCTCATCTTAAGTTCAAATCAAAGCATGTCCTCAGTTCGAAGTGCAATCGTAAAAAGTCTTCTTCTTCATCATCTCATTCTAGTCTGGTCTTTTCTATTCTAATGATGGAAGAGTCTCTTGCTTCTCCAAAGTTTGTCATTGTCCCTCCTTTTGGAGATCAAAAATGACTCCCTAGTTCATCCACCTCCTTTTTCTTAGTCACTGCATTCCCTAGAGAAGTGCATGTTTGACTTGATGGAGGACACCCTAACACTATCATCCATATTTTTTAAGTTGATGATATTAGCCTTGTAAGAGCTCCTAGATGAGGACATTCAAGAAAACTCCTCCTTGGCTCTTGATGTAGGCGAGTCGCTTGACACTGCTCTCATTGTTACCTCTCTACAAGATCATCTTCCATCCCCTTACAATGATCTAGATTAGGAGCAAGACACCTTTGTAGAGGTGTTAGACTAGAGTAGTATATCTTCTTATCTTTATATTAGCTTTTCACGTTTGTTTCTGTTCCCCCAGACTTGTTTATTAATGTTTGTGCTCTACTCTGGAGAACCCTTGATACCCTTGTAGATACTTGGATATAGGAGAAATTTTTTTATAAAACTTATTATTCTATATATATGTTTCATCATTCTTCTATTTGTCATAAACTTTATTTTCATGTTAGGAATGATGCAAAGCATCAAGGAATTTAGGCCTCTCCCATATTGACCCAGTTTTTTATTTATCTTCATGTGCTCTGCTTCTCATTCCAATCTATTTAGGGGGTGATGATAGTTCATATAATTTACACTATATATATACATTTATAATCAGTTCTGACCCTAAATAATTGGATGCCTTGTGCTTCTAATATCTTTATCTCTATGCTTTTTCTTGATGTCATGGATTCTATGTGCTATCCCCCATGTGATAATATTCCTTGGATACATCTCACTATGTATATTATTCCATGACATCCCTCTCTATCTTTCTTCTCCTTAGAATGAATCGTGATCCTCTGCATAGCACATATCATTCTAAGGGGGGCCATCATATCTGAATATTCTTATTTTACAAAAATTTGTCTTAAAAATATTTGTCTTATGATCTCATCTTCTAGCTTGGGGGAAACCTAACTAGAATTTTCTTTTATCTTGATCTTGTCATCTAGCTTGGGGGTAACTTGACTAGACTTGTCTTTTCTATTATTCTCCTACAACGCAGTTTACAACATCCATAGGCCTACTCGTGCATCATATGGTCTCTAGCATAACACAAATTTCTAGCCATACTTATCAACAATATCTTTATATTTGATTAGATTTTATCACGTTTAATTTTTTCTTTTTCACCTAGCATGTTTGTTTATCTGTATCTAACATGTTTGTGGTGAATTTTATGTTAGCTTTGCAGGATAGAAGACCCATGTCCTCTTCATGTCCTAGCTCAGCTTCATAATTGCATATACCAGATTGAAGACCTATGCCCTCTTCATCTTGGGTATATTCTCTTCAACCTCTTTCTCTCTACTTTATCTCACATCTATTAGAATATATATGCTCACTAAAGTGGGGGAAAAATGTAATGTCAAAAATTGCATCATGTGTAATTTTGCATTCCATAAACCTCCCCTCTAGACAAATTAATTCAATAATGCAATGTCCATATTTATCCAACCTTAATTTAATCCTTAACCCTTTCTTTCATAGTCAATAAGGTTAATTTATGTCTCAAACAAATGCATATCATGCAAACATTTGCGCGTTGCACAAATTTCCTTGAAAGATTCATGATTTTAGTAGTCATTTGGACATTACATTTCTCACCTATCGACAAGTGCAACACCTCTACAACTCATAGGTTCATCATAACAACCCTTTTCATGCGTATAACTTCTTCAAACTCTTCATTTGGATCTCTCTCAATCAATCTTCCATTCATTCTCTTAACCTATCCCATTCTATTCACTCAATTATATCAATATTTCTTGCTCTTCTACACCATAGCAGCTTCATTCTATCATTATTATTGCACATTCTTGTTCTCATAAGGTGCTCAACATTTTTTTATCAAGCTTGGTCTCTTCCTTTCAATATTTCTATTTTTCAATAGGGAGGGTAACTATGATTTTATTTTATTATCTATTGCATTGTCTATTATCTTGTTAGCATATTATTCTAGAACATCTATCTTTCTTTATCTCATCTATTTTTTTATCTCAATCATATCTGGTTGTTTATGGAGGTGGAAACACCAATGCAAGAGTTTGACTAAGGAAATCCTCTAAACCAACCCCAACACTTTTCATGATCTTATGTGTGCAAGTATTGACAATTTATCTTTTTGGGAGGCTTCAATCTTGGACCTCTTGTGAGTGCTTTCTTCTGTACTCCTCTCATCTCATTATTCACATTTAATTTAATCTTTAGTTTAATTTATTTTTATTCCTGCCATTTCTCTATTATTTTAGTATACTTTAATATTTCAGATATCATATTATTAGTAGGTTCCTAGTCATTTCCTATTATAAACTTGATTTTTGATCAATACACTAGAATACCGCAGTGAAGTCCATGCACCAAACTGCCATCCTTAGCTGAGAGCTTGTCAGTTTGTCTAAAATACCTCAACAACCCACTCTTTCAATTTTTGAAACTCTCTCATTTTAATTATACATAAATATATAAAAAAATCTCTTCATCTCTTTATCTTGCCACATAAGCTTCAATCCCTGAGGTATTTGAGGACTATTTGCCCCTTTAGACCTCTTTGCCTTGAGGATGTCGAATCTCCTCCTTTGCAATAGGTGTTGGGCACTCTAGTCCTAGGAATGAGCATTTAAAGCTTGATCTAAATTCTAATGTCGGATTTGGGTGTCTTGAAAATGACACCTTGTCGGATTGACTCCAAAAATCACTCTAGATGCATATATAAACAAGTCTTTGTCTCTCATATGGGAAAATAATATGAACTATGATGAAATATTATGAATTATGATTAATTATGCTCAAATTATGAACATATATGTGACTTCTTCTCTATATGCATGTTACATCTCTATGTTTTTTATGTGCAATAACCTTTGTAGGTATTCAAGGCAACTCATTACTTCATCGTCAACACTATGTGGTAAATATTGGATGTTGTGGTTGAGTTTCTGATATGTGGTTGTCATTGATGTCAACACTATTAGCATAAATGTCTTTAAGACTGCATATGTCGAGGATATTGAGAAAATTGTAATAAAACATGTTACAGGTTGTCTGTGAAGCAATGAAGATCAGTATGATGGAAAGTTTAGTATGTTGATAGTGAGAAGTTGCAGATTAAATGGTCTTTTCTCAAGCCTATCTAGTTTACCCACATAAATTTTTAGAGGTACGCATGAAGATTTGAGCAAGCTATGAGTTTTTGTATTTTGACAGTTATTTTGTTACTATAAATGGTGTTCATGGAAGAAGATAACGCGATTCTGGTAATCTGAGTTCTTGTGTATGTTACTATGGTGTTCATGGATGTTTCTAGATCATGTTTTATCTATGTTGCACATCTAAATTGATCATTGTGCTCGCGATCTGAGATTTTCTCTTGCGTGTTCATGTTTTTTATGTTCATGGTCGACAAGGTGATTGAAGCGTGTTGTGGATCTTCAAGGAAGAATATTTGAAGGTTTTTTGTGTTTGAGGACATTATTCTGGGTCTCTATTATGTTGTGGATGACCTTGGTTGATTCACATAAATAATATTTATTGTTTTGGGCCGATAGTTTGTATTCATTCTATTATTTTGTTGAAGCCAACATATAGCGATGTAGTTTCTTGTTGCAAATATATATAAGTGATTGTTTCTTCATTTGAGAAGGGTGTGTGCTGTGAAGTGTGTGTGTGGTATGTGTGAAAAGGTTTAGATCATTCAAAATCATAGCAGAGTGTGAAGAAGAGTGAAGAAGTGTTCATGTGCTTAATTGAAATTGTACTAAGGCATTAGTAGATGCTACTCTTTCAATTCAAATTCTCCAAATGGATTTAATATGGATAATTTTTGTAAGACAATGAGTCTTCCTTTGAGTAGTGAACTCTAGGTAGTGTGCCTGAATGTATGTGTATTCCTCATTTATTCTTCTTATACTTTTAACAAGGTATAAATTTTGGATTAACCTCCATCGTGATTTTTTTCCTTAACCGGGTTTCCATGCAAAAATATTGGTGTTATGTGTGTTTTTGATGTGTTGTTGATTCATTCTTTCACTGTTATTAATCAGATCCGAGAATAAGGGTTAATAATTTTAATAAGTTTGAAATTCTATGACAACTGATTCACCCCCTCTCAGTTGTCTGCCCTTGTGTTTCCAAAAAATGGTATCAGAGCAGGTTCCTTGGAAGAAGTTTAAAAGCTTGAGGTGATCTAGGATGATGACATACAAGAAGGATAGTCTAAGATTTGATGGAACAAATTATTCTCTATGGAAGACTCGAATGGAGTTTCATCTGAGATGCATTGGTGAATCCTACTGGAACATTACAAGCAATAGGTATGTTATTCCTTAGAATGGTCCTACTACTATTGTTGAGATTAGGGATGTTAAATACAATATCAGGGCTAAGGAAGCATTGTTGAGTGCTTTGACTGATTATGAGATGATGAATGTTATGGATTTGAAGACTGCTTATGAGATCTGGAAAAATTTGGAAACTTTATATGAAGGTGATGCTAATGTGAAGATGGCTAAGCTACAAAGTTGGAAAGGGAAATATGAACTGTTGAAAATGGGTAATGATGAGAATATTACTAATTTCATGCAAAGAGTGAATGAACTTGTGTGTGATACATCAGATGTGCTGGTGGACAGTTGGATGAATCATAGATTGTTGCTAAAGTAATCACATTGAGGAGCTCCGAACTGTGACACATATAACCAGAGATATGTTGATTGGTAAACTTACTTCTTTTGAGTTGAGTGAATTTGGTGATGCCCTTCCAAAGACAAAATATGCATTTAAAGCTACTACTTCTGGGAGAGATAAGAAGATATATGATCTAGGTGAAAGTTATTCTAGAAAGGTATTCAGTGTTAAACCTCTCTTTTTCTATTTGTCCTTGATGACAATGTGTTATAGTTTGGAATCTTGATGGTTGTTTACTCAGTTGAACTGCTTCGTTTCTGATTGGCATATTTACTTCATTTATGATATTATATTTGGTGGCATTGATCTCTTGACTCCATGTTTAGATCGTAGTTAAGGAATCTTGGTTACAGGTTTATGTTCCCTTGACCAAGTGACATGTTTCTGATTTGACAATTTGTGCTACAATGATTCACTTGATTATATGATATTGGCATATTCAGTGATCTACAAGTTTATATGTTTTGGCTTGATTAGTTTCTAGCATCATGAAATTGATAATGTTTTTGATCTTCTTCAAAGTTGTATTTCTCTATCCTCATTCAGGTAATTCTCTTTGTTTCTTGGTGCTTGGGTTTATAAAATGCAGTTGGTTTTTAGTTTTAAGAAAACCCTATCGGGTTTCCTTAAACAACTGATAATGGCTTGGGCATATGGTTATGGTATTAGGAATGGATAATTGGCACATTATTTGGCATGAAATTAGCCTTTATTATATTTCATATGGCATTGGATATTATATAGCAATCGGGCTTTGAAAAAAGGGAAACACATTGTTTATTCTTTTGAATATTGTATCGGGTCTTCTGGTGGATAGTTCACTAGGCCTTAACACCAACAACAAGTAAGGTTATGATGTTTTTAAAAATTGTCACAATGGAAGTGACTTGGATTTGATTACTAGGGATCAAACATGTATAAGGTAATCAAAATTTTCATGTGTAAAGTGGTCATGTCAAAATATTTTGAGGCATCATTTGGTCGGTATTTCACTTGGTCATAAATTGATGATTGGTGAGAATATTGGTCGGCATGCATGACATTGAACAGTCCACGGATTTCAAAGGGCATTGTGAGTTTTGAATTTGTATGTCAGTCCTTTTGGACTTTAATTTTTATCAAACTTGGTAAAGGATATCGACTGCTTTTGCTTTGGAAGATTAGGGAAAACACTTTATCGTTTCATTGTTCATGGGTTTCTAACCCTATTCTGGCCGCCACCATGGAAAACTTCTGTTAGTCGTTTCACTGTGTTAGTTGTTTTTTCTGACTTTCTTGGACAACAAATGGGGGAATATGTGAGACCATTACCATGGTCAATTCTCTTGTCAGTGTCTTGTCACTGGATAAGAGATTGAAATTGGAAGTAGCTCAGGTTGTTCAGTTGCTCTGTTGGTCTGGTAAATTTCTACATGGAAAAGTCTCTTTCAGTCTTCTCAGGTATTCATCTCTTTATCTACTTTACAGAACTGTTACTTCTACTGGAAAAGATAACAGGAGATATGTGTTTACCTCTATATGAAAAAATGCAAAATGGGTTCATTTGATTTGTGATTAGAATTTTCGCATGATGATTTCACATTCTCATAAATGCATATCAATTTACTTTATCATATTAAATCTGCCCATGCATTAAGAAATGGTATTTTTGGGTTGTGGGTAATCATGAAGTCTACAAAATCTTCTCAGCTTCTCACCTGAAAGTCATTGGTAACTGTTCTTGGGTGCTTTTTTTTAAGGTTTCGGTTGCACAACATTATATTTTCAGTTACTTTACTATTGCAGTAGTTAGAATGGCTATTATTCATGGAATATATATTTCTTTAATGCTATTTGGATAAGCACTTCCTGTGCAGGCTACTTGTAAGGAAAAGGGTTCAGTCTGTTATCTAAAATTGCATGTTGCTTGGATTTTCCTGTCAAAAGAAATTGTATATGATGATCTTTCTCACAAGAACTTTGCAATATCTAGCAAGGTTGCTCAAAAGGAAGTGGGTAATCTGATAATCCCCTATGTTTTTCTTTTGTAATACGAGCTACTGTTGTAACCTCCTATGCATGTAATGTTGAAATCTGTAAAAAGAAGAAAACAGAGAGATTAGGGTTTTTAAGATTCCTAAAATATCAAAAAGAGACAGTTAACTATTTTGTGATGAACTATGAGAGATGTATGAGATAGACTGTGAAAAAAAAGTGTGAGAACATATCACTGTGAATGTATTGGGGAGAAGTTGTATTGAGATTGAAAAATCAAACTTTATGAGTTATTTCCTCAAGTTGTATTAAGGCTTGACAATGGGTAGAATTCTGAAGGGTCATACTTGAACCTTGAGAATTGTAAACATTGTCCATCAAGAGGCACTTGACATAAATTAGAGAAATAGAGAGATCCTATGTATTATTGTATGTTATACTGAAAATAGAAAAGGGGTCGCGCTCCTTGAGATTGGTGTCTCTAAATGAGGGGTTGGTGCTCAGAAATCAGCCTATGAGGCATTGTCAAAAATGATTATTGAAATGAAAGCCTGAAAAAGGCAGTAGGTTAAGGAGTGGTTTTTCTACCCCAAGAAAGTTTTCCACTCGACATATCTTGTGTTTATTTGATTACCTATGGTTCAGTGTATGCATGATTTAATATGTTATGTTTCCTTATTACAATTCTCATTTTAGTTTATGTGATTGCATTCAATACATGAATGAGTTTATCATTGATAAATGAGAGTATATATCTAGTTTATTTTAGTTTCATTAAAATTGTGAAAATAGTTAAAAACACTGATTCACACCCCCCCTCTTAGTGTCTTTTTCACTCCAACATTCACGTATGAGGAAGAAATGAGACATATTGAAGAAGAAGAGAACTGGATGAGCTTGAAGCACTTATTCTCAAAAGGGAAGTCAAAGGAGAAGTTAAGTATAAAGGAAAGTTAACTATAAATTTTTTTTCTTGCAATAAGATAGGTCATTTTGCATCAAGGTGTCTAGAAAGAGTTCCTAAGCCAAGAACTTACAAGCCTACATTTCAAAAGAAGTGTTATTATGTTGTTGATGAAGGTGTGACAAATCATGAATCTGATAAAGGGAATGCAAGTGAAGATGAGTTTGTGTTTATTGCTATCAAGGAAAATAATCCTGTGTTTACCGAATCTACTAGTTGTACAAATGTGGAGAAAGCCCTAGCTTCTTGAGTTGAAGAAAAAGATGAATGGGTAATTGACAGTGGATGTTCACATCACATGATAGGTGATAAAAGTAAATTTTTAAGCTTGGAGAAGTATGATGGTGGTGTCGTAATATTTGGTGATAACAATGGTGGTATAATATGTGACAAAGGATGTTTTTATTTTGATGGTAAGCATAATACTAATATGTTCTTTATGTTGAAGGTTTGAAGCATAATATTTTGAGTTTTGGACAGATGGTTGATAAGGGATACAATCTTCAATTCAAAGATGGAAAGTGTAGCATATTGGGAAGTTCTGGAAATGTGATTGCTTCAGGTACTAAAACAAAAGGTAACATCTTTCATCTGAATGCTACTAGTAAAAGTTGTTTGATTGCTCAAGTTGATGAAAGTTGGTTGTGGCATAGAATAATGTGTCATGTAAAATTTGACAACATTATCAATACAAGTTCCTCGTAGGCTATGCGAGATCTTCCTAAGTTGGTGAAGCCTACTAATGCCATATGCAAGTAATGTTAGTTAAGAAGAGAAACTAGAATTTCATTTCAGAGCAAACAAAATTGTTCAAATGAATTGTCAGAGCTTGTGCATACTGACTTGTGTGGTCCTGATAGAATTAGAAGCTTACAAGGTTACATGTACTTCATGTTGCTTATTGATGATTACTATAGGATGATGTGGGTTACTTTCTTAAGGGAGAAATCTGAAGCTCTAGAAAAGTTCATGATCTTTAAGGCTATGGTTGAGATAGAGACAAGTCTGAAGATTAAATGTTTGAGATTAGATAAAGGTGGTGAATTCACTTCCGGTGACTTAATACTTTTTGTGAAGAACATGGGATAAAGAGACAATTATCTACACCGCGGACCCCTCAAAAAAATGGAGTTGTGGAAAGGAAGAATAGGAAAGTTCAAGATGTTGCTAGAACTATGATGCTGGAAGCAAATGTCCCTCATATCCATTGGAGAGAAGTTGTGAGTACTACTATTTATATCCTCAATCAGGTACAAATCAAAGGTAATACTGGTAATAATCCTTTTGAGCTATGGTTTGGTCATAAGCCTACTGTTAGATATTTCAAAATATTTGGTTGTAAATGTTATATCTCGAAAGATGAAGATATAGGTAAGTTTGATGCTAGAAGTGATGAAGGAATATTTCTTGGTTATTCTACTAAGAGTAAGGCCTACCGATGCTACAACAAGAGATTGAAGAAAATGGTTGAAAGTGAAAATTTGAAGGTTGATAAAGATATTGATAGAACCTCTAGAACTTGTGGATATGATTCTGATGATTAGAATGATAGTACAAACAAGAGTCAGACTTCAAATCAAGTTCAGATCATTCTGGTGAATCAAGAAGATCAAGAAGAAGGAGAGACTAGTGAAAGTATAGAAGAGAGATCACAAGAGCCTAAAACTCAAGAACACTCTAAGACTCCAAGGTATGTGAGATTAAATCATTCAGAAAATTAGATTATAGGTGATAAGAACAAAGGTGTCCAGACTAGAAGAAGTATTGCAAAAGAATACTATTTAATTTCAAAGACTAAGCCAAGTAATTTCAATGAAGCATGCAAAGATGAACATTGGATTGAAGCAATGAAAGAAGAACTACAAAAAATTGAGAAGAATAATAAATAGATTCTTGTTCCCATACCTAAGGACAAAAATGTAATTGGAACTAAATGGGTTTTTAGAAAAAAGTTGAATGAACAAGGTGAAGTTATTAGAAACAAAGCAAGACTGGTATGCAAAGGAGACTCTTAGATGGAAGGAATTGACTTTGAATAAAATTTTACTCATGTTGCTAGAATTGAAGCTGTGAGACTATTTCTTGCTTATGCTGCTTACACAAACTATAAAGTTTATCAGATGGATGTCAAGTCAGCTTTTCTAAACGACAAATTGGAAGACAAAGTGTATATTGAGCAACCTGATGGATTTAAATTGACTTATCAGAGATATATGGTTTGTCGGTTGAAGAAAGAATTGTATGGACTCAAGCAATCCCATAGAGCTTGGTATGTCAGATTGGATGAGTATCTGTTGAAGATTGGATTTAACAAAGGTATTGCTGATAGTAATTTGTATTTCAAGATTGATAATGATAAAGAGTTTTTTGTGGAAGTCTTTGTTGATGATATAATTTTTGGAGGAGATGATGGTTTTTGCATGAAGTTTGCTAATGAGATGCAAAATGAGTTTGAGATGTCAATGATTGGAGAGTTGAAATTATTTTTGGGATTGCAAATTACTCAGTTAGATAAAGGGATCTTTATATCTTTGTCCAAGTATGTGAGAGAACTGCTAGAGAATTTTGGTATGGAAGATTCAAAGCTAGTCGGTACACCCATGGTGACTAGATGTAAGTTGACAACAGATGAAGATTCTTCGAAGGAAAATCAGACTAGATGTAGATCAATGATTTGTGGATTGATTTATTTGACTCAAACTAGACCTAACATCATGAATTTTGTATGTATTGTTGCTAGATTTCATGTCAATCCTAAGGAATCTCATGTGACTGATGTGAAGAGAATTTTTAGATACTTGAAGGGAACAATTGATTTTGGCTTGTGGTATCCTAAAGATGATGATCTTACTTTGAGTGCCTTTATTGATGGTGATTGGGTAGGAGATGTGAATGATAGGAAAATTACTAGTGGTGGCACATTTTTCTTGGGAAAGAAACTAATTTCATAGTTAAGTAAAAAGTAGAATATCGTTTCTTTGTCTACTACAGAGGAAAAATACATTGTTTCTGCTAACAATTGTACTCAAGTATTATAGATGAAGCAGATGTTGAAAGATATGAGAGTTGTGTATGATGAACCTATTTCCATATACTATGACAATTCAAGTGCTATAAACATTTCTAAGAATCTGGTGCTGCATTCAAAGACCAAGCATATATCTATCAAGTTTCACTTTTGAGAGATAAGGTGAGTGATAAGGAAGTTAGACTGGAGTATGTGCCTACTAAGGAAAAAATTATAGACATCTTTACTAAGTCATTACCTAAGGATACTTTTGAGTATCTCAGAGGGAAGTTAGGGGTGATTATCCCTCCTAATCAAAACTAAGATGCATAGTATTTGCATCAGTCTGTGCACAGTCATATCTTGATCCAGATTGATGTTGTGGTGGCTGCTACTCATAGGGAGTAGTCAGATGATTCAGATATGTGGTTCAAATCTTGTGTATATTTGTTATTGATTTCAAAGGGGGAGAAGAATAATGTGATAAACTCTTGGAGAACTAAGGGGGAGAAGAGTTAGTTGCGTTAATGGTGTTTTCCACATCATGTGTTGCCATCAATGCCAAAGGGGGAGATTGTTGGATGTTTTGGTTGATTTTCTGATATGTGGTTGTCATTGATGTCAACACTATTAGCATAAATGTCTTTAAGACTGTATATGCCGAGGATATTGAGAAAATTGTAATAAAATATGTTACAAGTTGTTTGTGAAGCAGTGAAGATCAGTATGATGGAAAGTTCAGTATGTTGATAGTGATAAGTTGTGAATTAAAGGGTTTGTTCTCAAGCCTATCTAGTTTACCCACCAAAAGTTTTAGAGGTGTGCATGAAGATTTGAGAAAGCTATGAGTTTATGTATTCCGACAGTTATTTTGTTACTATAAATGGTGTTCATGGAAGAAGATAATGTGATTTTGGTAATCTAAGTTGTCATGTATGTTATTGTGGTGTTCATGGATATTTCTATATCATGTTCTACCTATGTTTCACATTTGCATTGATCATTGTGCTCACGATCCAATATTTTCTCTTGCGTGTTCATGTTTTTCATGTTCATGGCTGACAAGGTGATTGAAGCGTGTTGTGGATCTTCGAGGAAGAATCTTTGAAGGTGTTTTGTGTTTGAGGAAATTATTTTGGGTCTCTACTATGTTGTGGCCAACCTTGGTTGATTCACATAAATAATCTTTATTGTTTTGGGCTGACAGTTTGCGTTCATTCTATTATTTTGTTGAAGCCAACATATAGCGATGTAATTTCTTGTTGCGGATATATGTAAGTGATTGTTTCTTCATTTGAGAAGGGTGTGTGATGCAAAGTGTGCGTGTGCTATGTGAAAAAAGGTCCAGATCATTTGAAAGTAGAGTAAAGTGTGAAGAAGAGTGAAGAAGAGTGAAGAAGTGTTCATGTGCTTAACCGAAACTGTACTCCGACATTAGCAGACTCTCTCAGTTAAAATTCTTCAAATGGATTTAATATGAATATTTTTTGTAAGAAAATGAGTTTTCTTTTGAGCAGTGAGATCTAGGTAGTGTGCCTGAATGCATATGCATTCCTCATTTATTCTTCTTATACTTTTAACAGGGTATAACTTGTGGATTAACCTCCACCATGGTTTTTTCCCTTAACTAGGTTTCCATGCAATTTTTTTGGTGTTATGTGTGTTTTTGATGTGTTGTTGATTCATGCTTTCACTGTTATTAATAAAATATGAGAATAAGGGTTAATAAGTTTAATAAGTTTGAATTTTTTTGACAACTAATTCACCCCCCCTCTCAATTGTCTGCCCTTGTGTTGTCAACAATAACTTGTGGTATGAAATCACTCCAATAATGGTTTCATACTAAGGTAACATTATCTTATGTTATTCCATTTATTATAATCTTTATTATTTACTTTACCTCTGATCCTTGAGGGCATGCAATATATACCATCATCATAATTGTTATTGTGGAGGTGAGAACACCAACACATGTTTTGACTAAGGAAAAATCCTATGTAGTATAATTTTTTTCCCTCATTTATGTGTGTAGATCTGAACTCAAAAATTCCAACTGTTGAAAATGAAGGTGAAATTGTAGCTTAAAACTTGTAAAACTATGTGACTACATAGATCTAATTAAGTGTTATTTGTTCTAATTCTTTGTGTATTATTAATTTGTTTAGGTCAATTTTACAAATTGTAGAAAGAGACAAAATATTGTAGAAGAATGAGACAAGAAGATAAAAGTGACACAACATATATGTGGAGAAACCCTTTCAGGAAAAAAACTCCACCAGAATCAATAGTGCTTGTATTATTTTACCTTGGAACAAGACAATAATATTGTATCAATCCTTGATTGAGATGCTTCTTTTCCTTCAACAATCCTTCTTCACAACTTGTAATAAACTCACATACACTTTCTGCAGCACAAGCTATCCATGCATTCCATGTGAGCAAGCATGAATCCACACATCCCATGCCATGCTTCAAACCCTCACACACGCACAAGCTCAACCTACTAACCTTCTTCAAACTCTAATACAATTGCTACAATAAATAGACAATTATTGAGCATTGTAAACTCCTAAGAGTTATCAAATACAAGAGCATAAATCTCCTGACAAAAAACCATGCCTAGATTTTGCAAGTAGAGTTCCACACTATAACATGAAGTTGAAACCAAAGTATCCTCAATTTAGGCACCCCAAATGGAACACTTAACTGATCGTTGGTCAAGAAAATATCGTTCAAGCATCACCTTAAAGTTGGTGCCCAAGAATGAGCTGACTAAACTGAGCCTTGTAAATATCTTCTCATGCAAAAGGTGTTAACTCAAAAATGCCAAATTGGGCGCCCAAGGTGGGTCCAAGTAAATCTTAGTTAATTGAAACATATCTCTCCGCCAATTCATGAAAACATCATGCATGATTGATCATCCCCACTTAACTGAAAGTATCCACCTATTATCAGTCATGCAACTGAAGTCTTTAGTCATGCAAATCAAGTCAACTAACATGCAACTCAATTCAAATAGCATGAAACTCAAAATAACTACATGAAACTCAATTCAATTGGCATGCAACTCAAGTCAACTAGCATGCAACTCAAAATAAATACATGCAACTGAAGATACCTGAACCATAACTGAACTGATACTGAATTGATAATGCCACTCCACTCATGTAAATATCAATCCCTATTTTGTAGGAACAAAACATGCATTACTAAAGTGTTACCAATCCTCCAAATAGTTAACTGAAGCAAGGTGGGTTCCACCTTCCATGTGGGTGCCCCATGTGCTCCTATTATTTAGGAACTCCCACATGTTCCTATTATTTAGGAATAATTACAAATGTCAATTTACATGTTCATTTCATTTGCATTTGGTCTCTTTGTAATCCTACTATTGGTGAACACTTTCCAAGGACTTAGAAGATACATGAAATATGTCTAGGATTGCAATTAAATGGCATCCTATTCCCAACACCAACAACGATTGATTACAAGAAGGTAGAGAAGACTACAATAAGTTGAAAAAGGCTTAGAACAACCTAAAACCCTAAGACTAAGGCATCCCATGCCCCTATCCCTCCAATTTAGGATTTGTTTTTAATTATATGTGCCCCTCTTTCTTCACATCTCATATATGTACTTTTTTTTATAACTTAATGTTTTCATCTATGTAATTATTCATATTTTCATATTAGGGCTTACATAAATTAGGTCAATTAAATCAGACTTAGCAATATTCCCTCTTTGCAACAAAGGAAAAGAACCTAGGAAGACTAGCTCTCCTTTGAGGTAGTTGCCAATCATAAAATCCTCATTGGTTCATGTTCCAATGTTAAGTAAAGGAAAGATTGCTTCGAGTTAATCTACTAGTTAGATCTAGGATCACTTTTCAGTCTTAATAATTTCATATGTATCATTGGTTTCATGTGAAAATTGAAAGGTAAATAGGGCTTAAGCAATTGTCTAAAACTCTCAAGAAATCCCAAGCAACCTATAACTTTCTTCTTATTCAAGCTACAATTTTTCAAAGCATTCAAACACACAAAGATTTAATCTTACTATTTCTTTCTCTTAGCTATTTCATCATTTAAGTTCTTTAGTTTTATTCCATTATTTATATATCATTTGGTATCCCCTAGTTTACTATTATATGTATTATTTGTCTCTTATTGTTTAAAAAAGTCAAAATATAATATATAGTTGAGTTTTATAATTTTTCAAGATAACATGTAAACTAGACTACAACATGTCAGTCTAATGCTAGTGAATCATGCAAACATCCACACATTATGTGTTAGGAAAATGGTGTCTCAACCTTGCAATTACACGAGGTTACTATTTGTAGTAATTTTACATTTGAGCACAAATTGATGCAAAAATTTCCCCAAAGCTTCAGATTGGCTAAATAAGCATGCTAACAAATTTTTGTCGAAAGATCATGTCTAGATTTGAAGATATTAATTTAATTTTTTCTTAAATTTTCAAAGTCTAATTTGAAGGCCTTATAAGCATTTTTTGGTCCTAAAAGTGGTCATAATTGGCATAGTTGATTATAGATTGATAGAGTACTTCATGAGCTTTATGATAGTTCAAATGGTTTGTCAATTGGACACCTAGATTAAAATTTATTGCCTTCAAAAGTTGGGTCTCCTTAAATGGGAGATGTAAAAATGTGTTGGACACATAAATGAGTTGTAAAGGAGGAGTTACATGTAGTGGTGTTTGTTTTGACACATCATAGGAATATTTTATCAGAGATAAGAATGGGTGCCACTATTTAGGTGGTTTTAGCTCATGATTTGTAATATTGTTTGACGATTTCATGTATTGTATTTCCTGTATATTAGGTGCATGAGATGGAGGTTGTGAGTAAGAGTCTTATAGATATTTAGCTTCCTTTGGATCTCTGGTTGGTGATACTCTTGTGAGAAATCTTGCTTTTCAAGTATATTTAATCTTGTTGAGTTTTGAATAATATATGGGGTGGCTTTTGGAGTGGGTTTTTTCTCCCAAAAGGGTTTTCCCCATGTAAATAATTGTGTTGTGGTATGAATGTTATTTATGTTTATTTTTTGTAAGTTTTTGTAAGGGTTTAGATATAAAAGGTTTTTGCATAAACCTTACTCTCAAGGTCAATGTAGGAAGTGTTTTTTTAACCTTCACTTCCTTATAATATGCATGTTTGAGAAAGTAAACTTAATATTTTGGTTCAAGGTTATTATATTCCTATCTTGTACAATTATAAATTCAATTTCTTAATTTTGTCATTCATTTTTTTATAGTTATACATTTTCCATAAACACAACTCTCTTTCTTTCCTCTTACATTATTTAAGTAGGAAAGATAATTTAACAAGATAAGGTTTTGTTTAAATTTTTCTTATTATAGTAGTAGATTAAATCTTTAAATAAAAAACACAAAAATATATTAGTTTGTGTATGGATTTGAAAATTCGATTGGTGAGCTTAAATCCTTGACAAAAACCACCAAACTATTAGAAGTAAGCTTATAAATCAAATCCAAAACATTGAAGCACAAATTAGTGTAAAGGAAAATGAATGCAAAGAAACAAAGCAAAGTATACCTTTATAACTTCATTGGTTGATCTCCATTGGTAGTCTCTCCTTCTCTTTTGAAAATTTGTGATTTTTTGCTCTCAGTTTTGGAGTGCACAAAACAAATAGACTCAAGACAATAGTAAAAAGGAAAGGTTGAATATGATGGTCCAAGATGATAAGTTGAGTGAAGATTCGAAGAGGGTGGTTAGAAAAATGAAGAGCTCAAAGCCTGATTTTAAAGATGAGAAGATGGTGAAATGGATAGACAAGATTGAGTAGAGAATGGATGGCTGAGATCGAATGAGAAAACTTTAATGGAAAAGTTGCTCATTCAAAAAATGGAAAAGTTAAGAGTTCCCCATTTTCAAAATAGAAAAATGGAAGAGTTTCTCATTTTTGAAACAAAATAATGGTAGGGAAGTGTGGAGTGAGAAATGGAAAGATGTAAGAGTTCATTTTTTTAAAAATTAAAAATAAATAAAAAATCATTTATATTCAAAACCATGGATAGTTAACTAAATTTAAATAATTTAATTAAACATTAGATTAGTGAGATTAAATAAATATAAGTATTTATTTAATCAAAGGCGATGTTAATAATTAAGTAATTAAGTAATAATTATTTACTCAGATGGATTAATGAAATGGAAGACTTTAGTATAATTAAATAATAAAAATTATTTAATTATGTGTGTGTGAAAAGAGAGTGAAATCAGATTAGAGGTTAGATGAATAATTATGGTTAGATGAAGAATTAGATCATAAATTAATCAAAAAATGTCATCGCAAGCTTAGGAAAGTGTCTACATTTTTCCCCTCTTTGAGATAATGTGATTTTTAGCAATATCTCAAAGAAAAAAATTGATTAGGTATTTCCCCAACGTGCCCCAATAAAAGAAGGATTATGATGCCCTCTTAAGAAATTTGGAAAAAGATGCAAAAAATATTTAGGAATTTTTTTTATAAGATGATTGAATGCATTTGGATAGAAGAAATATTATTATTGAATAAACAATTATCAAGAAAGGAAGAATAGTTAGAAGATAAGGGAAGAATAGTTAGGAAGATGAATGGATGTAGAAAGGGAAGTGATAAATATATCATCATAAGCCTGGATAAGTGTACATATATCAGCATTGATAATTTTTATTTTGTAATGGGATGGCATACACCAAGGTATGGAAAAACCATGGTACAAAATGTGATCCATTTGCGTAAACAAACACATTGTAGATAAGGATTACCGTGACTCAAACGAGAAATTCAATTGCCCCAACCATATTGTCAATACAAATTGCAGAAAAAAATAAAATAAAAACAATTCATGATTCATCCTCGCCACTCTAATCACTTGTGGATATGCTCGAGTAGCATAGGAACATGAGAAAAAAGAAATAAGTTAAAAGATAAGACAAACTAAAACAAACAAATCAACAACTATTTAGATTTTCTTTCCAAAGAAAGATAATATAAATAGAGACAAAAGACCATAGACAAAGACAGATGATAAAGACAGGAAATTGATCAATAGACATGACAACTAGTTTGATAGTTCATCTATTATTTCATAATTTGTTAAGCGTAGTGTTTGAAAGATGTTTTGTTTGTGTCTAGAAAAAGTGTCAGTCTTAGCTAGGGATAAGTTATTATAGAAAAATGGATAGTGGTAAGTGATAAAGTTTATTAGGAAAGGTGGATTGTGGAAGGTGAATAATGAGTGATATGAGTGTGATTTTATTATTATGGGATGTGAATCAGTGGATTTATTTATTATGGAAGAAATAATATGAGGACCATGATAAATGCATGTGAAAGATACACACAAGCAAGCAAGAAATCATGCACAAGGATACCAAGACACAATTGATCATGCCCCCATTCAAGCTAAAAACCAATGGATTGATGATAGGTTGATGATTGATAGATAATTGATAGATTATGGATAGATTATTGATAGATGAATTGATTGATTGATTGATAATTGATAGAGATGGGAAGGACATATCCCAAAAACAACATGAGGATAGGGAAAGACATAGACCAAAGGATCAAGGTTTGTAGAAAGGTTGGGAAAAAAACCAAGGAATGCTTTAGATGATGCACTAGATTACATAGCAAGTTTGCATGAATTAGGATTGTTGCATTTCAAATGATTAACCTTAAGACCAGAGGAAAGTATGGATATATGTTGGATAAGTGGATTAGAATCCTTGAACCAATGACAAGGTAAAACCAAGTCTTGTGATAGGGATGGAAGGATAATGGATTTCTTTGGTAAAGGATAGGAGACATGATGATTATTTGATGGATGATTTAGTATATGATCTCCAAGGACTATTGTTGAATGCATAAGATAACTATGAGGGGGGTGAATTAGTTGTACCTTAAACTTAAAAACCCTTATACACATTCAAATCCAAATTCATTAATAAACCCTTAAATATGTTATGATGATTTACCATGGAATGTAAATAACATAAACTGAAACACAACAATACCATACACAAGAGAACACTAGATTTACATGGAAAACCCAAGATGGGAAAAACCACAGTGAGGATTGGTTCACATTATAAGTAATAACACCGATTACAAAGGCTCATTGTTAGAGGGCTCACTACCCAAAAAATGAAAGGCTCACTACCAAAATATAAAAGAAGATATAGAAGAAATGATTCATAGAGAAAACTATCTCAATCCAATAGAAAATCCACCACTATGTCACCAACACCTTCATGACCTGATTAAAGAATGGTAGATACCTTCTGCTCACTGCATCCAATAATCTAACACATGAAAGATCACATTGAACTCTTCAAATTCACACTCTATAACTATACAATTCACATCACATTTGTATATCTCTTCTATCACACAATCCATCAACAACTCAAATCTTACTTATACCATCTTCAACCTTGAAAACTTTCTCCAAGATCAATTATGCACCTCAATTGTGCAAATCCAAATTAGGTCAGCACGAAAACATTCCCGTGATGGAAAGGAATGAAGGTAGACCACAAAACGCCTTAGCTAGGACCTAAATCCATCCTTAGATGCCACACTACACTTCCACAATTAACTAAGCACCTTTGCAAGTAGTGTAAACACCAAGGTCAATCGTTACCCGTGTAAACACCATTAAAATTTTAAGAACACACTTCCTTTAATTTATCCATAAATTGTGAATAAAAAATTTCACTTGAACACACTCTAAAATATTCCATGAATACCTTGAAATGCAAAAAATTACTTTACAACTTTCACCTAAAGAATGTACACACCCAATACATCTAGATATCTCTACCATACACTGTAACTCAGGAAACTGACTTCCAAAGTACCAAACCTCGAACCACTTCAACTAAAGAAAGATACCAACACTATCAAAACTCCTTTAGATCCACAAGAATTGAAACATACCTACATAGAAATGCGGAGCAAAAAAATTTCTCCCAGACACCTTTGCAATACATAGCTCACACTCTGGTGAACACAACTTATTCTACAGAGTGATCCAACACACCAAATTTTGGATACAATACCTTTGAACATCTCTAATCAACATATCTAAAGCACATAAGAAGATCCTTGGCCTAGGATAAATGTAGAGCAATACAAGAACACATCCTTGTAACCTATAACACCACTACAACACACTGTTTCTTCTTTTTATAAAATTTTCTCAAAATCAATTGGAAACCAAGCACCAAAGACACAATTTCATAATATTCAACATTTCCTCATCACAACTGAACCAACCGCAACATATAAAATCAACCATAGATCACAAAATATTATCTTAGCAACACTAGAGGTTGACACTAGTAGCTTTACTAATGATAACATAATGTAACTAATCAAAACATGGATAACATCAACTAATCTCACAACAATCTCACCCAATAATGATTTTATTCCTCCTTATACAGTTAACACAAATGACTATAGACATGGAAAATGCATAAATTCAGTTCGACACACTTGATCCGCATTATTCACGACATTTCCTCCTAAATCACACTCTCAACACTTCATCATATTCTGTCTCTTAATTTAATAAACCATTATTTATTTGATTAAGTCTTTCTCCTCTAGTGATTAAATTAATCAATTTAATTTAATTAAACTTATATTTTTGTTTAATTAAATAAATTATTTTATTTAATTAAAGTCTCTAAAGTCCTCTTATTAAATTAAATAAATTAAACCTTATTTGATTTAATCTAACATTTTCCCACTTAGTTAAATAAATCAAAATCATTTATTTAATTAAGCATTTCCTCTCAATTTTGATTTAAATCAATTCATCAATTTGAATCAAAATTGTCAAATCATCTAATCCCTCATTAAATTAATCAAATCTTGATTAAGTTAATCCCTTTCACTAAAATCTTCTAGAGAATGCAAGTTGCACATGAAAATAGATTTTTCATTTATTAAATTTCTATTTTTCTTCACATGGCATCAAAAGGGAATATTCCCTCAAGTTTGAATTCAAAAAGTCCAAGTAGACTTGTACATCCAACAAGACATTCACTCCTCTTGCATGTCCTTGTGCATTGAGCCAAGTGACATTTATTTCATTCATTTTTCCCTCTCACATGTCATTTCTTCAAATTCAAATTCCACCTAATTGCATTTATTGGCACTTTGGCCGAAATGTGCACAACCATCAACCATTCACATCTTGACAAGTGGCACTTGGACATTGGATGTTGAATGATCCCACATTGCTTGTTTTCACTCTCTTTTCCAGTTTGGAAATCTATAAATGAGAGACTCTTTCTCTCATTCTACAACACATTTATACCTGCAAATTTGAAGCTATGATCCCACACATTTCATGCAAAGTTACTCTTTTGAATTGAGAGCTAATTTTGTTCATTCCATTCAAGAAACTAATCTCACCATAAAAAATCATTAAGCTTACAAACATGAATTGGGAAAGGGCTGATTTCGACATATCAATTAGCACCAATTCCCCTATGGGATTGATAGTTGTTCATTAAAATAGGATTTATTTACTTTCATTTGCATTGTTCTTCAGTTTCTTCCTATATTAATGTGGCAATCTAATTTCATGGGGAATCCTCATTTCACCTTGCATGATGATCTAGTGTTATGTTTGTTTGTTGCTTGTGTGCAGGTCCGAAATTGAAGGGTTCACAATGACAACACAATATTTTTTACATTAATGACAACACCAATCTGCTCATACTTGCAACAACTATGTCGTAGAGGAATAAATTGTTTTCCCCAAGATATGGGAGTGGATAGCATTATGTGGGTAATGAAATGATATTTGATGGATAATATATGTCCAAAGGATTGACATGTCAAGAGTGTTGGAAGAATGAAGAAGATAACATCTCTTGATATAGTTTTTGTTTTAATTGATATCACCATGATATATGAGTTGCAAACGCAAGATTCAAAGTCATGTTGATCCAGTATTCTGAATTGGTAATGCAGGATAATCCTCTATGTTAGAGTAATAAGTTATTTCACTTAATTAATTTAATCATATTGGTTAATTAATTAAGTCACTTATCACTTTAGTTATTTAAGATAAACTTAGGCACATTAATAATTAATTATTTATTAATTATTAAGTATGCATACTAGGGTTTCCCTTTTAGGTTACACTTTAGGGTTTCTTGATCTCCTTCATAGGATTGATCTCATTGTAATTATTTGATTCTCTTAATGCATTTTTCAGCTTGAGCCTTGCAGAGCATCTTTGCTGTTTTGTACATATTTCATACTTTGTGATAGGTTATTGCATGTAGGTGATTCTTGGGGTCTATCAAGTTGGGCTTTTCAACTTCTACATGGTATCAGAGCTTCAAATTTGTAGCTACTTATTCGTTGCTTTGAAGGATTTTTCCTTACATTGTTTTTCAAGTGCAAGGGTTTTAGCTAAGCATCTTTTTTGCAAGATCTGGGGGTAGCCAATTTTTTTGTGCACTTTTGGGAAAAAAAGACATTGCCATTGCATTCAAAGTGCCCAAAAACTCTAGAAACGCCTGTCAAATCATTGATTTTGGAGCTGTTGAAAAAAAAGGCAAAACATTTTTTCTAGAGAGGCCATACAGCCTCCCCAACATGCTTCATGAGGCAAATTTATCGAAAAATCATGAAAAATAATAATTCAAAACCGCGGTTAAAATCTACGTGACTAGTTAAAAACTTGGGCACCGCCCGTCTGCCACCCGGTGGCCACCGAAGCACCGCCTGATGACCACCACTGCTCACCGCATCGCTCAATCTGCCGCCAGCCTCAACTCAACCCCCACGGGCTTCATAGCTGAGCTTTCGATCCTTTGGAGGACCAGGCGCTTAGCCCTTAGCCCCCGATGACTTAAGCCCCAACCCGGTGGTCACATCGGTGACCTGGGGCCCTGACCCACCCAACTCCTTGCTAGTAGCCCCCTGGTCGCCATACGACCAAGGGCCAAAATTGTTTTTAGCCCTAGGTGCTGCATGCAAGGCTTATTGGCCTTTTTTGAGCAGTTTCAGTAAATCAAGCATAAATCAGGCGTACGATCTCCATTTTTTGAAAATAAGATATTGTTGGAAATCGGATTTTGACACCGTTCTAGTGGTGTTGTTGTTTGCTTATGATTTTGCAGTTTTGATGCTGTTTACTCCTGTCAAAGTTAGAAGATGGTTTTTGCACTCTGGGGGGTGTAACTTTTGCATCTGGGCTCCGTTTTGTGCAAACGAATAGGCGTAAAAAAATTGGTTCAGTGATCTGCACAATGATTAGACTTATTTTCCCAGATTTTTTTCCAGGTATATTTTATTCAGGTTTTTGTGTTTTCACAGTTTTCTTAATTACTTGTATGTTTTGGCACTTGGGAACCTCCTGTTTGCATCATTTGGCTCTATTTAATTTGATCTACATGCAATAAGGTCAGTTTTCTCATATTTTTTAATTTGAAGAGTTATCATGGGTTTTTCTACTAACCCTTCAGTTGTAATCTTCGAACGGGGTAATTATGAGTCATGGGCAAATGGCATATTTACACATTGTAGGTGGCTTAATATTTTGCCTTATTTATATGATATCATACCTGAACCAACCACTTCAGAGGGAAAATTAGCTTGGGATATCATTAGAGATCATATAGTAGGACTTATATTGTCTTGTATTGATAATGATACTGTGTGGGCTATATCGGACATTTTGTGTCCCCACCCACTTTGGACACGTCTTTGGGAGATCTATGGAGACCCAAATATCTCTCCATTCTCAGAGGATCGTGCTTCAGATTGTCTCTTACCAATTGCTTGGAGAGAGAATATACCTTTTGATCATGATACTTTAGAGGATTTTGAGTATTTATACATACTTGCATGTTCTGATGGATCAAAGGCTTGTCTCACAGTTCCTACTCTTCAGACTAAGATTAATCATTTATCATCCATTGTTACTGATGAAATCAATATCACCACATTGGCCCCTATGGATTCAGTTCAACATCATGATGATCTTGGTTACTCATTATCTTCTACATCATGGGATTCTTATCTTGTAGACACATTCTTGTTTGTTGAGTCTCACACTATAGATCTTGAGGATTATTTTGAGGACATACATCTCCTCTACCTTGAAAGTTGGGTTATCACTTTATGCCCACCATTATCCATGGATTTAGAGGCTACATTTTAGGAGTCTTCACATCAGTTTGGATTTGGCATCATTTGTTCCAATTCAGACAGAGAGATTTTCAGCATCCTATCATGGCACACAACTTGAGATAGATTGGTTAATCACTCTTCACAGGGTTTCTTTGACATCGTCCTTTGGATCCGTTTCTTCCCAAGGGGAGGAATATTATTTGCTACTTCAGGATCTCTTTTTGGGTTCTACATCAGACATCTACCATTGCGACATGAGTTTCTTCATTGTGGGGGGGACTTCTTGTCTCTTTCTATCTCTCCTATGGAGACCATTGTATATGTACTTATATGATACAAGTTGTCTATGGGGGGTATCATGTAATCCACCTTCTTTTATTAGTACTTTACATTATTTTATTTGCATCCTATATTGGGGAGGAGTTTTGTTCCCACTGGGTTTTCTCCTTTACCCTGTTTGGTTTAGTTTCCATTGAATTGTACATGGGTACCTGATTAGGCCTTGTTGTCGGGATCCATATTTTATTTCATGCATCTTTAGTGTTTTATCTTCTCTCTAAGTTCATCATAAGGGGGGGTGTTAGAGCAATAAGTTATTTCACTTAATTAATTTAATCATATTGGTTAATTAATTAAGTCACTTATCACTTTAGTTACTTAAGCTAAACTTAGGCACATTAATAATTGTAGACATGAAAAATGTACATTCTCGATCTGGCACATTTGATCCAGATTACTAACGACATTTCCTCCTAAATCATACTCTCAGCATTTCATCATATTCTATCTCTTAATTTAATAAATCATCGTTTATTTGATTAAGTCTTCCTCTTTCAGTAATTAAATTAATCAATTTAATTTAATTGACCTTACATCTCTATTTAATTAAATAAATATTTTTATTTGATTAAATTCTCTAAAGTCATCTTTTTAAATTTAATAAATTAAAACCTTATTGGATTTAATCTAACATATTCCTCCTTAGTTAAATAAATCAAATCATTTATTTAATTAAATCATTTCCCCTCAATTCTGATTTAAATTAATTCATCTATTTGAGTCAAAATGGTCAAATCATCTAATTCTTCATTAAATTAATCAAAACCTTGATTAAGTTAATCCCTCTCACTAAAATCCTCTAGATCTTGCAAGTTGCACAATAAATCAATTACTTTGATTTATTAATTCATCTATTTTCCCTCACATGGCATCAAAAGGGAATATTCCCTTAATTTGAATTCAAATTCAATGGGTACTTCCAACAAGGCATTTAATGCCTCTTACATGTCCTTAGCCTTGAGCCAAGTGACATTAACTCTATTTCCCTTCCCTCTAAACTTTCCAACTTTCAAATTCAAATTTGAATCTCATGGCATTTATCATGCACATTGACCAAAATGTGCTCAACCATCAACCATTCACATCTTGACAAGTGGCACTTGGCCATTGGATGTTGAATGATCCCACATTGCTCAAACTCACTGTTCTTCCAATTTTTGAAATCTATAAATTGAAGACTCTTCTCCTCAATCTTCATCCACAACTCATATGCAAAGTTACTCTCTACAATTGAGAACTAATTTTGCCAATTTCATCCAATCATCCACCATATTTGAGATTTTGTAACAAGGTTATGCTCAAATCTCTTTGGAGATTTGACCATTTCTATCATTCAATCAAGCATTTCAATTAGGAATTGGGAAAGGGCCAATTGCAACACTCCATTGGCACCAATTTCCCCATGGAATCATCATGTTATTAGCTTAATTAGGATTGAGTTTCTTTCATTTGAAATTTACTTGTGTTCTTCATTTCTTAGTTAAGTTTGAATAAATGGATTTTTATGGGGAATCTCTCATTGTTTGCATGCATTCTTGAACTAACACTAATAATGCTTGACTTCTTTGTGCAATTTTAGGTTTAGGGGTTCACATTTTGGCACTAGAAGGAGGGCTTGAAGTTCTAAAACATGTTTTAAAAAAAATTTCCGCGCCTTTTGTTTGTGCAGGTCCAGAACGACACAAATGATAAATTATGCGACGCATATGCTCTGCTGCATTGCATTTACCTTCTAGAACGACGCATGTGCTCTGCTGCATCGCATCTGCCTAATAAAATGATGCATACACTCTGCTGCACCGCATCTGTTTGCTAAAATGACGCATCTACTCCCGTGTGCCGCATCCACCTGACAAACCCCATTAGCCACGCCGCATTTGCTCTGTTGATGCGCTGTTACTTTATTTATCGAGTGCATTTGCTGAGCCGCATTTGATCTGTTATGCACCACATTCCCCATTCTGAGCCGTATTTGATCTATTCTGCACCACATTCCCCATTTTGAGCCGCATTTGCTTTTCTGATCCGCATTTGCTCTGTTGCGCGCCGCATCTGCCCTGCTGCGCCGCAAATGACTACTACACATTTTTAGAACTTTTTTATTAAGTGTTTTTAAACACTCTTGGGAGGAATTATAACCCCCTTTTAAGGATTTTTATTACCTTCATGCTATTAGGACATACTAAAATTCTTTTGGGGCTCTAAAACGAACAAACAAACTTTTATTTATGTTATCATGCTTATGTTTTACAAAGTGTTTTTAAACACTAAAGTGTTTTTTAACACTCATTAAAGAATTTGATAAGTTCATTGATCTTAGGACACTAATTTTCAATTTGGTTCTAAAATTTACAAATCAAATTTCCTTTCAAAAATTGCCAAGGGGATAAAAAGAACTTTAGGCAAACAAACTAGATTTGGTTTGAAAGGTAACAATTGAACAAGGCAAATTCACACTTCTATTTGGTGCTTAAAAAGAATTCATCATTGCTTTGAAGGTTAAAATGAACAAGTGTCTTTTATGTTTTGCAAACTTTTTTACAAATTAACATCACTAAAATATGTATCCGCTTCTCTCGCGTTTTATAGCGATCTTGAGAATCAAAAGTATTTTAGTGATATTAACTTGTCAAAAAGATTGCCTCCACATTTCGATTTGGGCACTTAAAATTTTACAAAGCATGCGAGTGTGAGCACGACATATTGTGGAGGTTTTCCCCTTTGTTTTTCAATAAAGGTTGTGTAAACGACAGGATATGTTGGCTCGCTATTGTTTATCTTAGAGGGCCTGTCTTGTGGGAAAAAGTAATCACCCAACCGGGAACACGCTAAAGCCAAGCGACTTCCACCTGGGATATAAGTGTGGATATTGGAACAAAGGCCAATATCACGAGGATTATTCTGATGAGATGGACAACAATGGACTCTCACTGATGTTGGATAATCCCCCACGAACAGAATGCCCGAATTAGAACCCTTTGTTTAGAAAAAGGCCAAAACCTTGTCTATCTTGTTGGTGCAAAAGGTTATGTCCTTTGAAGCCGCCCCACGTAACATGCGATCTTGTTGTGGAAATGGAAGGTATGCCATGGGAGATTCATGGGTACTAATGCTTGGCTGACCCGAATAAGTGAGTGCCGTGGAGGGGAGCCAGTGTGGTCAAGCATTTAGCCATTCGCACAAGATATGCGCAGCTGGATTTATCCAAGTGGGAACCCAACAAGGTATTGTCTCATCAACCTAGGAGTGTAGAAGTGCTTGGAAAAAACACATTGCTTGACCTTGAAAACATTTGAAAAATGAACACACACAAAATCCTTGAAATTTCAAACACCTTATGGGAAACAAATACCTATTGACGAACTTGCCCACTCTTGCTTTCCCTAGGAATCACATTCCTAGAGGTTTCTAAGTGTACAAGTTCTACCATCATTTGTTTCCAATAAGGATAAACATAAGGAACTTTTGCCCTATTTTCCTCGATTTCCGCATAAAGGACATTGTGGGATGAGAAAGAGAATGGGACACTAGACATATAGTTTGAAAACCTAAGCAAGCAAGTGTCTTGGATTAAAAAGAACCTCATTTAACCAAGATAAAGAGACAAATTGAATTTCACATGTGTTGTTTCCAATGATTTCCCGCAAGATTAAAATCCCAAAGCCAAAGTTCAAGAAAGTGAGTCTAAAAATCCATGAGCAACGCTTTGAGATGCTCCTTGAAGTAAGGGAGAGACTTGTATACAATTTCTACAAAAAGGCCTCAACGAACAATCCTGCATTGTATGCATTTTATTGTCAACAAAATCCCGAGCTTTTTCAAAGGTTTTCATTTCTCCCATAGGAAGTCTAGCATGTTCTTCAATACCGAGGTCTTGTAGAGAGAGTCGCATTTAGGTTAAGGTTTAAGATCAAAGTTGTCATTTCAATTCATTCCTCCATCAAATCAAGTCTCATTTCATCATCAAACCTTTTGAGAACTCTAGAATCAATCATTATGCTAAACTTAGAGGGCTAAATCAATATCATCATATCTTGGCTTAACACACTTAGCCAACATAGTCTCAAATCATTAAACAAATTTTCTTTGAGATAACATAACTTCTTAAAGTCTATTAGTTCTCCAAAACATTGGCATAACACACTTTGTCAATTCATCCATTTTGTGCAAGTTCCCTTAGGATAACACAACTTCCTAGGGAAAATAACTTCACAACAATCTTGTTTGACTTAACGCATCTAGTCAAATTATCACAATCAAATCAAATCAAAAGCCCTTACAAAGTCTAGCACATACCTTCAAAAGTTCTCCAAAGGTTTCAATCACTCATCCCATCCGTTTAACCCATCACCATTATCACCATCTTTGATCTTTTAGCTTCCTTAGTTCTTCTCTTTTGGACCTAAAGGATTAGGATCGAACAAATCCCTATTTTTATGGTCCAAACAAGATCTTAATACAAGAAGGACATGGAGAATATTAGAGAAATATCAGCTTCTATGGACATGAGTCATCTAAACATCGAAGTGAACCTAGCAGAATCAAGCAACTCTCCCTTATCATCACAAAATCCTCAAGAGGAGAGTCATCAAGAGGACAACACAAATGAAGACATGGGGATGACACCAAATGAAATCATGGAAATGGTTCAAAATCCAGAGAACCACAAAGTTGTTAGTGCTATGTTCAAATACCTAAATACGATAGCAAGAGGAGGGTTCATGCCCCCTCCCGACCTTAACATAAGCACTAGTACAGATACATCCCCATCGTCAAACATCAATCAAGAAGTTCCTTGCACCACATCAATCATCACACCAACCTCCCTGAATGTGAACAAGGGGAGTGCCATGTTCCAGGAATTGCAAAAACACCACCTTGTGGCTAATAAAGAAGCAATCATCACCCCCTCACCAGCTACATTTATTCCGAAAAACCCATCTCACCCATACGTCCCACTCACATTTCATAACCCCGCTGGTTCATCCTCATTTCACGCCACACCAGCCTATCAATTGAACATACCAACTACCCCACCGCATGAGGAAGATGGCTTGCTTGGAATGACGGAAGCTATCAATCCTTTCTCTTTCCAAATAGGTGCATCATCCCTTCCCCCGCTTCCGTTCGCATCTGCATCACCTCTTGGAATAGGTCTTCCACCTTTGTCCATTGAAATTTTTGCTAATCCAAGTAATCTGACCACCACTTTGAACCCACTTCTTTTGCCCATATCCTCACAACAAATCGCAACCATTCCTGTCACCATGGTTAATGCATCTATTGGTCCTCAAGTCTCCCAAAGCATGCCTCCTCAAGGACCAATCATCTCAAACACCCCTCCAACAACCCAAATCACAATCACCACCACAATCCCTCCACCCGCCATGACAGTTGGCATGATTCCCGTTCCACCACCAATCCCACCGAAAGCCAACACAAAAAATTCATTCACCACTCTAATCCAAACCTTCCAAAAGGCAAACCAACAAAGGGTACTCCAGAAAAAGCAACAAGCACAAGCCCAAGCACAAGCTCAAGTGCAAGCTGAAGCCCAAGCCCAAGCTCAAGCCCAAGTGCAAGCTGAAGCCCAAGCCCAAGCCCAAGCCCAAGCACAAGATCAAGCTCAATACCAAGCGCAATTGTAAGCAATCCATCTACAAGCCTACTAGCAAGCCTTGGAAGACTTTCAGGCACAACATCAAGCTAAACAACAAGCTTTATTGGAACAATGGTAGCTTGACCAACAACAAGCATTGTTGGCACAACATCAGCTAGACCAACAAAAAGCGTTACTAGCTCAACAAAAACTTGACCAACAACAGGCTTCATGGGAACAACAACAGATGGACCAACATCAAGCGCTATTGGAACAACAATAGCAAGATCAACAACAGGCATTATTAGCACAAATGCAGGCTTACCAACAAGCCTTAAACGCATAGCCAAGCTTGCAGAAAATGCCCACCAGTTCTCCTCCCACCACGCGCACTCCCCAAATGCCTTATAACTCATTCATCCCACCCCCCGATCCAAGCAAAGATGTCGCAACACAAATCAAACTACTCTTGCAGCAGGTGTTGGACTTGCAAGCAGGAAAAACCATAAGGACACCAGGCAACTTGTGCCCTTATCTGTTCGATAAAAGTCTCACCATGGTACCCTTTCCAAAGGGATTCGAGATCCCCAAATTTGATAAATACAATGGAACGGGCAACCCTGAAAACCACGTCAGGGAATTTCAGGTGCACTGCATGGAAGTCACATATGATGACACGTATCTAATGTGGCTCTTCCCCCGAAGCCTGACTGGTCCAGCTATGGAATGGTTTTCTCGCCTACCCACGGGCATTAAAACATTTGAGGAAATAGTGGAGGCTTTCCTTAAGAATTACGCTTTCAATATGGGTGCGGACGTCAGTTTAGAAGAACTATCTGCACTCAAACAAAGACAAGGGGAGTTATTTGCATCCTTCTTGCAAAGATGGCGATCCAAGGCCAATCAGAGCAAGTGGACCATGTAGAGGAACAACAAGTTTGCACCATCATAGCCAACCTAGATGAAAACTTGGCGTTCTACCTAAAAATGCAGTGCATCACATCTTACGATCTACTAATTCCAAAGGTGCTCAACATCGAAAGAGCCCTTACTGCGTGAGGAGGTGCACCAACATTCACTCCACCGCAGGATAACCGCCTGTGTAACAACTACAATGATAAACCTCAAACATGGTCGAGGAACAAAAATATCATGAACGATGACGTGGTCGATGCTAAGGTAGTCATCACTGCTCCTAAGCAAAATCATTATCAACCGCAAAATCATAATCACAACAATGTGCAGACTAATGCGGTAGTAGCACAGTCACAACCACCTTCCACCAGTCAGGTCAACAATGTGGGTAATCAAGGAGGACCCCCTCCCCGCAACAAGTTTCCCCCCAAGAGGAAGTCCACGGTCCTTGGCGAATCAATTGAGTCTGTCATGAAGAAATTGGTCAAAGAGAACCTAATCAAGATCTCTAACTCCGAACAATACACAGAGCCCATGACCAAACTACCGTGGTACAATGATAATCTCTTGTGTGATTTTCACAAAGTCAAAGGACACACCACCACCAACTGCATGAGACTCAAAAATATCATCCAAGACCTCATCGAGCAGCTGGCCGGAAACCAAGACCTGAAAATCTACATGAATCCGATGCCGAATCATAGCCAAGGGAACAATCAAGGAAATAACCAAGGGAATAATAAGGGTAAACAAAAGTATGCTAGCACTAATCTAGTATATGAGGAGATAGTCGGATGTGTCAACGAGATGGTTACTGTCATAAATATCAAGGGAGCCAACAATGACTGTGGAGTCACCACACGAGGCGGAAAGGTTACCATTGCTGGGGCACCTGCTAAGACCCCCATTACCAACACAAAGGCCATCCCTTATGACTACAATGTAATTGACCAGTTGAAAAAAACACCCGCACAAATTTCCATCATGGAATTACTAAAAATCTCCGCCACCCATAGACAGATCCTTGATGAAGCACTAGCTGCATCTATCATTGCTGCCACCCTTGACATAGAACAATTTCAGGCTATGGTGGGTAACATTGTTACCCCAAATCTCATCACATTTTCTGACCAAGATTTCCCCCCGCAGCCATTTCATAACCACGCACTCCACCTCCAAGTCTTAATCCATAAAAAGAAAGTCAAAAGAGTCTTGGTAGATGGTGGTGCAGGTCTTAATATTTGTTCGCTAAAACTCATAAAAAAGTTGGGATTCGTCGAGGATTCCATCAATAAAAAAAAAAGCATTACGATAAGAGCATATGATGACTAGGAAAGGGTGTCTCAGGGCACTATCAAGATCCCCATCCAAGTGGGGCCAACAACCATGGAAAGAAACTGCCAAGTTCTTGACCTTGATTTACCCTACAATATCCTCTTGGGATGCCCATGGATACACGGAATGAAGGTAGTGGCCTCAACCTATCATCAGTGCATTAAGTTCTCATATCAAAATGAGGAGGTTACTATACATGGGGATCCCGAACCTTTTTCCTACTACAAAAACTTGGAAGCCAAGTTTTATAAGATCCCTCAAGTACCTAAAAATGATGAAGGACCATCCACTTCATACATAGACCCAGCTAATCTCGCCTCCACTTCTACGACAGAGACACCCGCCATCCCTGACATATCCAAGATCAAAAACATGATATAGGACAATGGATGCGGTGATTATAGAATGAAGAGAAATGATTTTGTTGTAGGAGAGTTACCACAATCTCCTAGGTCACATGGGCAACCACAATTGATTCAAACACCTGTTCACACTAGAACGAAACCCGTTGGATTCCACAGTTGGGGGGATCTCAGTCGGGAAAATTTGGATGAGGAGGACATCACAAACATTCTGTACCAAGACGAAAGACCCACTCCCACCCTACCCATGGAGGAAACAAACAGAGGGTTACAAATGATGTTTGGCATGGGCTATAACAGGAATGAAAGCCTAGGAAGAAACACTGATGGACGGTTGGAGCCCATCATTGTAGAAAGAAGAATGTGGAACCTTGGCCTCGGCTGTACCCCTCTGAGTATAACCGTGCATGGCAGAAGTGTTCCTAATAGGGCAGTCAGGTCCTCTCCTCGAGTCTCGACAACTAACCTTAGATTACCCGTATCCACAGGCCTACCTCTCGATAACTTCACATTTGACATAACTGAGGTTTGTAGTAGCAATGACGACGATGACACCATAGGTGGCTTACCTAGGCTCTTTGAAGATTCCACCCTATTGATGATTAGTGTCTCACCCACTGAGCCAATCCAACGAACCCACCAAATCCACTTAGTGTACCCCCAACTCATCGATCACGACCAACGGGGACCGCCAATTCTAGACTTGTTAGAAAATGATGAGGCTCTCTTGAAATTCATGGGACTAAGGGATACAATCCCATGTGAAGATCACAAGGCTGGATTCGACATCACACTGGATACACAAGCATACTATGGGGAGACGATTGAGTCCTTCAGTCGCAAAAGAAAAAGATCGAGAATAAGCTCATAGTTATTGAGTGAAAACTACACTGTGGCACTCTCTAACCATAAAATAGTAAAAATAAAGGATGCATCTGATGGCGAAAACCTCCTCGAGGCACTAGAGGATGAAGGATTCAATCTCCCCCCTACTGCTCTACACCAAGAGAAGTCAACAGTATTGGCAGAACAGTGCAACCCGGTCAACTTAGGAACGTAATCAAAACCACAAATTACCTTCTATGCAGAATCCCTCCTAGTAGAAGAACAAGAACTATTGGAAGCACTCCTAAAATAGAGGAAGGTAAATTTTGTGTGGACCTATGCAGACATGCCAGGCTTGGACCCTGAAGTGGTAGTACATCATTTGGCCATTTACCCCGGAGCAAAACCAGTCAGACAAAAGCTAAGAAAGATGCACCCACAAATAGCCTTACCTGTAAAGATCGAGTTGCAGAAAATTCTAGATGTTGGCTTCATACACTCGATCGACTATCCAGAATGGGTATCAAATCTCGTACAAGTCTCAAAACCAAAAGGGGGCATCCGCATCTACACTGATTTCAAAGACCTAAACAAAGCATGTCCCAAGGATGACTTTCCACTACCCAACATTGACATGATAGTGGATATGATGGCCGGACATGAGATGCTCTCCCTAATGGATGGCTTCTCGAGGTACAATCAGATAATGATCGCAAAAGAAGACCAACACAAGACAACATTTACATGTCCTTGGCGCACCTACTATTAGAACGTAATTCCATTTGGGTTGAAAAATGCAGGAGCTACATACCAAAGAGCCATGGCATTAATCTTCCACGACATGATCCATAAAACAGTCAAAGATTATGTAGATGACATACTGGCTAAATCAAAGAAGAGACAAGACCATATAGCAACTCTAAGTGCTATCTTTGACAGGCTCGAACAATATAAGGTTAGACTCAACCCGAAGAAGTGTGTCTTTGGGGTACAATCAGGGAAGCTGCTAGGATACATAGTTTCAATGAGAGGAATAGAGGTGGACCCTACAAAGGTAAAAGCAATTCTCGAAATGGAAGCACCAAGAATGTTAAAACAACTAAGAGGATTGCAAGGAAGACTCCAGTCCATCCGGAGATTCATAGCACAATTGGAAGATAAACAGATTGCCTATTCACACCTACTTCACAAGGGAGTAGCTTTCAGATGGGATGAAAAATGCAAGCAAGCATTCAGAAAAATAAAAGAATATCTACTTACACCACTTGTGTTGATGCCACCAATTGTGGGGAAATCATTAATCCTATATATCTCTGCAACAACAGCCGCCCTGGGGGCCCTTTTAGCCCAACATGATGAAAAGGGAACCAAGCGGGCTATCTATTACATCAGCAGAACAATGGTGGGACATGGGCTCAATTACACGTCAATAGAAAAAGCTTGCCTAGCACTGGTATTTGCAGCTCAGAAATTCAGACATTACATGCTAGCGCACCAAATCAAGTTGATTGCCAAAATAGACCCTCTAAAATACCGATTGTCAAAAGTAGCACTTACAGGTAGAGTGGCTAAGTGGGTAATGATATTATTTGAACATGATATCGAGTATGTAGAATGAAAAGCCATAAAAAGACAAGTCATTGTGGATTAGCTGGCAGAAGGTCCCCTCTACACAGACAACCCACTCATATCAGATTCCCAGATGAGTCCCTTTTTAACCTTGGTGCAGCAGACCATTGGAAGTTATACTTTGATGGCTCTCAAACACAACATGGATCAGGAGCCGGTGTGTTCTTCATCACGCTGCAAGGAGATTGCATACCTAGATCATACAAGCTAGCATTCCCTTGTACTAACAATATTGCAGAATATGAGGCTTTGACCATAGGTCTCAAGATTGCAGCACAATGGAGAATCATGGCACTAAACGTCTATGGAGACTCAACTTATCATCAACCAAGTCAACGGTGAATACCAAACCAAGGATGATAAGCTCACACCATACAAGAAGGCGGTAGAAAGCCTCAAGGAATCCTTCATTGACATTACCTTTGAGCAGATACCAAGGAAAAACAATAGAGCAACCGATGCAATGGCGACAATTGGATCCTTACTAGACATCCCTCGTAACGTCTCAAAACATGAATTCCTTGTAGATCAGCTTCTCGTACCCACATTCAAGGTACCAGAGTCAGAATACGCATGTGAACTCATTGGTCCCAATGACCTTTGGTATCATGATATATACACCTACCTAAAGTTAGGAATCCTCCCCACTAACATCACTCCGAACCTAAATTGTACTTTTTTCAAAAGGATTTCACTATTCGTCATCCTAGGAGAAACCCTCTTCCGTAGGAGTACCGATGGAACCTTGCTATGTTGTTTAAAACCCGAGGAAGCCTTGACTGCTCTAACTGAGGTACACAATGGCACGTGCGGGTCACACTCAAGTGGTATGACCTTGGCTAAAAAGTTGTTGAGAATAGGGTACTACTGGCCAACGATGGAAAAAGAGGCACACAACTTTGTCAGAAAATGCCTACAATATCAACAGCATGGAGATCTTATTCATGCACTAGCTCAAGAACTGCATCCCATTGTTACACCTTGGCCCTTTTCACAATGGGGGCTCGATCTCATTGGTAAAATATCGCCCAACTCATCTAATGGCCATAAGTTCATCATCACCGCCACTGAATATTTCACAAAGTGGGTCGAAGCAATTCCCATGACCTACATCACGGGAAAAAAAATATCCAAGTTCATCCCGAATTACCTCATTTGCCGATACGGTGTTTCCCAATCCATTATCTCTGATAATGGGACGCCCTTCAAAAATTAGGATGTCCGTGATTTGTGTGAAAAATTCAAAATCCAACACCGTTTTTCCACTCCATACTATCCACAAGGCAATGGCCAAGCAGAACCTACAAATAAAACCATTTTGAAAATCCTCAAGAAAACAGTCAATGACTCTGGTCATGACTGGCATCTACAACTAAACCCCACCTTATGGGCCTACCGCACTAGCATCCACATGCCAACAGGCGCAACCCCATTCTCTCTGGTCTACGGATCAGAAGCCATCCTCCCCATTGAGATCGAGCTCCTGTCGCTGAGGATATCACTACAAAACCTCATCACAGATGAGGAATACAGGGTCACAAGACTCAGTGAGCTAGAATTACTAGATGAAGGGTGCATGGATGCCCTTAATCATCTACAAGTGTACCAGAATCGCCTAAAAAAGAGCTACAATAAGAAGATCATACAACACACTTTCCAAGTTGGTGAACTTGTGCTGAAAGAAAACCAAAAGAACGTACCAAATCTGGATACAAAGGGAAAGTTTGAGCCCAACTGGCTGGGACCTTTTGTCATCACTGCAAGTTACAAATCGGGGGCATATCAGTTATCGACACCGGAAGGCAAACCCTTGCAGGAGCCCATGAATAGCTCACACCTCAAAAAGTTTTATGCCTAAATATTGTAAGGTATAGAACCAGAAAATACAAAAACAATCAAAAAAATTTCTGAAAAAATGGTTACCTCGATGAAAACCTGGCAAACAGGCATCTTGGTGACAACAAAAAAATCCAAAAAAATCAGAAAAAGGATTGAAAAACAGTAAAGAAAAAAAAATCGTCCTTTAGTGAAAACCACTTCGGTGGCACTTTGGGCAAGTACCTTGGTGAAAACCTGGAAAACAGGCACCAAGTGTAAATAAAGCACCTTCCCCATCTATCAGGATCTGCACGACTCATCCATTCCATCGCATTCCACTCATCCGCTCGCATCTATACCATAGGTTGCGTTGGTGTCTACACCATATCCCACCATGGAACTACTTGGCATTTCTAAGGTCAGTCTATCCTGCCTTTATCAAATTAATCTATCGCACCACATTGGGGGTACGTTCTCACAACATCGGATCGAATTCGTGTATATTCTCGAAATTCATCAGAAAAAATCCAAAAACATCCAAATATCAAAAAATCTTTAAAAAATTCATCATTGAGTCTTGTTAGTCTTCCACCTTGTCGAACTACGTTGTCTCTGAGCTTGAACATAGGCAAGGTTGATCTTTGATCATCCCCCAAGACAGTTAGAGTCAATCCTTAGGCGTCCGTCACATTGGCAATCCGTTTGCCCATCTATCTTTTCATCGAGTCGAATTTATCGTCAGTCGAACTACATGGTCTCTGCGTGTATAACGTAGGCAAGGCTAATCTATGGATCAGCTCCTGAGACCCCTAGGATAGGTCTTTAAGTTAGTTTGTTTGTCATAAATCTTGAAAATACCAAAAACATTGAAAAATGTGAAAATACCAAAAATAGCCTCAAAAATATCTGAAAAATCCAAAATGGTGCATCTGTTTCATCTCGCTTTCACCCGTGATTGTCATCACTCATAATAAAGTCAATCATTGCTTTCACCCTTTGGTGAGTCAGTCAGAAGCAAGTTTAGCAGGTTCTAAAGTGAATGCCTTATCGTCAGAGTCTGAAGTCTAGAGCAGTAAGCAAGCAAGTTAGTCAACTCGGAGTATCAATAGCTTATCACCCAAATCAGTCCCATCAAAACCTTGATCACAACATGTCCTAGGATGACACTTTCCTGTGATGGACATAAGCATCAGGTACCCCATAGTAGTTAGTCTTGGCTAGCGGTACGAAGAACATTAGCTTGTTTGTTTACTTTATTTTGGTCTTTTTGACTTATCTTATTTTGCGCTCATTCCAAGGACCTCTCGATGATGCCTAAACAAAACAGGTTTAGAGAGAAAGGAATGGGGTAAAGATCATTATCTTTTCATTTGCTATGTTTGTTGGATATTCTTGTAAAATAACTTCGTCAGGCGTACTTTGTTTGTTTGTAGAGAGGATGTTTTAGGTATCTTGCTGACCACATAAGAAGGCTCGCCTTTTCATGTTTTGGCCCGAGATGTCTGGAATATCTGAACTGCATTATGAATAAGGTTATGTTTGTCAAAGTGTGAACAAGAGTACTTCTATCTATTTGACGATTCAAAGTCCATCATACTAGGTACAACGCCATCCTAGTCCTTCATACCTTGATGCCTCATACCTATGTGTGTTATCAAACACAATGTAATTGGCCCTTTGAAAATCCCAATTCCTAGCAAATCATCATCATCATCGGTAATAAGTTGAACTTGTGGGGATCTTCCTTGCATCCATCTCATTCTTCTTATTCTTCTATCTTTGCTAACATTTCTGTCTAAAATCTGTGTGTTATAGCAAAATATACACGAGGCTACCCATGGACGATGACTGTCTATACATCATCAGATTGTCTACATCAAAGAATTATATTTCATCCTCTCATCAATAAAACCACTCCTCTCACATTTTTATCGTGATCTTGATCAGAAAATCGAACATTTTCCGCTCGATCTCTCGAGGGGGCAATATACCAGCATAATCCTTCCGCTGGGGAAATAGTGGGGCATCTGAAAAATCGAGAAATTTTGAACTTTGATCACAACAGTTTATTCTTTGAATCAATGCAACAAGTACATTGCTTCAAAGAGGGGAAAAATGTAGACATGAAAAATGTACATTCTCGATCTGGCACATTTGATCCAGATTACTAATGATATTTCCTCCTAAATCATACTCTCAGCATTTCATCATATTCTATCTCTTAATTTAATAAATCATCGTTTATTTGATTAAGTCTTCCTCTTTCAGTAATTAAATTAATCAATTTAATTTAATTGACCTTACATCTCTGTTTAATTAAATAAATCTTTTTATTTGATTAAATTCTCTAAAGTCCTCTTATTAAATTTAATAAATTAAAACCTTATTGGATTTAATCTAACATATTCCTCCTTAGTTAAATAAATCAAATCATTTATTTAATTAAATCATTTCCCCTCAATTCTGATTTAAATTAATTCATCTATTTGAGTCAAAATGGTCAAATCATCTAATTCTTCATTAAATTAATCAAAACCTTGATTAAGTTAATCCCTCTCACTAAAATCCTCTAGATCTTGCAAGTTGCACAATAAATCAATTACTTTGATTTATTAATTCATCTATTTTCCCTCACATGGCATCAAAAGGGAATATTCCCTTAATTTGAATTCAAATTCAATGGGTACTTCCAACAAGGCATTTAATGCCTCTTACATGTCCTTAGCCTTGAGCCAAGTGACATTAACTCTATTTCCCTTCCCTCTAAACTTGCCAACTTTCAAATTCAAATTTGAATCTCATGGCATTTATCATGCACATTGACCAAAATGTGCTCAACCATCAACCATTCACATCTTGACAAGTGGCACTTGGCCATTGGATGTTGAATGATCCCACATTGCTCAAACTCACTGTTCTTCCAATTTTTGAAATCTATAAATTGAAGACTCTTCTCCTCAATCTTCATCCACAACTCATATGCAAAGTTACTCTCTACAATTGAGAACTAATTTTTCCAATTTCATCCAATCATATACCATATTTGAGATTTTGTAACAAGGTTATGCTCAAATCTCTTTGGAGATTTGAACATTTCTATCATTCAATCAAGCATTTGCAATTAGGAATTGGGAAAGGGCCAATTGCAACACTCCATTGGCACCAATTCCCCCATGGAATCATCATGTTATTAGCTTAATTAGGATTGAGTTTCTTTCATTTGAAATTTACTTGTGTTCTTCATTTCTTAGTTAAGTTTGATTAAATGGATTTTTATGGGGAATCTCTCATTGTTTGCATGCATTCTTGAACTAACACTAACAATGTTTGACTTCTTTGTGCAATTGCAGGTTTAGGGGTTCACAATAATTAATTATTTATTAATTATTAAGTGTGCACACTAGGGTTTCCCTTTTAGGTTACAATTTAAGGTTTCTTGATCTCCTTCATAAGGATTGATCTCATTGTAATTATTTGATTCTCTTAATGCATTTTTCAGCTTGAGGCTTGTAGAGCATCTTTGTTATTCTGTACATCTTTATACTTTGTGACAACTTATTGCATGCAGGTGATTCTTGGGGTTTGTGAAGTTGGGCTTCTCAACTTCTACACTCTAGTATTTTGCTTTAGATTTCCTCTTCGTTGATGGTTGCTACTTCAGTTTTTGGGAAATGATTTTTGATTGATAAAAGAATGCATGGAAAGGATCTCGTGCATTCAGATGATTGTGGTTATTGATGACATCATTTTTTGTTGTTTAATTTTTGTTAGGTCTATTGTTGGCCGACCTAATAAGTAGTTGAAGATGAAATGGATGAAATTTTGTTTGTGTAATCCATACCGGCATAGAGTTGCATGCCACACATTTGAATTATTGTTGAGAAGTTTTTTTATGTTGACTTGATTTTTATCTATGGGAAATCAGATATATATAGGATTTCTTTGGAGATAGGTGCAATGGATGTGTGTTGAGGCATGCAAATTTTAGTAGTCTATCTATGGAAGCGAAAAGAGCGAAGAGTGATATGTTGACAAACAAATTTATTGAGCTTCAAAGGAACTGAATTTGCACTCTGAGGTGTATTTTCATCAGTTCAATTTAAGGTGGTTAGCCATTTTGTTACTACACTTCTGTAGGTAGTGAGCCTCCCATTTTTGGGCAGTGAGTCCTGGCAGTGAGCCACCCTTTTGTATTATCTTATAACCACTTATACTATATTGTGAGTTAGTCCTCGCTATGGTTTTTCCTATTCTAGGTTTTCCACGTAAAAAATCTTAGTGTCTATGTGTTATGTGCTTCATTTTAAGTTAATGCTTCTGCTTGTATTAATTATCACGTACATTGGATTAATTGGATGGTGTTTGTTTAATAAATTTAAGAAGATAATGATTCACCCCCCTCTCAGTATCTTGGATATTTAACAAAGAGTTCTCCAAAGCATGATCTAAGTTTGTGCCCTAATTCATATCAAGATCAAAATAGGTAGGGAAATATAGAGAAGGGGAACCCATTAGCCCTAGGATTCCAGGTAATGGGAGAGCCCCAAGCAACAGGATACCCTAAAGTACCTCGGGTTTGCTAGATGGATTGAAAAGGATAAGGTACTATGGTTGAAAAGGAAGAGAAAATATCTCGTCACTTTTCTTTTGCTAAAACCATATGTTCACAAGGTCAAAAGGGTTGGCTTGAAAGGTTCAGTCTATTTCCTAGACAACTCACTATATGAGGATGGTAGTGTGGATCTTAGACTCTAGCATGGTGCACTAGTGTCTCAAGGATGCACTGACATCCTGTACAGACATGGGTCCATAGAACAAACAAAAATGCAAGTAGTCTACTTAACTATCTGACTATTTAATGTTTTATGCTTTAAAAAAATGTAGCAAAAGTACGAAAACTATAAATAAGACAAAATGAATACTAAAAATAAAAAAGAGAGTGAGAAAATGTACCTTTTTACCCATGAGTTGATTCTTCAAGTAGCTCTGCTCGCAAGCACCTACACACACAGAAACACAAAAAAAACTGGGCTATGTTCGAGGTTTTCCTCAATCATACCCCCATTTTTGTGTTCCCACCTCCAAAAATATCCAAATAGCCACAAAGTGTAGAAAGCGATGGAGAAAGTAGAAAGGAAATAATATTGCTAAATAGAGAGCACAAACAACTAGAATGCTACTCAATAAATAAGATGATGTAAAAATAAATAAGGAATAATATCACCTTCTCAAGTATGAGTGCTCAAGGCTAGTAGCGAAAGGAAGAAGCTTGATGATCCTCTAATAATAGTGGTTTATCAACAAGAATGTGGTGTTGGAGCCAAAAAGAAGAGCTTTTAGCCAAGAGAAGTGGTGTAGAAGCAAGAGAATGAGAGTATAATGAGCTGGAATGCTAGAAAGAGTGAACCCAAGAGAGAGTCCAAGAGAGTGAAAGAATGGGAGTTGATAAATTTGAATTAGTAAAAGGGACGTAAAAGGCTCAAATTTCATCGATCAAGGAGGCAGGAGATGTTACACTTCACACCCAATAGGAAACGTAATATTTTTGCTGATTATAGGGGTGAGAATCCTATCAGGATGATAGCATGGCACACAGACGTTCATGCAACATGTGCACATCTCCAATAGAGATTCCTCCAACGATGTAAAAATATGTGGCTAGGTGGATGGAGCAAGGTGACAACATAGGGTTTTGCATCACCGAATTTATATTTTCTAAGGTAGGGGTGATGAAATGGGGAATTTTTCTAGGGGTGAAAATTCACAACATTAAATTTTTCCCCCACTTTAGCAAGCATACATGCCAGTGTGAATGCAAGGTAAAGTAGAAAGAGATTGAAGAGAATATACCTTAACCATCGAGGAAGAAAATATTTGATCTAGCACACCTAGGAGTGTAGGAGGTAGCTCTATAGGTTCTCGGTCCTGTAGGGAAAATTTTAAATGAAAGAGAGAAAGAGAGAGAGAGAGAGAGAGAAATGGATCCACAGGTACTCGGTCTTGTGGAATTGGCTCCATGGGTTCTCAGTCCCATAAAATTTGAACAAAGGATCTACAAGTTATCAGTCCTATAGAAAGAAGGAGCTTCATAGGTTCTCAATCCTATAAGGGGAGTACCAAAGGTTCTCCATCCTATGAAACTTGACATGAAAGGACTCTACAGGTTCTCGTTCCTAAAGAGTTTGATGCAAAAAGGACCTTACACGTTCTTAGTCCTACAAAGAAAGCTTGACGAGGTGCTCAGGCCTGCTAAGCAAGCTTGATTGGAAAGGGGCTTTACAAGTTCTCGGTCCTACAAAGCAACATGTTAAGTTGCAGACAAAACATGTTAGATAGAAAAACCAAAAAAGACAAACATATCACAAAGCAAGAAATTGAAGAAGAAGTTTTCAAAGGGGTCCCTTCAGGAACCCTTTAAGATAGCAAAGAGCCTATTCAAAGGGACACTCCAATTTTAAAATTATGAAATTTTTCGCAAATGATTCTGTCATCAAGGAATACTTTTGAAAGATCTCTTTCATCAAGGAATCTAGTGGAAAGAATGCTCCTTTTCAAAGTCAAAATTTTAGACATTTTTATTAGAAAATATACTCCTTTTTTGAAGGAAAGTTTTCAGATTCTTTCACTACAAATTCATTTTTGAAAGAAAAAATTACATTAGGGGATCCTTGTTGAAGAATGCATTTTTGAAAAATGATTTTTTTTTAGTAAGGGATTTGTTGGCCACTAAATTCACTATAGAAAAAATCATATGAGTATGGTAGCCCCCCTTAGGGTAGTGCATGCTACATAGAGGAGAACGCAACATCCTAAGGCGAGAAAGGGGAGATAGAGAGGTTGTGGCCCATGATACATTGTGAGATGTAAATGTAGAAATGTTGTCACACATACGAGGGACAACACATGAAAACCACAACATCACTAAGAAGATAGAGAGACAAACAAAGACAAATAAAATGATAAACAAGAGAAGATAGAGAAATCAAGAGATAGGGGGATCTAGGAGTTTGGGGTCAGATCTATTCATATATATAAATAAGTTGCACATGATGTATGAACGGGAAATCTTCAACCTCCAAAGTTCCCAAATCATGAAGAAGGGCACATGAAGACAAAATAAAATAAAAAATTGGATCAACATGGAAGGGAGGCCTAAATGCCCCCAACTCTTTGTATCATCCCCAATTATCGAAAATAAAATGTACAACATACAGAAGAATGATGATACACATAAAAGAGGCTTATGGAAAAAATTCAGGCTTGTATCCAAGCACCTACAAGGGTAGAAAGGGTCCTCCAAGAAGGATCACATACACATAAATACAAGCACGGGGGGAACACAAAAAACACAAAAATATAATCTATAGATAAAGAAGAGGTACCACCCTATTCCTCAACGACTAGCAGGTCATCCTACTCCCAATCTAGATCATTATATGGGGAGGGAGGAAAGGCCCGCAAGGGTGAGATAGTGAGGGGGGTACCCTCCAAATCTCCTACAAAAAGCCCCTCGAGGTCCTCTTCACTAAGCTCTTGTGAGGTAAGGGTTATCGATCTTGCAAAGATTAAGGACAGAGTCGAGACATCATCCACCAAGTTAAACATGCACTTCATTGGAGTGCCATATGTTAATTGTGTGGGAGAAGGAGGAGGTGCTTGAGATCCATTATTGACCTTATTGAGAGGGGTAGTGATAAACTCATGAGACATAAGGGCCACCTCCATCACAAGGACAACACAAGCCAAAGCAAGACTAGCTCCCAAATAAGGTGAACCCTTCTTCTGACCACCACTCAAAGTGAGGTTATCCTTTATCTTGTGCTTCAACGAAGGATGTTGGATCCCCATAGAAGAATCAAAGGTGGAGGAGGGAGTAGAAAGAGCCACAACAGACATCACCATTGTGTTCAACATGTCTATGGGATGAGAAAGAGGAGGGATGTATGAAAGGGACATCAAGAGAGGAGGCTCCATGGAAGGAGTGATGAACACTTGCACCCTTTTGGGGTGAGGATCATTAGCACCCATTGAGGGAGCCAGAAGAAGAATGAATGTGATTGGAATTGAGGAAGAAGAAGCAGAAGGAAGAGACATAATAGAAGTTAATGCAAGAATATGATCTAATGGATCCCCCTCTATCTTTTGCAAGGTATCTTGTTAACCAAATATTTTCTCTTGTGCTTGCGTTCACGCGCAAGCTAGTTACATTAGCTCTAGGAACTAGAAGTCACAACATGAGAAGAGGTGGAGAATTATTGTTCTACCATAGAAGTGTCCATAACTGTGGCTGGTGGAAGGACAACCTCCTAGATAGGGGTGGGAGTAGGGAGCATAGGAGTGAAAATAGAAATAGGTGGAGAAGCAGGCATGAGTGCCTTAGTAGCAGACCTCTTCCCATTCACTACCAGAGGGGTAGGATTAGGAACAATAGGAGGCCATAGAGGCCAAGATATGGGGGCCACTCCATGAAGACCCTTCCCCTTGTAGTAAACAATGGTTCTAGGAACTGTGGGAAAGACAGGAAGTTCAAACACTTGATGCTTAACTTTTATCCAAGAGGGCACCATCAGGCTTCCCATACGAGGCATGGGACCAAGAGACAAGGAAACCACAAGAAAGTGAGAAGTGGAAGCGGGTGGAACAAAAGATGTAGAAGAGGAAGGCCCATGGTTGCGAGCAAGCTTCCCTATCCCCTTTTGCTGGGAGGAGGAGGTAGCTTGTTGCTATGTAATCATAGAACCTTTTACTGAGATAGCATACAGAGATACTGGATAGGTCACTTTTGGCACTATTACCCCAGTCTTATACTTGACATAGGCATGATATAGAAAGTCTATCATCGAAGGAAGAAGTCTGATTAGAGTGGGCCAAAAGTGGTCTAACAAGAAACCCCCACGTGACACTAGTGGTTTGTAATTGGTGTCGTGCACAGTGTGCATAGATCCCTGATGAGAGAACTTGAGACATTTGTGAATCATCGAAGCGATTCCATTCATGGAGTGGGCCAAAATTGGTCTAACGAGAAACCCCCACATGACACTAGTGGTTTGTAATCGGTGTCATGCACAACATGCATAGATCCGTCATGAGAGAACTTGAGACATTTGTGGATCACCAAAGCAATTCCATTCATGGAAACCAACCACAAAATTCCCAGTTTCATCCTGAATAGGTTCGACTATGAAATTATGATAAAAGAGGTATCCATGGCCATGGGTCTCGCCAAGACAAAAAGAGTAATAGAACCAATAGGAGGGATCGAGAGTCCATCATGTGTGCATATAGTGACCTTCTTAGGATCCATCTCTATATGTTGCATGCTTCTTCTGAAAACATTCCTAGAGGTTGTAGATTGTTGTAAAGATCATAAAGATTTATAACACACAAGTCTACAACACACCCGGGATGCAGGAGAAGAGTTCTTGACTCAAATAAATGGACACAAGGACATTTACGTCAGGTTCACCAAAATGTAGAGAAGGGGTACACATCACCCTCAGGACTCTAAGTCAGGGGAGAGCCCCAAGGAATGGGATACCCTAAACTACCTTAGGTTCTCTAGACAAATTGAAAAGGACAAGTTATTAAGGTTGAAAAGGAAGGGAAATAACTTGTTTCTTTCCTTCTGCTAAAACTAGATGTTCATCTTGTTGAAAGAGTTGACTTCAAAGCTTTGGTCTATTGCCCAGACCAGTCACTATCTAAGGATGATAGCTCGAATCTCAGACTCTAGTTTGGCACACTGGTGTCTCAGGGATGTGTTGGCATCTTGTATAGATAGGGGTCTAGAGAATATAAAAAAATGTAAGGATTCTACTTAACTATCTGACTATTTAATGTTTTTTGCTTTAACAAAATGTAGGAAAAGTATAAAAACTACAAATACGAAAAAAAGGAATACTAGAAGTAAGCTATTCTAGAAATGACAAAGTGAGTGGGAAAATGTACCTTTTTACCCACAAGTTGATTCTTCAAGTAGCTTTACTTGTAAGTACCTACACACACAAAAATGAGAAAAATATTGGGCTGTGTTCGAGGTCTTCCTCAATCAGACTCTCATTTTGGTGTTCCCACCTCCACGGACAACCAAATAGCCACAAAATGTATAAAGTGATGGAGAAAGTAGAAAGGAAATAGTATTACTAAGTAGAGAGCACAAACAACTAGAATGATACTCAATAAACAAGATGATGTAAAAACAAACAAAAAGGAACAATGTCACCTTCTCAACTATGAGTGCTCAAGGCTAATATCGGAAGGAAGAAGCTTTAAAATCCTCCAATAGAAGTGGTGTTGCAACAAGACTTTGGTGTTGGAGCCGAAATGAAGAGCTTGCAACCAAGAGAAATGGTGTAGAAGCAAGAGAATAAGAGTAGAATGAGCTAGAATGCTAGAGAGAGTGAATCCAAGAGAGAGCCCAAGAGAGTGAAAGAATAAGAGTTGATATTTTTGAATTAGAAAAAGGGAGGTAGAAGGCTCAAATTTTTTCAGTCAAGGAGGCAAGAGACATTACACTTTGCACCCAATAGGAAACATAAAGTTTATGCTGATTTAAGGGGCAAGAATCCTGTCAGGATGACAACACAACATGTGGATGTCTATGTGGTGTGTGCATGTCCCTGATAGAGATTCCTCCACCGATGCAAAAATATGTGGCTAGGTGGATCGAGCAAGGTGGCGACAAAGGATTTTGCATCATCGAATTTATATTTTCTAAGGAAGGGGTGATGAAATGGGGAATCTTCCTAGGGGTGAAAATTCACTCCATTATAGGAAGATGCACAGAAATGATATGGATTGGATAAATAGGTGAAAAGGAGGTGGATTTGATATATGGATGGAAATTTTATGAGAAAAATATGGTATATAAGACATCTTTCCCCCAAGTGTAATGGTCCACATAGATAATTGATTTTATGAATAATGCTTTTTTACTAGGTTTTCATCATAGTAGTTATCCAAAGCACCACCAAAGTGGTTTTCACTATCGGACGATTTTTTTCTCTTTTCTTCAATTTTTTTTTTTTCAATTTTCAATTTTTTTTTTAAATTTTTAAATTTTTGATGTCACATAAGAATGCTTGTTCGCTAAGTTTTCATCAAGGTGACAATTTTTTTGTATTTTTGTGTTTTTTGGATTTTTAAGATATTTTTCGATGGCCTTGATACTTTAGATGATCACCAACTATTTTGAATCCTTTGATGGTGCTGATGTAGATACTGGTACCATGATATGCCAATAATGAACTTTATGAAGTAGTTATCTTGTCAAGATCATGGCACTTGCATACAACTGATTGATGTCATTGTGATCCTTTCTGATACTAGATTTGGCCTTATCGAAATAGACACATCATGATAGAGTGACATGAGAGTCCTTATGATAAAGAGTTGCTACCAAGATGCGACAAATTTTTTGAGGTAGAATTTTTAGACTTTAGGTGCAATGTAGGATTATAGTCAGTGGGGGTAGATGTGGATGGATTATTTGGAAGGTTGGATGTAGAAACTTTTATTTTACAAACTTGAGGTGATGGATGATGGATTTTAGAATTTTGATTGGTATAATGTTTTGAACCAACATTTTTATATGCCTTGTATGATGACCATTTAGAAGGATGTGTACATTTGTTATATGTGGGAGACCTCTTTTCTTGTGGCTCCACATTTTGGCTGGATATTGTATTTGGATTATTTTCTTTGCTTGATCAATTTTTCTTTGGTATCCATTTTAACTTCATTTGTCCACTTGAATTTTTGCATGATTCAATGGAATTTTACATTTGATTTTGGAATTTTTAGTTGTAATCATTTTCTTTTTGTTGGTTCCAAATGGTAGGTTTAATGAATTGGTAATGATGGTTTATGTTATGGATGGAAGGAGTGTTGGAAGCAACCTTATGGTAAGTGTGTGCAGTGAAAATCCCCTAGCCTAAAGTGCAAAACGAAATGAAATGCAAGAAAAAGGAAACACAACAACACCTCAAGATTGGCCTAAGTTGAAATTGAACAAAATAAAGGATAAAGAAGTGATATACCTTGCCCAAGTTGATTGGTTGGTTGGCCTTGTTGATTGCTTGATTTGTGTGCTCCTTTCAATGGCAAACAACATAAAACTAGATGAAAAATGATGTGGATGTCATGAGGAATGCAATGATGCAAGTGGGTATTTGGATAGATGCTTGATATGGATGCAAAATGAGATTTGAATGTTGCAACAATGGTGGATGAGTACAAGTTCTTAAATGCTTCAGAGTTGAAAGTTGCATAATGTTGAAAGTTGAATGTTGTTGCAAATATGGAAAAATCCTCTGATTTTAGGGGAAAGGCCACTAAAGAATGAATGGTCAAGATGCAACCATCTTGGACAAGATCAAGGGCTAGGGTGAGTTGAGAACTCACAAACCCTCACATATTGACATATGGTGGGTGATGTGTAAAGAAGGACATGAGGTGGAGGTACTACCTTGTACCTTGGGATTGGAAAAGATCTCCTCATAAAGGAGGTCCTTTTCCCCATGTGGGTGATAAGACTTTTGGGAAAAATTCCTCAAAAGTCCTTGGAGGAATAAATAGATGAGTTGCCTTCTCCAAAAGCAGAAAGAATTTAATGAAAATGACTTGAGGGTATGCCATAAATAGCATAAGGGGTTAAGGTGACCTAATCAAGTAATTAGGTTGTGTAAACAGGTGATTAAGATGGCTAATGAAGGATTACGATAAGTGGGCTATGATGAAGGATGCGACATTAATCTTGATTAAGGGTGTGCACATCCTAATCAGAGATTAATCAAATTAATCCAGATTAAGGAAGGTTATGGAGCATGGGACAAGGAGAGAGAAAGTAGTGAATTTTAAATATATTTAAATTCATAAATATAAATGAACAAATTAAATAAATAGGATTATTTATTTAATTTAGAGTGAAAAGGGGATGAAAGTAAAGCATTTAATTATTTAAATTAAATACTCTAGAAACATTAGAGAAAGGGGGAAATATTAACTAAATAAATCATTTAATTAATATCGATGGGAAAGGCGAGATAGATGAATAAAGGGAACAAATTCGACCTTATGGGAGAGGTCAAATTTGGATGTCTACATTTTTCCCCTCTTCGAAATACTGTTAGAATAATAGTGTTTTGAAGAAAAATAAGATGCAGATGACTCAATAGAAAAAATGGACTAGAAAATGATGCCCCAGCATGGGAGAGATGCTGTGAGGTGACCAATCAAATAAAATGCAAGAAGATGCCACGATGTCATGAGAAAAAGGATAGGATGAAGGAATAGAGGAAAATGATAGGGTATGCCCCCTCGAGAGGGTGAATAGGGAAGAAAAAGGGGCCCCGGGTGACTTCTCAATATGAAGAAATGAAAGGTACCACACAATAGAGTGTAGCAAACCCAAAAAAATGGATTTTGAACGAAGGAAAAGGGACGAACAGGGTGCAAATGGCGGCCCATGGAAAAAAGGGAGGAATTAGATTAAAAAGAGGTTTAAATAAATAGTAAAAATACCCAAAATTTAAAAAGGTTGAAAAGAGGGGGAAAAGGGATATATAGTAATTTTTAAAATTACTACTCACCATTTGCATAGTTGGAATTTGAGTGAGGAAGATGGAGAGAGACAAAGAAGGTGATGAGGAGAGATGACATGGTGAGTGAGGATGAGGGATTTGTGGATGATGAGATCATCCACTGAGGCTAGGAGGTGCACGACTTCTACTACGAGCACGCGGTAGCCCGCCGGGTTAGTTTCAAAACCCTTCTTTATGATTTTTCAATTAATTTTTGTAAGTTTTAGCATAGCTGGGGTTTGTAGGACTTAGTTAAACAGAAAATGGGTTTCGACGGATGGATGAAATTGCCCATTCGAAGAGCCAAAATCGCCCTTGGAAGGCATGGCTAAAACAAAGGAAAATTCGCCCCTGCGGGAGGGAAAAAATAGAAAGAGGCGAGCTCGTCCTTCAAATGAGCAGACCCGCTAGAGAAAGGGCATCACTGTGAGCCGAATAGGCGAATCCACTTGGGACGGGTGAACACATCCATTCCACAGATGGGGTCGCTCGTCTGACAGGTGAACCCACCTAGATAGGCAAGATTACCTGCCTGACAGGGGGGACCACTTGCGCATGGGCGAAGCCGCTCGCTCGGGACGGGTGGAGTCACCCACTCATGGGCGAACATGCCCACGAGCGAGCCTGACCATGGGAAAGCTTGCCCAAAAGGGCGAAATTGCCCATGGCCGAATTCACCCAAAAGGGAAAACTCATCTGGATGGGTGCCAGTTCAGGCAACGAGCAATGATGACGAAGAAATAGAAGGGGAAAAGGTAGAATTGTTCCCATACTAGGTGAATCTGCTAGATAGAAAGAAATGAAGAAAGGGCGAAGTTGTTGGGGGTGAGGCTGGGGTAAAAGAAAAGAAAGAAAAGAGAGGAAAAGGGATAAAATGATAAATAGAGGAAATAAAGCATGATAGAAAAGGATGAAATGAAGGATGACTGACAAGGTGTGTTATTTGGATGCAGTTTTGATACACTGTGTACATGGGAGAGGCATTTGGTATTACTCCAGGCAATGAACGGAGTGATGGGCACATAGGACCACACAACCCTAGTGTAGGTAGGCCTACTACACATGTTGGAGTACCCCAACATCTGAGCACACCGACCACTGTTGATTGCATTGATAGAGAGGTGGAGTTCAGAGACTTCCACATTTCATCTCCTGACTAGGGAGATGACAATGACCTTGGAGGACATGTGGAGGATACTATAACTGCCCATTAGAGGGCACCTAGTTAGTTGGACGCAGAGTTAGGGACGAGCACATGGGAGGAGCTTGCGGGCAGTTTTTGGATGAGAGAATCTACCCTCCATGGAGTAGACTTGGATTTGGATGGGTTTTTGGGATTAGGGGTACCTCCACTGCCATTGTACCTATGTGGTTTGATTAGCGAGATTTTATTGGCAGATCAGAGTGGGAGGTTCTGGAGCCTCAAGATGATTGAGGTGGTATGACATATTGTCGAGAGGAGAGCTAGAGAGTTCGCATGGGGCACATGCGTACTAGCGTAGCTATATAGAGACATGCACATTGCGTGCTACAAAGGAGGACTTAGTTTGACACATGTGACACTACTGTAGGTTTGGGCTTGGGAGCACATCAGTGTGACTAGGCCAGGGATACTGATAGTGGGAGACCAATATGAGAGGCTACCAGTAGCATATTGGTATGTGATAGAGCATGGTGTGCATCTACACTATATAGATGTGGGGGACTTGGAGGGATGGAGGAGGAGGCTAGATGATCTATAGGGAGACCAGATCATATGGAGACCATATATGATGTGACGGTTCAGAGGATGGAGAGAGGATGAGAGCATGCATAGAGGATATTTTTGTGCAGTATGCTACTTGATCGGGAGGGAGCGATATATCATAGAGCTCCACTAACTAGATAGGGTGACCAAGCAGTTTGGGGTGGCATAGGATACACCACCAGGGCTATAGAGATTTCACAGGATTACTCAGGAGCAGTTGTGGGGTGAGATGATCACAATAGGGGTTGCTAGATAGAGGTGGGAGGAGGTAAAACCAACACCATATCTAAGGAGGATACGAGGAGAGGTAGCTGCAGGGGTGACCATGAGGTATGTTGCATGGTGGATGGAGCATAGTCCTAGACGGATTATGCCAATGCATCTGATTGTAGGGGCACTTGGCTACGACTCAGATGATGAGAGGAGATTACGATGGCACCAACAAAGGGGTAGGAGAGGAGGCAGAGAGTGGAGGAGAGATAGGGAGGATGTGGTGATGGAGGATGTAGGAGGATAAGACCAACCTGTGGAGATGGAGAATTTACATGCAAAGCCATTGGCGATGGTATTGGGTGGACCGCCACCACTTGAGGATCCAACAATATTACTAGTAGGAGCCCGAGCGAGACTCAGAGTCATAGAGCAGAGACTCAGGGAGTGAGAGGTAGAGAGAGACAAAATATAGGAGGAGGGACAAAGGGACTACGATGCTCTCACACACGAGGCATCTAGGATGTCGCAGGAGAGGGATGCCATGTAGCGGGAGAGGGATGAGGCCCAACAGGAGAGATAGGAGATGAGGAGGGTGGTGGACGAGGCTCGATAGGATAGGGAGGAGATGAGGAAGTTGATAAAGGAGCTTATGAGAGAGTGAGATGAGCTGAGGAGGGAGCAGGATGAGCTCCAAGATAGGATTGAGTGTGTAGAGGTGGCGATGGGAGACTCAAGGGCAGTACTGGAGAGAGTAGAGACAACAAAGAGGTAGGTACAAAATTTGTAGAGTGAGAGAGATACTACAGTGGAGGAGATGGCAAGGACGTAGGGGTAGATAGACCAGATGAGGATGGCTTGAGAGTTATGGGAGTAGGAGAGGAGACAACTGTCTAGATTATGAGATAAGTACAAAGAAGAGTGAGACATAGTGAGGAGTTAGGTAGCTGAGAGAGATGAGTATATGAGGGAGTCTAGCTACTACATGGTGGCCTACTTCATGGAGGTTCCAGATCTGAAACGTTGCATACTACCATATGTTCGAGCAGTGCCACAAATTACAACACCATGCTGATTAGTAGGGACACACACTCGTGGATTAAGTAGCTATCAAGAGAATCCCCCACATAGGGGACCAATACCAGACTCACCTCAGAGATCCGATGGAGCTAGCATAGGGTAGAGAGGATAGGGGTGAAAATATCTAGATTTTGATAGTTGTAGGGTGTATAGACAGGGGACAAGGACAGAGGCCACAGGTTCCACAGTGCAAAGTAGATAGAGATCAGCCTATTTACCGATGTGGTCACCATTTTTGAGGGGCACTTTGTACCTATATTTTATTTGAAGACAGATGATGGACAAGCATTCATTATTATGATGGACATTTATTATGGAATTTTCTATGGATTTGGATATTTTGGTATTTATATATGATGCAATGCCTTTATTTACGCTATACATTTGTGATGTGATGGATGCTTTTATTATGAGATGTGATGGATAATTATGATGTATGTATGCATATGTGATGACCTATGTGATACTCTCTAACATTTTGCAATGTAGGATGTGACATATGACATGATAATGGACTAATGGTTTGTGATGCAGGTGGTGATGTATGATATGAATGCTTTTGATTTTATGATGTATGCCATGGACTATATTATTATTATGTGAGAATGTAATGAAAATATAATGGGATGCAATGGATGAATCAAATGTAATGTATGCGTATAATGTATTACATATAATGAGATGAACAAATATGTGATGAAATGATAATGAAATGAACTTAATTTAATATGCTTAGAATAAAAAATCTATGTCAATCTAAAAAACTTAAAATGAACACGATAATGACAATGCAATGTAGGATGGGCTAGGATGCTTAGCTAACCTATGTAGATAACACAATGATATGATAATATCATGCACTAAAATGTTTAGAATAACCATTTAAGACCAATATAAACAACTTAAAATGATAATGATAATGAACTCAAGATTCTTAGACTAATATACCTATATTAGTCCAAACAACTTAAGATGATAATGAAAATGATAATGCAAACATAAATAAGTGAATTATAAGTGTAAATAAGGGTAGGCATAAGGATGGAAAGCATGAATAGGTTGACTTTATTTGTGGAGAGTAAGATGGATGAAATGATGGGCGTGGAATTGCACCTGTCAAGACCGTGTGGATCCTGAGAAGAAAGGGAGATGGAAGGGAAATGTTTGCACAACCAGGATCACTAGTCATAGGTGAGAGGAAGAGATGGAGGGATACATGCAATGCAATGGAATGAAGCATGAAATGCAAACCTAATGCTATTTTCCAATTTTAGGAGCACTGATTTTTTCTATAGCACAAGGCATAAGATGCCAGAGTATGAGGAACTAAGGCAGATATGTGTCTAATGCATAAAACAAAAACAACAGACAAGATGGCTATCCCAACACCCCAAAGTCACAAGGACTTTGGTCGGGCTAGGCATTGGGATAACCAAAAACACAAAGGATGCCCCAACACAACACAAGACTATAGGGATCTTGGTGGGTACTATGCAAGACAACTAGGAAGACAAAAAGTAGACAAAAAGATCAAGCTATGCCCCTATGTTTACCAATCAAAGCGCACCATGATATGATGGATCATGGTGACCTTGACATGGTATGATAGGGAGCTCAAATAATAAACAAATTGTCAAAAGAATCAAAAGGTTACAATCAAATTTAAAATGTCCTTTGCCACAAGATCAAAAGGATGGATGGGATCGATGCAGTCTATTAGGAAGAATGCATCTTATTGAGACCAAAGATGGAGACTAAGCTAAAAGATCCACATGATGTAGGATATTGAAAACTAACTGAACCTCCTAATAGTAATGACCCTTTTTTGTAAGCACTAGCTAGGATAGGGACATACTTGATGACACGATACATACACACCTTAAAGACCTAGGGGCTTGGGGGTTGATCAAAGACCGGTTTTGCCTACGTGAAAGTGTAGAGCCCTCATAGTTCAACAAAAGACCATGGATAAAAGCAGAAAGGGGATGATGGAGACCATGATGGATGACAAAGATTGGATGAACAAATGCCTCAGGGGCAGATCAAATGATCGAACTTTCCTACATGAAAGTGCAAAGCCTCGTAGTTTAAAAAAGACCAAAGAGAAGATGAGACCTGATGATTGACACAATGGATGAGCCTAGATGATGATGTAAGATCGACTATGGGACACGATGTACATACAATGACAAGCTCAGATTAAGGATAAAAAGCTTAGGATTTTGTAAAGTCGATATGGATCATCCATTGCTCAATCAAAAAATACCATGCAATGGATGATGAGATGCTGATGGGAGGACAGGGCCGATTGGATGATAGGATAGGATTCGAGGATAATATGGATGGAAGCATAGAGTAACTAGGATGCCAGGTAGATAATGATTAAGCTCTTTGTGAATGGTTCCTATTGCTAGGTTTTCACCAAATGTACTTATTCGAGGCACCACGAAGAGTGGTTTTCACTATAGGATGAATTATTTCCCTTTAGTATTTTTTGATTTTTTGACTTTTTTGATTTTTTTTGTATTTTTGATGATTTTTTACTTTTTTTTTGTACTTTTTCAGGAAAGGATAAGCCAGTTGACTTAGGCATAAAAATTATTTAGATGCATGATATTGATGGGCTCTTCAAGGGGTTCTCCTTCAGGAGTAGCAAGCTTGTATGCGCTAGAACCATACTTAGCTGTGATGAGATATGGAACTAGACAATTGGCCTCAAATTTTCCCTTTTTATCTCACTCTTGCAAATTACGCTAATTCTCTTGAAGGACTAGGTCACCAACATTAAATTATCAAGACTGAACCTTTTTATTGTAGATTCTCCTAAGATAGTGTTGATAGGATTGCAAATGATTATATTCTTTTATCCATTTTTCATCTAGGAGTTCCAACTGAGCAAGGCATGTGACCCGAGTGTCCTCATCACTTATTAGATTCTTCAGCGATATGTGAAGTGATGGGATTTCAAATTCAATCAACAAGATAGCTTCGATGCCATAAATGAGGGAATATGGTGTGGTATAAGTGGGAGTGCAGATGGGAGTGCGGTAAGCCCAAAGGGCAGGATGAATATGGAGATGCCAATCTTGACCTGTGTTGTTAACCTTTTTTAGGATTTTGATTAAGGTCTTATTGGCTGCCTCTGCTTGACCGTTACCCTGGGGGTAATATGGAGTGGACCAACGGTGTTGTATATGATAGATCTCACAAAGGAGTTTCATGGCCTTTTTATCAAATGGCTTTCCATTATCGGTGAGGATGGTGGAGGGAATTACATACTTCTAGAGGATATGGAAGAGGATGAATTTGGAAATTTGAATACCAGTGATTTGAGTGATTGGCATTGCTTCCAACCACTTAGGAAAGTATTCAGTAGCGGTGATGATGAAGGTGTGGCTGTCAGAGGATGGAGGGTAAATCTTGCTGATCAAATCCAAACCCCATTTTGAAAATGACCATGGTGCTATGATGGGTTGTAGATCTTGCAAGAGAGAATGTATCAAATCCACATGTTTCTGATAAGGAAAGAACCTCTTTATAAACTCACATGAATCATGTTTCATAGTAGGCGAATAATATCTCTCTCTGAGAATTATCTTAGCCAAGGCCATGCCATTTTAATGGGCCCCATAGATACCACTATGTACTTCTACTAACACAATGTGAGATTTGGTCTCGTTCAAACACCTAAGAAGGGTTCCATCATACCCACAGTGAGAAAGAGTATCTCCCACTATGGTATAACGAGAGGTGCATTGGATGAAGGATTTATATTGATTACGTGTGAGATTGGGGGGTAGGATCTTATCATGAAGATAGGTGTAAATGTCATGATACCATGGTGACTCGAGACCTATGATTTCGCACACCATATCGCTCTTAGGGATATCATAAGTTGGGATTAAGAGTTGTTCAACTAGGAATTGACAGTTTGTTTGATCTTTTGGCATGTCAATTAGGAAACCAATTGTAGCCATTGCATCAACTGCCTTATTATGGATTCTTGGGATTTGCTCAAACTAGATAAAGGTGAAATACTTCTTGAAATCATCCACCATGTGCTTATATGGTAACAAATTGTCATCCTTAGTCTGAAAATCATCATTTACTTGTTTAATGACCAACTGAGAATCACCAAAGACTCGTAAGTGAGTGATGTTCCATTGGGTGGTGATCCTAAGACCTGTGATGAGAGCTTTGTACTTTGCTATGTTGTTTGTGCATGAAAATGCTAACCTGAATGATTTTGGGATGTAATCACCTTGTGTTGTGACAAACAGGATACCTACCCCAGATTCGTTGTGAGTGTATGAACCATCAAAGTAGGGCATCCAGGTAGATGTTTCTACAACTGTAAGGACCTCTTCATCAAGAAACTCTATAATCAAAGGATAAGCATCTGCTAGCTAGTTTGCTATTACTTTCCCTTTGATGGCCTTTATATCCACATATTCTATATCAAATTCACTCAGAAGCATGATTTACTTAGCCATGCGACTAATTAAAGAAGTTCTAGATAATAGATACTTGAATGGATTGAATTTTGATATCAATTTTACCGAATGATTGAGAATATAATGGCATATCTTTTTTGAACATAAGACAACAAATACGCATGCTTTTTCCATCGGATAATAATTAAGCTCATAGCGCACTAATGTTCGACTGATATAGTAGATAGCCCATTCTTTTGAAGATTCATCATGTTGGGCTAATAATGCCCCTAGTGCAACTGAAGTAGCTGAAATGTACAATAGGAGAGGTTTTCCTGGAATTGGAGGCATAAGGACAAGGGGATGAGCCAAGTACTCTTTTATCTTGTTGAAACCTAGCTGAATTTTTAAATCCCACTTGAAGGTGGTATCTTTTCATAGCAGATTAGAGAATGATTGACACTTATCAATTAATTGGGCTATAAATCGACTAATGGATTGTAACTTTCCTTGAAGGCTCCTTAACTATTTAAGATTGTGTGGCGGGGGCATTTTCATTAGCGGTTTTACTTTGGCTGGATCTACCTCTATGCCCTTTATAGATACAATGAAACCCAACAACTTTCCTGATGTGACCCCAAAGACACACTTCTTAGGATTTAGACATAGCTTGTAATGCACTAATCATTTAAAGATATTTTTCAAGACAGTAAGATGTTCTTCTCTTTTTTTTACTTCCCCAACATATCATCAACATAATCTTCCATTATGATGTGAATGAGATCATGGAAGATGACTGTCATAGCATGTTGGTATGTTTCTTCCACATTATTGAGGCCAAAAGGCATGTAATTGTAGCAAAATGTGCCCCAAGGTGTAAAGAAGGTCGTCTTGTGTTGATCCTCAGGGGCACTTTTAATCTAATTGTAACTAGAGAAACCATCCATGAGGGATAACATCTCATGTCCAAAAATTAGATCAACCAACATATTGATGTTCGGAAAGGGAAAGTCATCCTTAGGACAAGCCTTATTGAGATCCAAAAATTTGTGCAAATCCTGATACTTCCATTCAGTTTGGTGATAGGTACTATGTTGGATATCCAATCTGAATAGTCAATGGGTCTAATGAATCTAGCTTCTAGTAGTTTCTCCAACTCTTTCTTGACTAACAAGGCTACTTCATGAGGATGCATTTTTCTTAACTTTTTCTTGAAAGGTTTAGCATCCGGGTGGACATCTAAATGATGTACAACTAGAGTAGGATCTAGGCCTAGCATATTTGAATAGGCCCATGCAAAATTAATTTTTCAATTTTTAAGAAGCTGGACAATGGTGGAGTGCTCCTCTTCATATAAGGATTTGGCTACATAAGAAATTTTACGATTTTCTTCTGTTCCCAAATTGACTTCCTATGTTTCTTCAATGAGAATAGAAGATCTCTCAGACAATTCAGTTCCCACAAGGGGAAGATGAACGTCCACATATTCTAGTGCCTCATTGAGGTTTTCACTGTCAAATACACCTTTTATTTTTACTTTTCTGAGTCAAAAATCACCTCAAGGTGGTTTTCACTAGATGACCCATTTTGATTTTATCTCTTTTTATTTTTGCGGTTAGGGCGTTCATCCTCCCCAAATCCCATAAGATTTACATAAGCATCCACTGAGGGAAAGGTTTCAATGGGTGTACTACTACGTAGGTACTAGTAAATAAGGTCAGGATGATGAAAGGGAAGGTCAATAATACAGATGGATAGGCAATCAAACATGGAAGAGATATCCACGCCATCATACACAAGTATGATGGATTCTTCTTCAAGTATGTCTTCAGGGAGACCGTTATCCACACTAACATTGTTATAAGCACTAGTTGATACTGCATGACTCTTTTGCTTCACATCATAGCCTAGGCCTATTCTTCTAGGTCGCATAGATGGTTCTATAGGTTGCATTATCCTTGTTCCTCTATACCAAGACCACCCCCCTAATAATTGTATTTGTCGGCCAAATTTGATGCGTGAGGATAAGTCTCCTAAAAATATTCCATGAGAGGAGGCGATGGCTCAAGTTCTTCTCAGTAAACCCATCGGATGATATCATCTTCCATCTGATCTTCAAGTGTACCCAAATCCCTAAATGTTGTCGAGCTCATGTTCTTGGAAGTGAGTGTGAGTGTCTTTTCTTCTTTATTCGATGATGGTTGAGAAGGCTGGCCAAATGAGAAAGGAGAGGGTGACATTGTGGCCACATTAAGTGCATATTGCATTTCATATTATCCACGACCCTTGTCAATGATCTTGACCTTGGTGATGGTGGGATCAAAAGTGGTGGATGTGGTGTTGGTTGATGAATTTTGAGATGGATTGGATGATGACGTCTGAGATGCCACCATTTCAACTCCAGGAAAATAGTGAGAATGGGGGAAGGAAGCTTCCAAATCGCGACAATACTGAAATGGTTGAGGACCAACTTGTATGGTCACTTCCATTCCTTGCAAAGGAAACTTCAGACATTGGTGATAGGTGGATGGAACGACTTGCATGGAATGAATCCATGGAAGACCAAGGAGGAGATTTTATGGAAGGCCAAGGTCAAGAACATGACACATGGTGTACTACACAATAGGGTCAACTTGAATAGGAAGACAAATGGTGCCTTCAAAATCCCTCTCAGCATTGTCATATGCCTTTATGGTAATAACCTAATTATTCAAGTCAGTTGGGGTGTATCCAACCTATTTTTTAAATTTTAATGTGCACAAGTTAAGGGCAGAGCCATTATCTACAAAGACCCTTTTTACATTATGTCGGGCCACAAGGACTTCAATATGAAGAGGGTGGTTATGATCAGGGTTGATGGCAGACATGTCGTTTTGTCTAAAACCCAACTGGTAAGTTGACAAAAGATGTCCCACTAAGTCTTGAAACTGAGTGGGGTCTATGTCATTTGGTACCTAGGTATCTTGTAAGGCCTTGGTGAGGATTTCTTAGTGTATAAGAGAAGACTTAAGCAAATCCAAAATGGATATTTGAGTAGGTGTCTTTCCTAGGTGGTGAAGAATATTATATTGTGAGCTTATAGGAGCTTTTTGAGTTGATCTAGAAGGACCAGGGATTGAAATGTAGGTGTGGCAAGTTGTAACAACACACTGAGGATCTTTTCCTTTGATGCGAATCAGGGATATGCTAGGCTCCACTTGGCTAATGCACACAACTATTCCATCATAGTTATAAGTTACATTTTTGTAGCTGATGTTGTTGGTGCTATTGTTTTGACCATTGTTATTACTTGACCCAGGGTTGGTATTAGACGTATTGGATCCTTGGTTATGGATAGGGAAAGTGTTCTGATATATCTGTAATTGAGCATTGGACGAAGATGCTTGGCTGGTATCTACCTGTATATCCCCACGATCTATAAGATCATGGACATATTTCTTGAGCCCTTGACACTTGTTGAGGGAATGATCTTTGATCTTATGAAATTCATAATACTCGATTTCCCTGTACCAAGCGATTTTTGGCTTGGTATCATCAAAAGGATTTGTCACTGGATACTGTAGACACTAAAAATTGTCCCAGGCTTGCGATTTCTAAATTATTCATCATTTCCCTTTTGTCTTTGATAATTAAATAATTTTAATTATTTAATTATTTTCTAAAGTCATAATTATTCTATTAATTAAATAATTTTAATTATTTATTTAATTCATTTTTTAATCTTTATTCCTCGATTAATTTAATTAAGTCCCCTTCTTTCTAAAATTAAATAATTATTTTTAATTATTTAATTATTCATTAGCCTTTTCTCTCCTAAATTAAATAAATTTTATTTATTTAATTTGGACCACTCTCTTGAATTTTGAATTAAATCATTATTTAATTCAAAATGATTCCTTTTGTCACATTCCTCTATAATTAAATAATTATTTTAACTATTTAATTATTCATTGACCACCTAAATTAAATAATTTTTATTATTTAATTTCTCCTATCATCTCTTTATCTGTGCCAATCTTATCTTCCACATCAAATACTATCTCTTGATATCTCATTTAATCATAGACCTTGATTGAATTATCTCATAATTCAATCACAACCCTTCATCCTTATCGTTATCCCTAATTTAGCCCTAACCCTATTTCATACTACAAATTTCAATCTTGGCCATTGATTAAGACATCTTATTGGAATCCAATCTCAACCATTCATTCAAATTTGTCTTTTCTATAAAAGACCTTACCCATATCATTTTCATTATCTACACATATTATGCAAGTATATCTTGCTAGTGTGAGACAACAATCTTCAATATTTTTCTAGTCACTTGTCATAGGCTTATTATTGCACACTCAAATATGAGGGAAATTATTATATTCAAGAAAAATTGAGAAGTGCAATGGAGGTGAATCAATGGTGGCATGAAGATTTGGTAATATTATTTTATGCTTTATGTCTTTATGCTCATTTGTGCTTCATTGCTTATTAGGGTTTGATTTATATGCTTTATTGCATTAACCTTAATATTTTATCCCTAATTACATTGGTGAACCTGACGTGAATTTTGATAAATTTTAAGATATTTTTGAGTTGGATCCTTTTTGTTGCAGGTTTTGCATCATTTTGGGACAAAACCCTAGTTTTCAAAGATTCAACCATATCTCTCAAACGGATATGTATTTTTACTCAAAAATATTTCTAAAGGTTGAAGACAATATCAAGAACTTCCAGTCCAAAAATCAGATTTTTTTGAGCTAATTTTATTTTATTATTTTCATGAAAAATCAATTTTGAGAGAAAATTAGCAATTTTTTTGAATATTTTTATATTTATGAAAATCTCTCTGAATTCTAATAGGGGTATGTTCTTTATATTTTTAATTTAGATTAAAAATAATTAGACAAAAAATAGATCTTTAAAAATTAGGGTTTTACAAAGATATGCTTATATCTCACAAACGGTTGCAGATATTTTCACAAAACAAATTTTACAAATTTGAGATGATGTCAGGCGCCTTTAGTCCAAAAATAAGATTTTTTGGACCTATTTTGGAGTTTTTATAATTTTATAATGATTTTTCATGAAAATTTAATTCTGGATGCAAAACAATTTTTTTTTTAAGATTTCTTTACATTTTTGGAAATCTCTAGAAATTTTAGTAAGGGTCTATTCTCTGTGTTTTTATTTTTGATCCAAATTTTTTTCCCAAAAATCAGATTTGTCTTGACTAGGTAACCCTCTAATATTAGTGATGAATTATTTTGTTAGGGTTTTGGCTTTGTTGTTGGTTTTGTGAATGTGCAGGAAAAACAAACACTTTAAAGGACAAATTGGATCAAGTGGACAAAAAATTGGAGCTAAAGAAAGTCTAGGTGCACACATTTTATCCTTCATCTCTTAATCTTGTTTGTCACACATTTGGATTTGGGGCTTAAAAATAATAACTTTTTTGATCACACATTTAGACTTTGGGGTCTAAAATCATTCTTCTTTGTTGTCACATCATTGAAATTGGGCTTAAAAAAAACCATTATCTTCCATCACACATTTTGGCTTTGGGTTAAAAAGAAAAAGTGCTTCCATTATTTGCTTACACACATTTAATTTCTAAAGGGAAATTAACAACTGGGAGTGTGAACCAAGTGTGTGTGTCCTCTAAAACACCTCACTTGGTTTTCTTTTGTCATACCCTTCTTAGGAGGCCTACTTGGAGAACACACCCCTCCAAGGGATGACCTCAATCAAGGTGTGAATCCAAATTCACACCTCTTTGGGAGTTGAAATCTTGTCACTCTTGGCTAAGCCCCAAAGAACTTTATACCTTTGGGAAGTGAAGGTGAAGGGTGGGTTACTCCTTTCTCCCGACCGTGTGGTAGTATTTTTCTTTCAAATCATCCCTAGTCAACTTTGTGCATCCTAGCTTAAGACAATTGGCCAATCTCGCCACTTGAATAATTGGTAGGATTGTTCTTGTGCTTGGAAGTTTCTTCTTATCATAATAATTTGTATTACATATTGCATCAAATATTTTCTTGCATGTGTGAATGTGTATTCAAGATTGAAATATTAATCAAGTGAGAAAAATAAAAAATCAAAATAAAAAGTAAAAATAAAAAATAAAAAAATCCAAAAACATTAGAAACATTTGAAAAACAAACAAATCTAGGTGTCATCCAAGTCAAGTTATCCACATTATCTCCAATAACTTATAATCCTCATATTCATCCTCGCCTTTGCATTGTCATTTAGACCTCACCACCATGTCTGTAATTTACCCTGATATGCTTGCTAGTCAAGTTGAATACCAATTATTCCGCAATGGTCAATACCAACAAGCCATAGACTTCAAAAGGCAACTCATCCAATCCAAATACCAATGAACCTCAATCCATGGTCAACTACCCATATACCCTTCTTACTAACAATCCATAAGCCCTAGTCATTCATCCATCTACCCTCACTATCAAGATTCACTTAACACAAGCCATACCATTAATCCACAACAAGTGTCCACTTATCACCCTTATCCTAACCTTGAAAAGGAAAACCAACCTTCCAATAACCTATTCCAAGCCTTCACATCCTATCCTTGTCCATCATCCACTAATTCAATCCAATCCATTTTCTCAATCTACACCTAGCCATGAAAACACATCTAGTCATGGTCTCCAAAATCACATCCTAGTGCCTAAACTTGAGGATACATGTCAAAAGGAAAGTCCAAATGACATCATAGCTTCACCTTCATGTCAAGATCAAAGTAGTCCATCCCATGATCCTATCCTTAATTCCATCCATGAAGTCATTCTAGATAACCATGGCATCCAAAATACACCTATCCATGATCAAGATCCCATCCACAATCATGCTAGCCAAGACAAACCTATCTTTGATCAAGATCTTACCATTGAACAAGACACCCAAATTGATCTTCTATCGACCTTTATACCATCCATGATCAAACATTTGAATTCAATCATATCCAAACTCCAAACACCTCCATTTCCCAAAATGAGACACTTGCCTCCTTGGGACACATAGATAATCAAACAAATGATATGGACAAGATTCAAGAAGAACATAAAAATGCTACTATGGATCAAGAATAACACAAGGAATCTATCATTGACCAAGTCAAACACGAAGGCACAAAAGATATCATTTATCAAATTGATTTCTTAAAGGACCAAGAAGACATAAGCATGATAAATGATAAAGCCAAAATATCCTACCAACTAGGATCATCCACCTTTGTCAAAGCAAGCTTTCTTGCAGATGAGAAAATTCCAAGCATTAGTTTCCACATACATAATGATGGGTTCACATCTTGTTAAAAAAAAAAAAAACCCATTGCAAAGAGAATATGCCAAAGAATGTAGTATCAAGGAAGAGGACTAGGCATACATGAGCAAGGAATTCAGGAACCAACACAGTTTTATGAAAATACTAGACATCAAGGTCTTGGATATTCTTCAATGAAGAAATCAAATGGTGTTAGTGATACCTCCATGATATTAGGGGACACTTTATCCAATACAAACATCAAAATGGGGGCCATGAGTAGTCCTTGTCATAAGGTTGCTTCCAACACTCCTTCCATCCACACCATAAAACATCATTCCCTCAATTGGAACCAACAATGACAAAATCCTTACAAGTCTAAATTCCAAAATAAAATGTCAAAGGCCATTAAGTACAAAAATCCAAGTGGACAAATGAAGTTAAAATGGATCCCAAAGAAAAATGGATCAAGCAAAGAAAATATTCTAAATCCAAAAGTCAATCAAAATGTGGAGCCACAAGAAAAGAGGTCTCCCACATATAATAAATGTCCACCTCCTTCAAAATGGTCATCACACAAGGCATATAAAATTGATGGTTCCAAACAATATCCCAATCAAAATTCTAAACTCCATCATTCACCACCCCAAGTTTGGAAAATAAAAATTCCTACATCCAAAATGCCAAATAGTCCATCCATCACAATCCTATATCACACTTAAAGTCTAAAAATCCCATGTCACAAACCCATCGCATCTTGGAAAAAACTCTTTATCACAAGGACTCTCATGGAAATCTATCATGATGGGTGTATTTCAATAAGGCTAACCCGAATATCAGAAAGGATCACAATAACATCGATCAGTTGTATACAAGTTCTATGATGTTGACAAGACAATTACTCCATAAAGGTTACTATTGGCATATCATGACGCTGACATCTACATCAGCACCATCAAAGTGGTCATCTAGAAAAATACAAAAAAAAAAGAAACAAAAAAAAATTAAAAAATTAGAGAGATAAATTTCATCCAATGGTGAAAAACTGGTAAACATGCACCCTAGATAAGTATCATGATGAAAACCTGGCAAACAGGCATCATGTGTAAAAGCGATTATCTATGTGTACCATTAGACTTGGGGGAAAGTTGTCTCATCTCCCATGCCCTTCACATAACATTTCCTATGGAATTTCCATCTATCCATCTAAGCCCTATCATTCCCATCCATTTTCCCACCTACTTTGATCTTGATAAGGACTAAGGTACAAACATAAATTATGCTTTGGGAAATTTTTTTGACATGTCTATCCTTTGGTTATACACTATTCATGAAATATCATAGCCTTCATAACATTATCCATACCCATACCTTGGAGAAAACAAATTATTCCTATGGGACATAGTCCTTGGAGAGTATATGCCAATAATCCTCATGCCTCCCATCCTTTATGAAAATAAATCCATTATCCTTCCATGCCTATTGTTAGGTTTGGTTTAAGGATTTTTATCCACTTATCCAAGTTCCCTCCATAATCCCATCCAATCATTCCAAATACAATAAGCCTGATCCATAAAATCATGTTGTGCATCCTAACACATCATCCAAAACATTCTTTGGATTTGTTTCCAGCCTTGTTGAAAACCTTGATCCTTTAGTCACAATATCGACATCCTCATGTTGTTTTGGGATGTGTCCTTCCCACATCAAACAATGTCAACATCATCCTTGTCACTTGTCAATTGGTTTGCAGCTTGACTAGGAGCAAGATCATGGTTGCCCTTGGATTCTTGTGTGTGCTTTCTCGCTTGCATGTAGGCATCATTCATATGAATTTTTCATGGTCCTTATAGTGTATCATCCATAATAGAATACACACCTCCCCATATCATCCATAATAAAAGACAAAAAAAATATAAAACATTTGAAAAGGACAAAAAGAATCAAATATTCTCAAAAAGAAAAAAAATCAAAACATGTAAAAAAAAAAAAACAAAAAAACATCCAAATAACCTTCAAAATCCCAAAAAACAAAGTCAAAGTCAATCATTTCAGTCAGTCCATGTCATTGTCAAACTACATTTCCTCTACGACTAAACGTAGGAAGGGTCATCTGTCGATGTGCACCCAAGGCCACCTAGGTCAGTCCTTTAGGGTTCGTCATGTCAGTCAAATAAATCATACATATCAACATAGACACAAAAATTCATCAAAACATCATAAAAGTCACACATCAACAAGAAAATAGGTCAACAAGGTCACTCAATCAAACCAAACAAATTGTCAAAATAGTCAAACAGTCAAGTTATGTCTTATACATGATGTGTCCTTCCTGAAACCAGACATTTTCATCAAATCAAACATGGTCATTTTCCTTATACAGGTGGTCACATGATCCAAACTAGACTTGACATCATATACAATATGTTTCCCTCTTGAAACCAGGCATTGTTAGAAAATCAACTCATCAATCACCTAAAAATCAAACAATCATATTTTGGCAAACACTCTGAATGATCGTTGAACTTGTGGTTTGTCTCATCTTATATTTTTTTTATTTGTCTTTGAGTCAGGACACTAACTTCCTCGAGGATGTCCCATGAAGGATTTAGAGGAGCGATGATGTCTCTTGACTCTTTTCTTTGATTGTTGTTTATGGATTGTCTTGGAAAAAATACTGGGGCAACTTGGCCCTTAGTATGAGCTAGGACATTCCTTATCTACGACTATCTATTTTGCAAGTGGATGACCTTGCACACCTTGGTCTATGTCATACCATGGCGTTTGTTGTCCATTTGTGTCATTTTACCACCCAATGATGATTCGTGCAGAGTCTTGTCTGAAAAAATATACATCTTTAAAGTTATCTCCACTAACATCCATATCCTCCACGCTAACATTTCTTCTATGTTGTTTATCTATTTTCCTCTTATCCATTTCTAGAGCACACTTGTGTTTTTTGAACCTGCATGTCCTCTCGAGTGTGCATAGCACAACCCTCCTCATCATCCTTCCTCATCCTCTTTACACTCCAGGGCATATTTCTAAATTAAATTTCTTTGACATAAGATGATAAATTGTATTGTATCAAAGAAAGGAAAAATGTAGACACTAAAAATTGTCCCAGGCTTGCGATTTCTAAATTCTCCATCATTTCCCCTTTTGTCTTTGATAATTAAATAATTTTAATTATTTAATTATTTTCTAAAGTCATAATTCTTCTATTAATTAAATAATTTTAATTATTTATTTAATTCATTTTTTTTAATCTTTATTCCTCCTTGATTAATTTAATTAAGTCCTCTTCTTTCTAAAATTAAATAAATACTTATTTATTTAATTTTTGTCCACTTTCCACTATAATTAAATAATTATTTTTAATTAATTAATTATTCATCAGCCTAAACTCTCCTAAATTAAATAAAAATTATTTATTTAATTTAGACCACTCTCTTGAATTTTGAATTAAATCATTATTTAATTCAAAATGATTCCTTTGGTCACATTCCTCTATAATTAAATAATTATTTTAACTATTTAATTATTCATTGGCCAACTAAATTAAATAATTTTTATTATTTAATTTCTCCTATCATCTCTTTTTCTATATCAATCTTATCTTCCACATCAAATCTTATCTCTTGACATCTCATTTAATCATAGACCTTGATTGAATTGTCTCATAATTCAATCTCAACCCTTCATCCTTATCATTTCCCCTAATTTAGCCCTAACCCTATTTCATACTATATATTTCAATCTTGGCCATTGATTAAGACATCTTATTGGCATCCAATCTCAACCATTCATTCAAATTTGTCTTCTCTATAAAATACCTTACCCTTTTCATTTTCATTATCTACACATATTATGCAAGTATATGCTGCTAGTGTGAGACAACAATCTTCAATATTTTTCTAGTCACTTGTCATAGGCTTATTATTGCACACTCAAATATGAGGGCAATTATCATATTCAAGGAAAATGGAGAAGTGCAATGGAGGTGAATCAACAGTGGCATGAAGATTTGGTAATATTGTTTTATGCTTTATGTCTTTATGCTCATTTGTGCTTCATTATTTATTAGGGTTTGATTTATATGCTTTATTGCATTAACCTTGATATTTTAGCCCTAATTATAGATACGCAATCGGATAATTTTCTTGTAAAAGCCTATTGAACATGACACTTAAGGGATCTCCCAAAGCAGTGAAAGAGCGCTTATTATTTCCCTGGTTGTTTTGATTGGATTGCTAGGGAGGACGAGGTGCTGCTTGTGGCACGAATATGGGATTTGACATTGGTTGTGGTGGAGGAGCATATTGAGGCCATTGTGAGGTGTTTCCTACCTGAACAGGTTTGGTATTTGTGACACCATCATTGATTGTGTTTTTTTTTTGTTCTAGTAGTGGGATTTATCTCTAGATGGTTTCTCTTTATCTGGATTATAAATTTTAATTTGCCCCTTGGCGATGCAAGCTCTCTCAATGATGAGATAATTTTCAATAACCTCCACAAAGGTTGAGACATAATGGAGATTAATATTATGTCTCATTTATGGATGAGCATTGGCCACAAGCAGAGTCACAAGGTCTTTCTCACTCAGCAGATATTTCATTTGGCTAGCCAAGGCACACCACCTCTACAGGTAGCTAGCAAAGGTTTCACCCTCATGTTGGGCTTCTTTTAGAAGGTCTAATGTATCAATATCCTTCTCCAAATTGAAGGATAAGTGTGAGATGATTTTTTTTGAAAGATAAGTGAAAGAAGAGATGGACCCCTTTTGAAGACCAATAAACTAGTCAAGAGTTGCCCTCATTAAAATCCTAGGGAATAATCACAAGAGATAATTATCATTATGGAGGACTTCCTGGCAATGTGAATAAAACTATTGGAGATGGTTCTTAGGATCTTTTGTTCCTTTGTACTTGTCGAATTTGGGCATTTCAAAATTTTTAGGGAAAGGAACAAGTGAGATTGAGGGATCAAATGGATAAGGACAAATGTCTTCAAATTTGAAAGAATTTTTAGAATTTCCTATTTGTAACTCTTTCAATGTGGCCTTTAATTCCTCCAACTCCTTATTAATAGGCATTGATGAGGATGGATTGGATGGATTGGATTGATTTTAGGGAGAATATTGTTGGTAAGATGTGGATGGAGTGGATGCAGTTTGATCATAAGGTGGCAGAGGTGTATATGTTGGAGTGGGCTGATATTGATTGGTATATTTAGGTTGTGATGACAGATTGGTGTAGAGTTGATGATAAGATGGCGGATTTTGATGATAAGAAGAAGGACCCCCTTACTGGTATGATGGAGGTTCTTGATAGTATGAAGTTGAAGCACCTTGCTGGTATGATGGTTGTTGGTACGATAGTTGATGTTGCAAAGCGTAGTATGGATTGGTTTGATAATTATAAGTGATATATTGTTGGGATGCCTACGATGACTATTGCATATTGGGCTACTGATAGTAAATGGTTTGCTGTGGAATATGATGGGCATAACCAGGATTAGGATTTGGTGTAGGAAGTTGCGTGTAGAATGTGCTTTGTGGATGGTACAGGTACTATGCCATATTGCTAGGGATGGAATGATGAGATTTCTGAAGAGACTGATGATAAGGAGGTTGAGTGGGGATTTAAGGTTGCTGAGTGATTTGAGGCTGGTGAGTGACTCAAGGCTGGTTGAAGGGTGGGTTTTGCTGAGGTACTTGTTGTATGGTAGGGCCTTGAGATTGATGGGGGGGTTTTGATGGATTACCCTACAGTGGATGTGAGGGTGGATATTGTTGTTGCGAAGGAATGGGGATATTTCGATGCAACGGTTGTTGTTGGATTGGATGTGACTGGATTTTAATATGTTGGGGCATTTTCTATGGAATTTTTTAAGGATTACCTTGCAGTGGTTGAGAGGGTGACATGCTACTTTGAGGGGGTTACTCTGGAATAAATGGAGGTGGCTATAGATTTGAAGCGGGTGTCGATCTCGGAAGCGGTGGTAATATGATAAAAGGATTTCCCCCAACATTGAAAAGAAGTTGACCGGATTGAGTAAGTAGAAGAGGTGGTGTAGATGATACTGTGTTCAAACCTTGACAGACATTCTAAGATGACGGTGAAGCAAGATTTTGTGGCATACTATAAGAAAAGGGGTCATTCAGATCAAGTGATGCTCTTGCAACCATGATCGAAACTGAGGGGGGTTGTGTGTCTCAATAAAGTACAACATTACTGAACCCAGACTAGTATGAATTTTCGATTGGGGGACCCTCAGAAACATAAGCATTCCCTGGGGGATTTTGTGATTTCTGGGGATCTTGGGGTACAGGAGGCGCAAGAGGTGCATGAGGTGATGGGTTGAAATTTTTTGATAGCTCGAACCTTGATGGTGGATTGATTCCCTTTAAGAGCAAGGTAGTGAGGATTTTATCCCCACGCTTTTTAAGAAGGAGATCTGTAGTTTGAATATTGACGAGATTATTAAGATATTCATCAACCGTGACTTCAGGCTAATTAACCATACTTTCATCGACAAGATGTGATGTGGTTTGGACCTCGTTGTTGGATTGTGATGAGCCTCCATTGTTAGGATCCTGAGGAACATTGGGCTGAGCACCTTGAGCTTGTTGATCGACCATGATTTTCTTTGTTTACGATTGGATAACGAGCATGAAAGTGCAAAGCGGGCCTAAGTGATGAATGAAGGATTGATCGATTGGATTGGATGAAGGATTGATTGATTAAGTTGGATGATGGATAAATGATGCAATTGGATTGGATTAGATGAGATTGATCGATACGATGATGTGATTTATTGGACTAGATGATTGATTGGATTGGATCGATAATACCGAGTCTAAACTCAGGTTCATAAGTTTTTATTGGATGAGGTAAGGTGTTGACTGATCAGATAGAAGTGCAGGATGGATGATTACGACACTGAATCTACCTCAGGATAGAAGTATATTGATTGGGTCAAGGATGATTTATTGACTCAGGATGGATGTAATCCTAAGCAAGGACAGATGATGGTGATCAGGATCATACACCTAAGACAACTTGGGTAAAAAATTCCAAAACAAAGTCTAGGGGATTCAGATTGACGAATCGATGATGGATATGCAATCTAAGGGCGTTCTAAGATGCTCCTAAATGATTTTATTGATGAAAGGATGATCTTTGGAAAATGCAGACAAATGTAAATGATGATTATGAGAAGACATATGATGATTAAAAATATTCGATCATGAAAAACAACTTGGCTAACGACAAGATTTCATTGGCCAAAAGGATTCACATTATGGAATTTGTATGGGAAGCAAGGTTGCCTCTAGAGGTGGAAAATTCACCCTTGAAGGTCACAATATTTCTTATTTAGGATGAACAAACTTGCCTCTATAGTTTGCAAACTCACTCCTGAAAGTGGCAAGTTTGCCTGTTTAAGAAGGCAAATTTTCCCAAGACTTAAGTGATAGAGGAAATAGGCAAATCTGCTGAGAAAATTTACCTATCTGGAGGTGTAGGTTCACCCAAGACTTATTTGAGATAAGAAACAAACAAAATTGATAGGTAGGTTTTCCTATCAGGGTGCAAAATTTCCCAAGAAGACTACAAATTCACCAAAGAGGCTGACAAGTTCACCTAAAAGCCTGAAACCACTAAAGAACAAATAGATTTGACTCTCAAAATCACCTAACAATCAAACGAACTCAGCTAAACAAACTCAAACGGTGACTCAGATGGAGAATGGGACCACAAACGGACTCTCAACGGACCTATACGGGGACTCAGAATGGAGAACGAGATGACGAATAGGCAAATGAATTCATCGAGACAAACCTGAATGGGGACTCAAATGAAACAAGAATGAGATGATGGACGAGGAAATGGTCATGTGAACGAACCTAAACAAGGACTCAGAATGGAGAATAGTATCATGAACGAAGAAATGTACCGCTAAACAGACCTAAATGAGGACTCAGACGAAAGATGGGATGACAAACACAACTAGAACAGGGAGCAAGATCACCCCTATACTAAGCAAGTTCACCCAAACTACTAAGAAAAATCACCCCTAAGAGAAAATTCACCCAATTGACTAAGCAAGATCACCCCTGAAGGAAAATTCAACCAATAGAGAGAGTAGATTTGCCCAACAACTGAGAAAAATCTCCTGTCAAGGGTGAAAATTTGCTTGTCTGAGGAGACAAGTGAATTTGATGAATCAAAAATTCACCTAATTGATGGAAAAACTCACTTGTCAGAGAGAACAGGGCTACCTAAGAAGTTGACCCAAACGAAAATTTGCCTCTAACAAAGGCAAGTTCACCTAATTGGATGAAATAGACTGAATTGAGACTCAAAATCGTCCTTTTGGGGGGGAAAATTTCTTGTCTACAGTGAAAATTCACCTCTGTAAGGGGAAAATTTGCCTCTAAAGGTAGGGGATGACTGTGGCAAAGGAAAGTAGGCACGTCAAATAACAAACAAAAGGCTAGACTGAATCAAATAAAAGTAAATGCACTGGTATAGCACAAGGAAGACATGCCAGACAACACGATCCTAAAATTAGTAATACGGGTTTACAAAATCAATGTAGGCTCACCACCTTGAGTGGAAAACCCAAGGTCAATACTCCATGTTACCGGGGTGGTTCTCTGGAGCACCCTTTCTCACAAAGCCAGATAGCTAGCATTCTAATGGCACAAGGTCATCAACAGACACCACAGGCTCACCTTCACGCTCTCACTCGACGACTACCGTAGTCCACCATGAGGATTCCTATCTCAACCCAAGGGAGTATGTGTTGAGTAACTTCAGGGTACGGTCTGCATCCCCTTCACTACACCAATCCATGGATGAAACATAGGTCTCTATCTAGGTTGAATAAGGCTATCTAGAACATCCTCGATATATGCAAGGTATGTGAGGCATAATCGTGAACAACGACCCATCACAAGTGTGATTTGGGAGCCCTAACGAGGTACTGGAAACTTGGATTAACTCTTCATGTCTTATCTAGGTATGACCCTACCTTTGATGCTTCGACATACATGACATGACTGGATTGGGGTACAAATTTCATTCTCGCCCCTTTATATACCCTGTCGATAACATGTGGTTGGAACCATCCCCCGGGTGATGAAATATCAGGCAAGTCCCACTAAAGGAAAAAGATACTAGACATTTCGGTTTATCCCCAAGCTCACACATAGTACAAGGGGAGAGCTTGGATGCACTAGCACCTCCTAGGTGTTGGGAAATCATGTCTTAATTTCCTTTTTGTGCCTCTACCTTATTTGAACTTGGCGAAAAATGTTCTTTCTTACCCTTTACCGCTCTACCACAGCAGTTTGGTTTGCCCCTGGCAGTATTGTGGTGACTGGCTTGGTGGTTATCGCCTTACCGCGCACGATGAGTTTACTCACCGCGGTGGTCATGGTAGGTGGCTTTTTGCCTACCTCATCGGTCACCGCCTTACCGTGGTCAGTGAAGGTCTTCACTGTAGTGGCCGCCAGTGGCTTGGTCGGCCATTACCTCGATACCGCAGGTGGTGGGTCCTCTCACCGTAGTGTCCATGGTGAGACCACCTGCAGTGGTCTTGGTGATTACCACCCCTCCATGAGTGGTGACTATGCTCACCATGGTGGCTGCAGTGAGACTGCCAGTGGTGTGCCTGACGGTTACCGCTCCACCACGGTGGCTACGGTAAGACCTCTAGTGGTGTGGCCAAAGGTTACAGCCCTACCGCAGGGTGGCCTGACGGCCTCCACGATAGTGTGGTTTGACTACCAGTAGTCCCCCAAACTGCTTAACATCTTATCGCTCCACCATGGTCAGTGAGCTTGCTCACCATGGTGGCTGTGGTAAGACTACCAACGGTTTGGCTGTCGATCACCGCCCTACCATGGGGTGGCCTAATGGCCTCCACGGTAGCGCAGTTTGATCACTAGCAGTCCCCCAGACTATTTACCGCCTTATAGTGGCCGGGTCGATCAAACTCGGTGGTAGTACAGTAGATGGCGAAGTGAGCTTGAACGAGCTCACTGCCATACCATGACTGGGTCATATGGACTCAACGGTAGCGCGGTAGGAACTCGGGCGAGCTCGGAGCTCGGTTGACTGAGTTGGACTAGGTGGTCAGGGTACTCAACGAACGACAGAAGGACACATGGTGTTGATGATTTTGTCCACATAGCAACAACTCAGACATAATATAATATCCTATCTCTCTTGAAAGGTAAATATCTATGACAAAGAGATAACCCCAAGGTCTCTAATGTCAGGTCTTGAAAATGCAGTGAAACAAATTAGTGATAAATGTGAAAATGCTGGTAATCACAATGGGACCTTACTACAATTAAACACTAGACTCTGAATTTATCAAATCTAGCAATGTATTGATACTTTCAATCTTGATGCAAATCAGATAACAAAGAAACAACAAAAGATAAAGGTTTCAGAGACAATTCTAAGACTACTTCTAACCCTAAGATTTGATAATGCTTAAAGTTAAAATGTCCAAAATGGACTGATCTCTCATAAACTACTTTCTGTTTGACCTAGATGAATCTGCAATGTCACAAAAATAGTGCAATCTTTTGAGGTATTTAAGATTTTCAAATCACAAACATTCATTCAAACAATCCAGGCTAACTTTGCAAAGCAGCTAACAATCAACTAACTGCAAAAAGTATGGACTAGAGATCGTTGCAAACATTCCACACATGAAACCCTAAGTATCACCAAACAATTTAACCATGAACTCATAAGCAATTTGAAAGATAGAAGAACAAGAACGATGCTAGATGAATTCCACAAGATAGATACCAAACACAATATCTTCCTTATATTTAATCATCCAAAGTAGCAACAATTCCAATTTTCTGTTACAATATTTGCTTGCAAATAAACCCTAATTCGCTCTAATATCAGACTCTATCTCTATCCTTCTAAATCTATTCTCTAATCTCTATAATCTCTTATCTATATTCAAATGAGGCAACATGCCTATTTTTATAGAGAATCCATAAGATAGGTCGGCCCAAATTATAATTTTACAATAAAAACATGACCTACAAGAGGTCAGCCTCAAAAGAATAATTCAAATGTATGAAATGTGCCAATGGCACCAATTTCATCCAAAACCGCCAAGATACCAAAAGGTTGGCCCAACACATGTGAACTAATGGGAAGCACAAATACCAATGTAATCCTATATAGTCACTCCCCATCCTTGTCCCTAGCTTTATCTTCTTCACCATGTACGGCCAACAGGACCCTATCTAGCTCAACAACAGGTGGCACAGGCAAAACCTTAATCTTTCTCTCAAGGGATTTGATGTCATATCTCGCTTGCCTAACTATACCATCCCAATCGGCCTTGCTAGTCAGATACCTATCAATGACTACAATATAAGTTGCAGCATCATCCAACTGATGTTCAGTAGCTGGTCTTTCACTAACTGGGGAATAAACATCCCTCCACCATTTTCTAAGCTGCTCCAAGCCAAGATGTTTTGGAGCAAACTTCTTCCTTCCAGTCATGACCTCGAAGAAAGAAATACATCTGTCATACACACTGGTTAGAGCATCCTCAATCTTTTTTACCTATTTATTGATCCTCTTCAAGGCCTTCTACCTCATTAGCAAGATTTCAAACCACTCCCAAGGTTCAATTACTCTTAGAAGAGGAAGAATCCCACATCTCACCAATTTGTCTTCAGTGAATCCCATGATTATTGTAACCTTCTGTAGTAGGAGATCAGTGTCTTCCTTATCATGAGCTAACACAGTCCTCAACCATGTTACTGACCTAGTAGCATCTCCTATAGTAGACAAAATACTCTTAATGGCATCATCCCCTTTGGTTTGGACACCTTGTAACCAAGTGACTGCAACATGTGAGGTGCCCTTCATCTTTTCTAACTCAGAGATCATTTCCCGGGGTAGGAATCCTGTAGTAGAAGAGGAGGAACCAATAGATTGCAAAGGTTTCATCAACTCCTGCAAGTATTTCTTCAGTTTTTCATTCTCTCTCTCCAATTTATGCCTTCTCTGCACTACCTTTTTCAGCCTCCCCACAATCACTGCACTGGAGCCCTCATATTCTTCAATATCCTGCTCTACGGTAGCATGCCCCAAATTAACAATCTGTACATTATAGTCCTGGGAAGTCACATTGTCCCTATCTTTGTTTGGAGCAGGGGTAGCAATATGGGCCACCCGGTTACCTGATTCATCCCTTTCAATTCGGGATACAATCCCTGCTTTTTTTTTGGTCTTTTCGCTCTCTACATTAGCCATGAGGGCATCCCAATTGGGAGGAGCATCCTCCACTATTACCATTTTTCTCTTTAAACCTTTCTCAAGCCACTCCGGAATAGTAGACCCAGTAGGCATTGTATCTTGCTTATCTTTCCCTTGCTCTTGTTGATCAGCAGTTGCATCCTTTCCAACACTCGGACCCTTGGGAACATCCACAGTTGGGTTCTCTTCCTGTTGTACCTTTTCTTCCACCACAACTCGGGCTGGTGATGAGACCTGAGTTACTACTTCCTCGTGTTGAGGGGATTTTTTCACTTTCTCCTTTGTAGGTGAATCCGCATATGCCACCAGGGGAGACTGTATTACCTTATCGATTTATACCTCTATCCTATATAGATCTCCCTTCTGAAATTCTCCCTCATTCAAATCTTAAGGATCCTCATCGTTCTTTGGTTCCTCCGATGGGTTACCCTCATCCTGAGAAATAGAGATACTCACCTGTTCAACAACAAGAATATAAATTGAAACCTTGTCCTTTATTGCGGCGTCCCTTGGGGAAGGAGTCCTTGATCTCCTCATGTAAACCTATGTCTTTTCCCCTAAACTTTCCACCTCTACCACTGGTGGCTCAATTTCCTTGTCAACCCTAGGAGCCTCTTTCATCTTCTCTGACAGTTTTATGATTTTTCTTCTCTTTTCCAACGGTGGAGCACTTTCAACCTCCTCCTCTACCTCCTTACTCTTTTCAACTTCCTTCTTAGAGGAATGTTTCCTCTTCTTAGCAACAGACCTTCTTTGTTTTCTTACCTCTACATCCTTTTTAGGTTGAACCTCCCTTACCTAAATTCTAAAAGGAGCATCTACCTTTTCTTTGCCCTTTTGTTCTGGCTCAAGTGACCCTTCGGAAGCAGAATGGGACTCCAAGTCTCCCATTAGGTCATAGGTGCATGGAACACCCTCACTTTCTAGCTCTAACATTTTGTGTTTCAACCACATCTTAGTATATTTAATCACTGGGGCCATGATTTGGTCCAACTCAATCTTTTCCTCCTCTAGCCAGTCAACCTCTCCAACTGGCCTATCCTTTACTGCTTCATAGACATGGCCCTGGATCACATTTCCATCTTCCTCAATCTGGTCAGGGATGTCCTTTACATTTTATAGTCTCACCAAATCCACTGGTAACCTAGAAAACTTCTTATTTCTTACCTCAAACTCATCGACCAAGTTAATCCAGTAATCCTCAATGTGTGTTTTATGGCCATATTCTCTACTGGCCTTCTTTTGGGCTTCGCGAGTGATGTCAAATCTTGTCCTTTTGGTGTGGAAGGAAAGACCAAGAGTACCCATTTCCTCCTTAGCAACATGTGAAGACTGAATAGAAGGACACACTTCTCCCATTCCAATCTTTAGAGGGAAATCATTCCCAAAACCTATTTTGTGCATTTGTGCCTTCACAACATTATCAAAGTCACAAATTTTCCTAACAACTTCCAGCAATATAACATGATCGGTTGGATACCTAGGGAGTCTGTAGGGAGCCCTCTGAAAACCATCTATTCTGATATATGAGAAGGTTGGGAACTGGATAAACCATGCTCCATACTTATTTATCAACTCCTTTTGCCTTATCTGAGATCCTCACATGCTCTGCACCTTGGAGCAGTCTGGTGATGTACATTGTAAAGGCATCATTTGACCTCCAGTAGCTTCCACCAGTCATGTGCAACTATGGATACACTTCATAGATAACATCCTGCCCAAAAATACCCCTAGTGCTCAATCCTTTTTATGGATGAAGTCTGGCCAATGAATACACTAGGTAAGAGGTCATAGTGAAAGTCTTGGTTTGCAAGACTTTGCACAACTGATGATGGATCATATTTTTGATAACACCTGCCCAATGATAATCAATCCCCTGTTCCATTCTGGCTATCACATTGAACATCCATGTCTCAAAAACACCTGCACTCTTAAATCCTACCAACCTGCTAAGAAGGGTGATGGCATTATAATACTCCCTCTTGAACTTCAATCTAAATAGTTGCTTAGGAAACTTAGAGAAATGAGATTTAGGCTTCTCTAGCCAGGAGTTGACCACTTGTTGGGACTTGACAATGTTCTCATAATATTTCTTGGCAACCTCCAGGTCGAAGCCTACCACATGAGACCTATCCGACATGTCAAAGGTTGCAGCAATGGCCATAGGACTGAAACCAGCAAGAATCCTTCCTTGGGGACCGATTATCCTCTGTGTGCCCCTATCATAATTTTTGGCACATTCCAGCACCAGCTCATAGCACTGCACCATAGAAGGAAAACCTGCCAAATGAGCCAATCCTGAGTCCACCATTATTTTTGCCAATAGAGGAGGGCTTGGTGTCGACATCTCAGCCTTGAATTCCTCGTAGTCCCACATGCCTATGTTTGTATCTGTGACTCCTGACCAAATTGAGGTCAACTTGCTTTCAAGTATTCTGCTCTTTATATCTAACTTAACCTTTTCTGCATTCGTGATGGCAGAAGCCTCTGCACCTAGATCTGTTGCCTTCCCCTTACCTCGACCAGCAACATTCTATCCCGATCCTGTCTGCAAACACATGAAGGTAACCATAATTAGATCCATAAGAAGTAAAAAGTGTGGAAGGTCATTGCCTCAAAGTTCAAGATTTAGCTCCCCTCGCAGATTCTGCACTGGGAAGGATTTTCGAGAAAATTCGGACCAAGCAGATTCCAGCGAACCAAACAAACCAAAATCCCAAAATATCATCTAAATCATCAATTTAACAAGGAAAAAGCATTGAGAATACTTAGCATAAGCTCCTTAAATCAATCAAATAATTAACCAATAAATCCATCATTTATAACCATTAGATTCAACATTTCTTAAAAAAACCTGGGAGAATCCACCAGAGACAGATTTTGCCAAAAATATCAACAGTTAGAACTGACCTGGAAAAAAATAAGAGACACGAACAATTCGGGAAAATCTAGATGGAACGGATTTTAGTGAAATCCAGATATAATAGTATTAAAGCTCGAAATCGGAAAAACGACTGGACTGCGGACCTCGGGAAACTCCGAATGGAATGGATTTTGGCGAAACCAAATGAAATTCGGTAGAAAGTGGTAAAAGAAGAGGAGATAGAAAAATCGAGGAAATTCAAGGAAAGCAGAATTCCGTGAAGACCTCGAAAACCCGAACCTATCTACATCTTCGCTACTTTTATCAAATCAATTCAAATCAATTCGGATCTAGGCCATAACTCCGGAACCAACTCAACCTAGGACTCTGATGCATAACACATGAACTAAGGACACAATTCTCAGCAATTTTGAGGAGAACCAGTCATGCCCTAGGTTAAGAACCCTAAATGTCCACCATGAAAGCACAAACGACGAAGCACAACTCGCTCATACACTAGAATAGAGATTTGTAACCACAACAAGCCAATGTCCAAATAGGAAGCAACACTAGACCAAAACATAAATGTTCAATCAACTAACATACTAATGTACTAATAGAAAACCCCAAAATACTCAATGATGACGCGCACCCAGAAGAACCATGAAGGACTCCCAAGAAAATGAAGAAAAGCAATCAAAATCAACAAAGAAAAAGGCATATTTACATACCATGGAAGCACAAAGTTGTGATTGATGAACTCGACAAATAACTGTTCGATGCAAACCAGATATAGTCCACGCATGGGACATGCAAACACACAGTCCAAATGATCTCAAAAATCCAGATATCTAGCAAAACACCAAGAAAATCAAGACACCAGCCCAAATGATAGCAAATGCATAACTAAAATGATCAATTACTTCTCAAATAATCAATATATCAAAACCCCAAGATGCCCGCACAAACGTCATTAATGCATTCGACAAGACAACCACGACCATAAACACTTCGGGGATTCGACGTTGCGACGGACTTCAGGAATTTGATGGGGGAATGGATTTCATGGAAATCTGGACCATACGGATTTTCTCGAAAGCAAGGCAAAAGGCAACAACTTCGGACAATGAAGGGGAACCGGGAGAATCCGGCCCAGGCAGATTTTCCTGAAATTAGGGAAAAACCCGAGATAAAGCTAGAACCTTAGACTTTCAATATATCTCAGAAGTATGCCACTTCAATTAGAAAAATGGACATTAAAGCACAAACTCAAGCAAGCAAAACCCCTAGAAAAGAAGGGCCAAAACACAAAAAGTGAAAAAAGAGGGTCCCCACCCTTAGTGGGGCGTGTGTACAAAAATTGCACAACACGTGGCAGTTTGATAGAATGTTGATTGGCCAAAAGCCAAAACAGTTAAGACAGTAATTGCATGACTTGTTCGGCTAGTGACCTGAACCCGTTTATGGCAAGGAATTGAATTCCTGGGTGGCTAGATGAGATCTGAGAAGATCGATGGTGTACTAGAAGTTTGATGCATGAACCTGAAGCCGTGGGATTGGTTGAGACATTGAATGTGATGTATGACTTTTTCAGTCGAATACAATATTTTTTATGTAAACCAAAAGGTGATAGTTCTTTTGGTATGTAATTTGAGTGCAAGTAGAGGCATGTGGATTGTTAGAATTCATTGTATACTTGGAAAGGAAGTATTGTAACAGAGAAAATAATCAGAAGCTATTGTGAGATGATCAGAGAAGACCGAACATTGTATGTAATTGTTTTATTACTGTAATACAATTGTCTTGAATTTGGGTGGTGGGGTTTTTACCTGAAAATGTTTTCCCACGTATATTTTGTGTCAATTTGTGAATGCTCTAATATGTTATCTATTTTATGTTGCATGTATTCATCTCAGTAGTTTTAGAAGCTATTAAAAACTATTTTTGCTCCTCTCTTTTGTTGTATTAGTGTTAAGGGAATGTATTCCGCACCGTTGGGTCATTAGATCCATCCCTGTTTTCACTTCAAGTGGTATCAGAGCCCAGCCCATTGTGTTATCCTTAAGAGAAAACTCAGTTTTTTGTGCTAATACTGTTTGAGTGGGAGTCTTGCATTGTTAAAACTTATTTTTATTTGAGATGGCGAGTACATCAGGTAGAGTAGATATTGAAAAATTTACTGGCAGCAACTTTGAGTTATGGAAACTCAAAATGGAAGACTTGCTAGTGGATAGAGACCTCTGGTTAGTAGTGTCTGGAACTTGTAGACACGTAAAATATACATGCATCTGATTTTGATTATATTAACATTATTTCATCTTGAATCATACTCTCAGCTTATCAACACCTTCTATCCCTTAATCTAATGAATAATTATTTATTTGATTAAGTCTATCACCTCCTTTGATTAAATTAATCAATTTAATTTAATTAACCTTACATTTTTGTTTAATTAAATAAATCATTTGTCCTCTTATTAAATTAAATAAATTAAACCTTATTTGATTTAATCTAACATTATCCCCTTTAGTTAAATAAATCAAAATCATTTATTTAATTAAACCCTTCCTCTCCATTTGATTTACTTCAATTCATAAATTTAAGTCTAGATTGTCACATCTCCTAAATTCCTCATTAAATTAATTAAACTTTGATTAATTTAATCTTAATCTATGTCACATTCTCTAGAGAATGCAACTTGCACAATAAATCAATTACTTTGATTTATTAATTCATCTATTTTCCCTCACAAAGCATCAAAAGGGAATATTCCCTCAATTTGAATTCAAATTCAAATGGGCTTGGTCCTTCCAACAAGGCATTCAATGCCTCTTACATGTCCTTGTGCATTGAGACAAGTGAGATTAACTTCATTTCTCTTTCCCTCTCACATGTCACATTCAAAATTCAAATTTGAATCTAATGGCATTTATCATGCACATTGACCAAAATGTGCTCATTCCTCCTCCAATCACATGTGGACAAGTGGCCTCTTCTCATTGGTTGGTCTTTTATCCCACATTCATCCAAATCCCTCATTCTTCCAATATGGGAATCTATAAATGAGAGACTCTTCCTCTCATTCAAGCATCCACAATTTGAGTAAACTTACTATACTCAAATCCATCATTATCCACAATCTTCATGTAAAGTTACTCTCTTCACATTGAGAGCTAATTTTTCCCATCTCACTCAATCATTCACTATTGTCATAAATTGTAACAAGGTTATGCTCAAATCTCTTTGGAGATTTGACCATTACTTAATCAATCAACATTGCAACATAGGAATTGGGAAAGGGCTAATTGCAACACTTCATTGGCACCGATTCCCCTATGGGGTCATCAATCTATTGGCTTGATTAGGATTTAATTTTGTTTTCTTGTATTGTGTTCTTCATCATTTTTCCTAATTCTAGTTTGAATGGATGGATTTCATGGGGAGTCTCTTTACTTGTTTGTATGCATGTGATCTAACATCTCTAATGTGTTTTGTTGCTCTTGTGCATTTGCAGGTTTAGGGGTTCACATAACTAAGCCACAAAGTATGACACAAGAGGCTTGGGATCTTGCTGATAGAAAGGTAAGAGGTCTGATAAGACTAAGTCTAGCCGATTCTGTACTCCTGAACGTCTATGAGGAGTAGTCTGTAGCTTCATTGTGGAAGAAGCTTGGTGATATTTATCAGGGAAAGTCTCTAGTAAATATGTCATTCCTGAGAAAGAAGTTGTACTCCTTGAAAATAGAAGAAGGTGCATCTGTTGCAGACCATCTGAACTTGTTTAATATGAGTGTTACTCAGCTGGCATCTGTAGGTGTAAATACTAAGGAGGAGGATCATTGCATTCTTATGTTGTGTTCATTACCTAACAGTTGGGATCATCTGGTGATGGCTATTGGAAGCACAACCACTGCATTCAATATGGATGATGTGGTTGCTTGGCTTCTATTTGAAGAAATACAAAGGAAGTATTCTGAGATGGCCAAAGAGGCTCTTGTTATTCAAGGTAGACCAAAGGAGAAAGGAAAGAAGAAAGAAAAGAAGTCGAAATCCAAATCTGCAGGGAGATCAAAGTCTCTTGGTAAAAAGTTCAAGCTGAGATGTTGGAACTGTGGGCAACCAGGTCATATCTGAAAGGACTACAAGGAGAAGAAGAAGACAAATTCTTTTGACAATGAATCTTCTCAAAGTGATACAAATGCCTTCATTGCAACAGCCTTGACAACTCAGGCATCAGATGATGTCTGGCTGGTTGACTCAGGTGCGTCCTTTCACATGACATCCAATAGAGAATGGCTCTCTAAGTATGAGAAGTATGATGGTGGAAAGGTGTACCTGGAAAGTGATTCAATGTTAGAGATAGTTGGCAGAGGAAGAGTCATAATTTAGTTTCCTGATGGGAGAGTCAAAGGTATTGGTGGCGTACTGCATATACTAGGTCTGGCTTGAAATCTTCTTTCTGTCAGTAAGTTAAATGATGTTGGTGTAGAAGTTTCTTTCTCAAGTGAGGGATGTAAAATCGCTAGAGGTGCAATGGTGCTGGCTAAGGGTGTTCGTACTGGCACTCTATACAAGCTCGATGCACGTCCTGTTCTTTGTAACAGTGCCTCTATAAATTCAAGCAATGTTGCTCCTATAGAGAAAGATGAAGAGACTTCCCTATTTGAAAATGCTTTGGAGGTAAAACTCCTAGCTGAGAAGACTATGCTATGGCATCATAAAATTGGTCACAGAGGTGAGAAAGGTTTAAAAAAATTGAAGAACAAAAATCTTGTAGAAGGGCTTGATGATTGTAACCTTGAGTTTAATTTTTGTGAACATTGTATCTATGGTAAACAACACCGTGTTTCATTTTATTCTAGTCCTCATAAATATTCTGGTATACTGGATTATGTTCATTCAAATGTGTTTGGTCCGGTTAATGTTCCTTCATTATCAAAGTCTAGATATTATATTTCTTTTATTGATGACTGTTCGAGAAGGGCATTTGTATATTTTCTTAAAAGTAAATCAGAAGTGTTCAGTCGGTTTAAAGAATTTAAATCTTTGGTAGAGAATCAGAATGGAAGGAAAATTAAATGTTTGAGGACAGATAATGGCGGTGAATTTTTTTCTATAGATTTTGAAAGGTATTGTACAAATTATGGAATTAAAAGGCATAAGACAATGCCTTACACTCCACAACAAAATGGAGTTGCTGAAAGGTTGAACAGGATACTGATGGAAAAGGCGAGGAGTATGCTGAGAGGTGCTAGTCTAGAGCAGAAGTTTTGGGCTGAGGCTATGGCTACAACATGTTATCTACTAAACTGATCTCCTTGCTCTGGTCTTGTTGATAAGACGCCTTTGGAAGCATGGTCTGGTAAGAAGCCCTCTCTAAGGCATGTCTGTGTGTTTGGTTGTGAGACATATGTTTATGTGCCAAATGAGAAAAGATCAAAATTGGATAACAAGATTGTTAAATGTACTCTCATCGGCTATGGAGTTGGTGTGAAGGGATACAAGCTTTGGAACCCTATTATTGAGAAGGTTTTGTACAATAGAAGCATGATATTTCGTGAGCTAAAACCTTCAGTAAGTGATCAACAACTTGAGACAGATCAAAGTGACAAGAAGAAGGATGCAGTTGAGATTCCCCAGACCCCAGAATGGGAAGAGCTGCATGGTGTACCTGAGACTGAGGAGAGATCAAACAACTCTTGAAGTTCTGATGATGAAGAACCACAACCTCATCTTGTAAGGAGATCTACACGAGAAAAATGACAACCTAAAAGGTATGGTTTCTCATTGTCAAATTCAAACTGTGCCTATGACTTAATTACTAGTACTGATGAGCGTGGGACTGTAAAAGAAGCAATCAACATGTTTGATTCAAATTCTTGGCTGGAAGGCATGAATGAAGAAATGGATTCATTGAAGAAGAATCAAACCTGGGATTTGGTACCACTATCAAAAGGGAAAAATCCTGTTGGCTATAAGTGGATATTCAAAAAGAGGATAGGCATTGATGCAAGTGTTGAGAAGTATAAGGCACGACTGGTTGCAAAGGGGTTTTCCCAAATTGAGGGAATTGATTATGGAGAGATTTTTTCCCTTGTAGCAAAGCTGACATCCATCATATTTTTGTTGTCATTGGCAGCTATGTATGATTTTAAAATTGAACAGATGAATGTGAAGACAACGTTTCTCCATGGTGAGCTAGAAGAAGAAATCTATATGTCCCAGCCTGAGCATTTCATTGTAAAAGGCAAACTAAATATGGTTTGAAGCAGTCTCTTAGAATGTGGTACCAAAAATTTGACACATTTGTGTTGTCTATGGGATTTGTAAGATCAAAATTTGATCATTGCATTTATCATAAATCTAAGAATGATCATGTGCTTGTCATTACACTATATGTGGATGATATGTTATTTATAGGAAATAGTAAGACTATGATATTTGATCTTAAATCTCAGTTGTCTGCAAATTTTGAAATGAAGGATCTTGGTGCAGCTAGGTATATTCTGGGAATGGAGATAACCAGGGATAGAACAAGCAAAAAAAATTGGGTAAGTTAGAGTAAGTATGTGAACACCATTCTGGAGAGGTTTAGAATGAACGATTGCAAGCAGCTAGTTGTTCCAATCATGTAGGGAACAAAACTATCTGTTGAAGACTATCCAAAATTTGCAATTGAGATGGAGGACATGACCAGTGTGCCCTATGCAAGTGTTATTGGTAGTTTGATGTAAGCTATGGTTTTTACCAGACTAGACATTGCCCAAGCAGTGGGAGTTCAAAGCTGATTTATGGAAAATCTGGGAAGATCACATTGGGATGCTATGAAGAGAGTATTCAGGTATTTGAAGGGGACTTCAAATTATGCTCTATGTTACCATGGCAGTTTGGTTGCATCACAAAGGACTCTCAACATTTAGGGATATGTTGATTCTGATTGGGCAGGGGACATTAACAATAGGCGATCGACCAGTGGATATACGTTCATGATTAATGGTGGAGAAATTAGTTGGATGAGCAAGCGACAGGATGTAGTTTCTTTATCCATGACAGAGGTAGAGTACATGGCTGCAACTCATGCCTGCAAGGAAGTAGTTTGGCTGAGGCATTTGTGTTCATACATTGGTTTTAATGCAGGGCATATCACTATTTTCTGTGATAGTCAAAGTGCCATTTTTTTGGCAAAGAGCCCAACTTTCCATGCCAGGATGAAGCACATTGATGTGTAGTTTCACTTCGTGAGAGACATGGTGGAAGATGGAAGTGTCTGTCTTGAAAAGGTCGACACTTTGAAGAATGTTGTAGATGCTTTGACAAATCCCGTGAGCATAGACAAGCTCAGATGGTGAACAAAATCGATGGGCCTTGGGGCCTATGACCATCAGTGAATTTTCAAAGTCAAGAGGAAGTTGGAAATATTTGCCAAGTGGGAGCTTGTTGGGAAATCATGTCTCAATTTCTAGTTTATGCCTCTACCTTATTCAGAATTGGTGGAAAATGTTCTTTCTCTCCCTTTACCGCTTTATTGCAGCAGTCTATTCTGCCCCAAGCGGTACCACGATGACTAGCTTGGCGGTTACCGCCTTACCACGCACGATGAGTTTACTCACCATGGTGGTTGCAGTAGGCGGCTTGCTGCGCGCCTCGCTGGTCATCGCCTTACTATGGTCAATGAAGGTCTTCATCACGGTGGCTGCGGTGAAGCGGCCAGTGGCTTGGTAAGCGGTTACTGCCATACCGCAGGCGGCGGGTCCTCTCACTGTGGTGTCTGAGGTGAGACTGCCTGCGGTGGTCTTGGCAGTTACTGCCCCACCATGGGCGCTAAGATAACTTACCATGGTGGCCACGGTGAGACCACCAATGGTGTGCCTAACGGTTACCGCTCCACAAAAGTCGGTGAGCTTGCTCACTGCGATGGCTGCAATAAGACCGCCAACGGTCTGGTTGATGATCACCATGCTACCATGGGGTGGCCTGATAGTCTCTATGGTAGCGCAGTTTGACCGCTAACAATCCCCCAGACTGCTTATTGCCTTACTGTGGTCGGGTCAATTGCACTCGGCGATAGTGTGGTAGATGGCGAGGTGAGCTTAGACAAGTTCACCGCCATACCGCGACTGGGTCGTATGGACTCAGCTAGTGCGGTAGGAACTCAGGTGAGCTTGGAGCTTGGTTGATTGAGCTGGATCTGGTGGTCAGGGAACTCAGCGAATGGTAGAAGGACACGTGGTATTTTGATAGAATGTTGATTGGCCAAAAGCCAAAAATAGTAAAGGCAGTAATTGCATGACTTGTTTGGTTGGTGATAGGAGCTTGTTTATGGCAAGGAATTGAATGCCTGGGTGGTTCGATGAGATCTGAGAAGATTGATGGCATACTGGAAGTTCGATGCATGAACATGAAGCCATGGGATTGGTTGAGACATTGAATGTGATGTATGAATTTGTCAGTCGAATATAATATTTTTATATAAACCGAAAGGTGATAGTTCTTTTGGTATGTAATTCTAGTGCAAGTAGAGGCATGCGGGTTGTTAGAATTCATTGTATACTTAGAAAGGAAGTATTGTAACAGTGAGAAAATAATCAGAAGCTACTGTGAGCTGATCAGAGAAGACTGAACATTGTATGTAATTTTTTATTACTGTAATACAGTTGTCTTGACTTTGGGTGGTGGGTTTTTTACCTGAAAAGGTTTTTCCACGTATATCTTGTGTCAATTTGTGAATGCTCTAATCTGCTATCTATTTTATGTTGCATGTATTCATCTCAGTAGTTTTAGAAGCTATTAGAAATTGTTTTTTCTCTTCTCCTCTATTGTATTAGTGTTAAGGGAATGTATTTCGCACTATTGGGTCATTAGATCCATCCCCGTTTTCCCTTCACTAGGTAGACTCTACTGGACTAGAGAAAACTATGATTTCTCGTCACTTAGGATTGCCTAAAGGTGCAAGGGGAGTGGATACGTCAACAACCTACTCATAAACACAACAAACAAGTTAATTGAACATTTAATTAAAGCTACGTGTGCCTAGCTAGTATGGTAAAATGACAAACAGACTAACTAAGGTGTTAGACCAATCGTTCTACAGAAAACACGTTTGTAGTTTCAAACCACTGGTCTTGGACGAGTGAGGAATGACTGCACAAAATATTAGAAAACTTGAAACACTCACAAACAAATGAGTTAGCGGGTCATTATGTAAAATTGAAACCAAAACTACATAGAAAATGAAAGGTTAAAGTTTCAAATTTACCTCAGATTTGCCTTTGTGTGAGGCAAGTTCACCCATCTAAGTAATCAAGTTCGCCCCTGTAAGAGGTAGGTTCGCCCTTCTAATCCAGCAAATTCACCCCTAAAGGAGGGAAATTTTTCCTATCTACCAAATCAAGTTCGCTTGTCACTAGAGAGCCAAGCAAGTTCGCCCCACAGAGAAACTTCGCCCCTGTAAGCTACAAATTCACCCTTCTGGAAAGTCATGTTCGCCCTTAAAGGCAAATTCATCCGTGTGTCCAGACAACTTCACCCCTATAGTGAGAAAGCTTGCCCGTCAAGGTAGTTTCACCTTTTTAACTGAAGTCTAAACCTACAAAATTCAAACAACAAAGAGCATGAAAGAATAGACCCATGACATGGGTCCCATTGAGTGTGCCAGAAATGTGTGCAATGAAAATCCTCTAGCCTAAAGTGCAAAACAAAATGAAATTCAAGATAAAGAAAACACAACAACACTTGAAGATTGGCCTAAGTTGAACTTGACCAAAATAAAGGATAAAAAGTGATATACCTTGCCCAAGTTGATTGGTTGGTTGGCCCTATTGATTGGTTGATTTGTGTGCTCCTTTCAATGGAAAACAACATAAAACTAGATGCAAAATGATGTGGATGTCATGGGGAATGAAATGATGCAAGTGTGTATTTGGATAGATGCTTGATATGGATGCAAAATGAGCTTGAAAGTTGCAACACTGGTGGATGAGTACAAGTGCTTGAATGCTTGAGAGTTCAAAGTTGCATAATGTTTAAAGTTGAATGTTGTTGCAAACGAGGGAAAATTCTCTAATTTTAGGGGAAAGGCCACTAAAGAATGAATGGTCAAGATGCAACCACCTTGGACAAGATCAAGGGCTAGGGTGAGTTGATAAATCACAAGCCCTCACATCTTTACATGTGGCGGGTGATATGTAAAGAAGGACATGAGGTGGAGGCACTACCTTGTACCTTGGGATTGGACAAGATCTCCTCATAAAGGAGGTCCTTGTCCCCATGTGGGTGATAAGACTTTTGAGGAATTAAATGTGATGAGTTACCTTCCCCAAAAGGATAAATCATTTAATTAAAATTTGACTTGAGGGTATTCCATAAATGGCATAAGGGGTTAAGGTGACCTAATCAAGTAATTAGGTTGTGCAAATAGGTGATTAAGATGGCTAATGAAGGATTAAGACAAGTGGGCTATGATGGAGGATCTGAAATTAATGTTGATTAAGGGTGTGCACATCCTAATTAGAGACTAATCAAATTAATCCAGATTAAGGAAGGGTTATGGAGGATGGGACAAGGAGAGAGAAAGTAATGAATTTAAAATTTATTTAAATTCATTAAGGTAAATAAGTAAATTAAATAAATAGGAGTATTTATTTAATTTAGAGAGGAAAGGGGATGAAAGTAAAGCATTTAATTATTTAAATTAAATACTTTAGAAACATTAGAGAAAGGGGGAATATTAACTAAATAAATCATTTAATTAGTATCAATGGGAAAGGCAAGATAAATGAATAAAGGGGATGAATTTGACCTTATGGGAGAGGTCAAATTTGGATGTCTACAGTAAGGAATACTCATGGCCCCCATTTTGATGTTTTTATTAGATATTTTTTCCCCCAATATCATGGAGGTATCACTAACATCATTTTATTTTTTGATTGAAGAATAACCAAGACCTTGATGTCAAATATTTCCATAAAATTGAACTAGTTCTAGAATTCCTTCCTCACGTAGGCCCAATCCTCTTCCTTGATATTACATACTCTAACAAATTTTGTTTGTGATGAGGTATTTATTGCTTTAGAAACAAGATGCTAACCCATCACTATTTACCTGGAAACCATCGGTGATTGGTATTTTCTCATCTGCAAGAAATCCAGTTTGATAAAAGTAGATGATCCTAGTTGATAGGATATTGTAGCTTTATCCTCTATCATGCTTGTTTCTTCTTGATAATTTAGAATGTTTATTTGATCCATAGTAGATTTGTATCTTCTAGTTTGATATTAATTTTAATATCTTCTTTGATGTTATTGATGTCATTTTCTTGATTATCTATGTGTCCAAAGGAGGAAACTATCTCATATTAGAAAATGGAGGTGTTTGGGCTATGGATAAGATCAAATTCAAGTTTATGATCATGGATGGAATGGAGGTCAATGAGGGGATCTTTTTATATTTCTTTATCAATAGTAGGATCTAAGATAGGCTCATTTTGGATGACAATATTAGAGATGGGATCTTGATTAGATATTGGATTAACTTGGATATCATGATCATCTAGATGGGATTATTTGATAGACTCAAGGCTATGATCATGATCAAAAAATGGATTATCATGGGTGTTATAAATAAAATTTGGATCAAGGATTGGATTATCATGGATGTTATGTATATGATATTGATCAATGATTGATTTAACTTGTATATCATAATGTTCCATAGGGATATCTTGGATAAATTGATCTTTATTTATCTTGGAGTTTATTTCACATGATCTGGGATTTTCTCTTGACATGTATCCAATGGTTTAGGAAATAGGATATGGTATTGGATGATGATAAAATTTCCTTGCGTGAACTCAAGATTTTGGATAAGAAGATCTTGAGTTAGCTTGATAGGTGATGAAGGGCATGATGGTGGAAGAGGGTTGGAAGATTTAGGATTAGCAACATGATGGGATTGTCCAAATTTATTTTTAGGTAAATCCTTTGCTTATAGCCCTTGGAGATCATTGCTAGATGTTTTTTTATTGGATGGAATGGAGTGGAATAGCTTAGTGGATGAAGGATTACGAGAGGAGGACGCGGCTATAAAATAGGTCTATGTGATATGGTTTGTAATTAAGGAAGGATTTGAATGGAAGATTGGTTTCCCTTTTCAAGGTTAGGATAAGGGTTACTAAAATATGTTGGTTGGGGATTAATGGTATAGATTGTGTTAACTGATTTTTGATATTGAGGGTAGATATATGGATGGCTAGGGATCATAGGTGATTGGTAAGTAGGTTGGATGGAAGGGTTACTAGATCTTGTATGTTGTTTCATTATTGTGGAGATATCAAAACCTATAGGAATCCTATCTCCTTTTCATACAAGTTTTAAAAGGTATTTGGTGGGATCTTCGATCATGATTGTGAACATTATATTTTGAAACTTAGGATCCTTTGATGCTACTTTGATATCTTCTTGATAAATTTTTTATTCTTGATATTCAATATAGTCCTCACCATTGTCAAGGGGTAAGGTATATTCTAGTCCATGCTTGGGTTGATTTGTTTGGGACTGTTTGTATGAAGGGTTGACAAATGGATGACTAGGGATTGTGGGTGATTGGAAAGGAGGGTTAGGTGGTATGTGTGTACTTATAGCAATGGGATAAGGGATTATGTCCTCCATTGTGTATTTATTTTTAAGTCTAGAGGATTTTAGATTATCCATCTATTGTCTCAAGCCTTTCACTTGTTGTACTAGTATTTCTTCTACTATCGATGATTGTGTTGGAATGGTATTTGTTTGATCATTGTAGTATAAATTTGGCATGGGACCCATGGCTAGGTTTATATTTTGATAATTTGATGTTTGATATATAGGGGTGTTGTTGTGATTAAGAATGTTCAAATATTGATATTTTACCATAGGTTGTGTGAAAATGTGCTTGATTTTGATAAAGCAAAGACTTTTTTTTTTGGTTTTTATTTTTTATGTTTTTTTTTGGATTTTTGAAGTTTTAATGATTTTTTTGTATAAGTTTTTGAAATGAAATGATTATGCAAGGGATGCTAATGTTTTTGGATTTTTTTATTTTAAATGATCATGAAAATGAATAATGATGGATGGTATATGGTTATGAGCTGAGGATGATTAAGGATAATGAGGATAAGTGATGGTAATTATAAGTATAGACTTTAACCTTGAAAGCCAATGGTTAAATAAAGTAAAAAAAGGGGATATATAGATCCCCAAAATATGGAAATGAGAAAGACAATAGACGAGGGTTGAACTTAAACTAGACTTGTGAGATTTAAAACCAACTATTGGTGAAAAGACGAAAAGACAAGAGATCAAGACAACCCTAAAGGGTGACTAAGGTTGAAGCACAATCTAACTAGGAAAACATCAACACTAGATGAATGATGAATGAATATGAAAGGTAATAGACCTAAGTATTCTCAAGAGAAACTTAAAATATCAAAATATGGAGATGAGAGACTAGTCACACCCAAACTAGACTCATGAGTTTAGGGCAACTATAATCAAGACAATGAGAGTTAAATGGGATTCAAGACACATCAAATAGGAAAATATGGTTTAGCGATGATGGTTGTGTAATCAGGGTTAAAATATTAAGGTTAGGAAATAATGCATATAAATCATATGCTAATAACAATGAAGTACAAATAAGCATAAAGACAAAACATAAATCAATACTACCAAATATCCATGCCATAATTGATTCACCTTCATTGCAATATCCATTTTTCTTGAATATAATAATTGCCCTCATATTTTTGAGTATGCAATAGGACTAATGACAATGACAAAGCAAAATATTAAAGATTCTATATGACTATGGATGCGCTTGACTTGATAGCTTACTTGATAGAAATATATCATAAGCTCATGTAGAATCAAGATAGCACAAGATGGATGACAAATGACAATGACAAGGTATTTTATAGAAAATACAATTTTGAATGAAGGGCTAAGATTGAAAGTCCATAATCAATGACCGAGAATGAAAGATGAGGTAAGACTAGGGTGAGGGCAAAATTTTAAGGATTAATGGTCAAAGATTAAATTATAAATAAATTAATCAAGGGCAAAGGTTAATTGAGACATGGATAGATAAGGACTTGATGTGGAAGATAAGATTGACACAGATAAAGAGGTGATAGGAAATTAAATAATATATTTTTTTTAATCTAGGTGGCCAATGAATAATTAAATAATAAAAATTATTTAATCTAGGTGGCAAATGAATAATTAAATAATTTAAAATGATTTTTTAATTATAGAGGAATGTGACAAAGAGGACCTTTTGAATTAAATAATGATTCAATTCAAAATCCAAGAGAGTGGACCAAATAAATAAAATTTATTTAATTTGGGAGAGAAAAGACTAATGAATAATTCAATAATTAAAATAATTATTTAATTATAGTGGAAAGTGACATAGAAATTAAATAAATAAGAATTTATTTAATTTTAGAAAGAAAAGGCTTAATTAGTGACATAATTAAAGAAATAAAATTTACTTAATTAATTAAAAAGGAATAAATATAGAAATGAATTAATTAAAATTATTTAATTAATAGAGGACATATGACTTTAGAAAATAATTAAATAATTAAATTATCAAAGATGAAAGAGGAAATGATGGAGAATTTAGGAGTCACAAACCTTGGACAATTTTTAGTGTCTACATTTTCCCTCTCTTTGATACAATGTAGTTTATCGAGTTGTGTCAAAGAAAATTCGGTCAAAATATGCGCCACTGACAACAGGGTAGAGGAAGAATGATGAGGAGGTAGTGGTATGCTCCCTCGAGATGAAATGTGGCTTCAAAGAACATGAGTGTGCTCTTGAAATGGATGAAAAGACTAGAGGATGAAGGATAGAAGCAATATTAGCATGGAAGACATGGATGTTAGTATGAAAGAAGAATCTTCAACAGTTTTCTAAATACATAATAGGCATTGCACTAATCATCATTGGGAATTAAAATGATATAATCGGACAACACACACCATGGTATGAGGTAGACCAAGGTGTGTAAGGTCATCTACTTGCAAAATAGATAGTCACAAAAAAGGAATGTTCTAGCTCATACTAAAGTAAAAGTTGCCCCTGTATTTTTTCCAAAACACACCACAAATAGTATTCAAAAGAAAAGAGATGAGACATCCTCACCCCTCTAAATCCTTCATGGGACATCTTCAAGAGAGCTATTAACATGACTCAAAGAAAAATAAAAAAGGATAAGAAAAAACAGATCTCAAGGTCCACAACCATTCAAAGTGTTTTGCAAAATGTGATTGATTGATGTTTAATTGTCTAAGTGATTGACAGGTTGATTGCTTGATAAGCCTGGTTTCAAGAAAGACACATGACATATAAGACTTTGAGTCTGGTTTTGATCATGTGACCACCTGTATAAGGAAAATGATTGAGTTTGACTAAATGACAATGTCTAATTTCAGGAAGGACACATCTTGTATAAGACATAAGTTGATTGGTCGATGGTTTGACTGTTTTGACAATTTGTTGATTTGACTGGATGACTTATTGGCTTGTTTTTCTTGCTGATGCATGACCTATCTAAGGTTTTGATGACTATTTGTGTCAATTTCTGATTTATTATGACTAACACGACAAAACCTAAAGGATTGACCTAGGTGGCCTCAGGGGCTCATTGAAAGATGGCCTTACCTACGTAACAATGCACAGAGGCATCATAGTTTGACATGACATGATTTTTTTTTATTTACCAAGGAATTAGTCATGATTTATTCAACCAACCTAAGATTCCACGGACCTAATGCCTCAGGGGCACATCGTTGGATGGTCTTGCCTACGTTTAGTCACAGAGGCAACATAGTTCGACGAAACTTAGATTGAAATGACTCGATACTGAATTTTTTTTTGGGATTTTTACAAGTTATTTGGAAGTTTTTGTGTTTTTGACATGTTTTTAAAAAAAAAAATCTTTTTGAAGGTTTTATGATTTTATTTTATTGTCTTTTTGAGAATATTTGATTTTTTGTCTTTTTGATAGTTTTATGATTTTTTTTCCTTTTGGGATATAATGACCTCTCAACAAGTGTAGGATCCAAAGGTGTTATAGGTCAAGTATTTTCCCCCAGTTGGGTATAAGACCAATTTATTAGGGGTGGTATGGAATGTGATAGGAGTTATGGAGAGAAAAAGGATGCATGATGTCAATTGTTCTAGGTCATGGAAAGGACCACTATTTATTATGGATGAGGAGAACAAATAATGGTGAAAAGTATGATTGGAATAATGGTAGACAAAGGAGAAAATTCAACTACACATGGCACGTGTTTGCCAAGTTTTCACCATGGTACTTATCCAAAGCACCACCAAAGTGGTTTTCACTATTGGACAAATTATTTCTCTTTAATATTTTTCTTGATTTTTTTTTGTATTTTTTTTATTAAGATGCGACTTTTGGAAGCTATGTGTAGAACCTCTTCAGATGGAGACTATTGACTGGTTCTAACAAAGGATCCCTTAAGGGTTTGAAAGTTGATATGCCCCTGATCCAAAGACTACTATGACAATATAGGGACCCAACCAATTAAGATCAAACTTTCCTGGCTTCTCTCACTCTGGTTGATTCTTAGGATTATCCATTAAGACCAGGTCACCAATGTCAAAATGCCGATTTGAGACTTTCTTATTGTAGCTTCGAGGGAGATGATTCTAATATTCTTGAATATGATCCAATTCTCTTTGTCTCCATTAATATAAAAGTTCCAACTCATGTAGTCATGAAACTTGATACTCTTCATCGTCAATATTCCCTTTCATGGATACCCATAGGGATGAAAGTTCAACCTCAATAGGTAATATAGTCTCAGAACCAAAGATGAGGGAGTATGGAGTGGTGCTGGTGGGAGTGTGAATGCTTGTGTGGTAGGCCAATGAGGGTTAAGTTGGATATTCCAGTAATGACCGACATCATTGGCAAAACTTTTAAGGATTCTTAGGATAGTGTATGATTTATCATTGGACAAGTGGATGATTGAATTAAGTTTGATGTATGGATGAAAGACTAACCAAAGTTTAATCTAGGGATGAAAAGATAACCAAAGATTAACCTATGGATTAAAAGACAACCAAGGGTTAACCAAATAAGGATAAACCAATCAAGGATTTGACCCAAGAAGGGAGACCAAAATTTAACCTAAGGATGAAAAGATAACCAAGGACTAACCAAAGAAAAAGGAATCAACCAAAGGTTAACCCAATGATGCAAGGACAACCAGAGACTAACCTAAGATGAGTAAATAACCAAATATTAACCCAAGGAGGGAGACCAAAATATAACCTAAGGATGAAATTAAGATTTGAGATGTAAAGGTGGATGTCGAAAGTTAAACCAAGAATTTTGGTAGGTCTCAAGTCACTTAAGTTGAAAAATTGGATTGAAAGGATATGCCCTAACTAGTTGCAATGGAGACTATGGTTGTATTCCTAAGAATATAGTGTTTAAAGTTTTTTGTGTGAGGTTTTCAATTTTAAGATAGCATACACTCAGAAAAAACTTGGAAGACAAAGTGGTTTTTGACTCTAGACTAAAAAGGGTATGGCTTAAGGGAGAAGAGCCCAATGGCTTCACTCGTATATATAAAAAAAAGACACTCATAAGACGAGCACAACCTATTTATTTAAAAATGTTTGTATACTTGGTATATCCCACCCAAATACCCTAAGATCAATGTGAAACACCTTTCTTTTGAGAGAAGATAGCTAGAGATCTGGTGACATAGGCTCTATGGAAAGGGTACACTTTTTCTCTCTCCTCGGGAGGTTAATAATTCCAACCCAAATATTTCTATCTCCACTCAAGGGAGTTAGTGGTGAGTATCTTTAGGTATGATACTATGCCCTGTGCTATACCAAGCAATAGTGAAAAGGTTCCTAGGCTTCTAAAAAAAGGGTGTCTAGTGGGGGATTGTCATGAATACAAAGCCCATCTATAATAGCCTAAGAACTAGGAGGCCCACTCCCACTCTCATCACCAACAAGTCTCAGTGGATTGAGGGTCTCATGGTTCAAATTCAAATGATGCTAGCCACTCCTTGGGGTACAACCTTCATTCTCCCTCCTTTGCTATAGCCCAGCGAGAAACATGCTTGAGGTCAAACTCTAGGGTGATGAAATCCCCAGGTAGGCCTCCTACTAAAAATTTTAAAAGGAGACTAATGTGTATTTATCATCACCCAGGATCACACAAGTGCGCAAGGGGAGAGGATACATACACACTAGCTCAAGTTGACACAAAACATGCAAGCACACCAAAAATAGAAAACAAAGTTATTTTTAATCCAACTAAGCTAGATGTGAACTAATCTAAAAAATCAAAGACACAATGTTTCAAGCTTAATTATTTGATAATAGAACCTATAACAAATTAATTAGTAGTCTAAGTAGTGCCTTTGTCAACATCCTACAAAACCAATTTCATTAGAAGTTTTAATTTTTTGGTCTTTGGCTCTCGAAAAGGTTCTACACTAAAAAACAAGATTCAAATAAGAAAACTAATCACACCATTAAAAATATTTGGAAAATTTTATAATTTTTTTGAAAACAACAAGTCTGTGTTTTCATAATTGAAGTTTTAAATTAAAGCATCCAATTTAACTGATTATACCTACTTTTTGATTTATAATTTGAAGAAATTTTCTAATCCAAAACATGCACATCAAAAGTAGCTTTCCAATGCCTACAAAAACTTAAACATCCAATGAGTAGTTTGAAAGTCACGCTCGTTTTACTACAGGTTAGTATTTTAGAAATTATGAAAAAGAGAAGTAATCACTCTCAACAAACGATTCAACTTCTATGAATTGATTTTTTTAACTAGAAACTGAAATTAGATTCACCATTAATGGATTTTAAAAAGATGCAGCAATAAAAATGTGGTCAAAAAGTGAAGATCCGTGCAATGTATAGATTAAATAAGAAAGCGTCTGCAAATCATGATTTTTAAAGTTTAAAATGAAAATTTTCACCAAAATATAGAGTATAATATATGAAAATTTATTGAATGGACATTCTAGATGCAATAGTGATGTCTGATTGTCCTCAAACATCCTCTAAAAATTCTAATTTTCATATCCTCTTGAAAGTATCCATAACTTGCAAGACATAAACACTAGAAGCTTGTACATAAGAAGGTTAGGAAAAAAAAAAATTCTTCACGTTAGGTTCACCAAATGTATGGATCTAAAAATTTGATTGGTGAAGCTTAGATCCCTAACAATAACCACCAAACTGTTAGATGTGAGCTTATAAATCAAATCCAAAACAATCAAGCACAAATTAGCATAAATGAAATTGAATACAAAGAAAGAAAGAAAAGTATACCTTTATAACTTCATTGGTTGATCTTCGTTGCTCTTCTCTCCTTCTCTTTTGAAAATTTGTAATATGTTGCTCTTAGTTTTGGAGTGCACAAATTAAATAGACTCAAGAAAATAGTAACAATGAAAGGTTGAAGATGGTGGTCTAAGATGATAATTTCAGTGAAGATTCAAAGAGGGTGGTTAGAGAAATGAAGATCTCAAAGCTTGAATTTATAGATGAGAAGATCATGAAATGGACAAATGATATTGAGTAGAGAATGGATGGTTGAGATCGAATGAGTCAACTTTAATGGGAAAGTTGATCATTCAAAAAATGGCAAATATAAGAGTTTCCCATAAATTCAAAATAGAAAAATGGAAGAGTTCCTCATTTTTGAAATAGAAGAATGGTAGGGAAATGTGGAGTGATAAATGGAAAGATGTAAGAGTTAAGTTGAGAAGTTCAAGGAAATGGAAGAGTTAAGTGAGAGAAAGAAAAGAGAAGAATGGAAGGAAAAAAGTGGAGTGTGAAATGGAAAGATGTAAGAGTTAAGTTGATAAATTCAAGGAAATGGAAGAGTTAAGTGAGGAAAGAGGGAAAGATGTAAGAGTTATTTAAAAAAAAAAAAAAAACCATTTATTTTGAAAACCATGAATAATTAATTAAATTTAAATAATTTAATTAAAAATTAAATTAGAGAGATTAAATAAATAAAAGTATTATACAATCAAAGGAAATGTTAATAATTAAATAATTAAGTAATTTAATTATCTAATCAGATGGATTAATGAAATGGAAGACTTTAGTATAATTAAATAATAAAAAATATTTAATTATGCGTGTGTGAAAAGAGAGTGAAATCAGATTAGAGGTTTGATGAAGAATTATGGTTAGACGAAGAATTAGATAATAAATTAATCGAAAAATGTCATCGCAAGCTCGGGACAATTTTAAGTGTCTATAGTTTGTTCTTGTATAGATAGTATGAGATTAGATTAGTTGCAAAACCTTAAATGCCTAGGTAAATAAAGCAAATTTCCTTCACCAAATTTTGGTGGACCTAATGTGCTATCATTTTTAGGTTATGTGTGTGTGACACCCATTTCTCTCACAATTTATGAATTTCACAACATAATCCTTTTATTATGATAATGTCACTCACTATATTTTTAAAAACTACATAAAAATGAATTCTTCAAAAATAGTAGCATAAATCCTATCAAAACCACTCTTAATTTATTCAATTTTCATTTTGATCCAACTACTATAACCCTCTCAATCTTACATACATCCTCTCCCACTATATTTCGTGATATAGAGATAGGATTTGATCATGACATGACCCTTCATTTGGGAATTGAAGCATATTTTTTTAAGCTAGATAGGCACTTAGCAAAATTCCAATCTCACCTTATTAGTGATGAGGATATAAACCATGCTACATTCCAAATTTTGGATGTCATTGTCATGTGGGTGATGTTGTGTTATCATCTCAAAGGTTTTGAATTTTAATGTGGGTTAGCACTTATTGTTAAGATTTATTTTCCTAATGAATTTTCACATAAGGCTCTCATTCAAACATCATAAATACTATTATTTTTGTAGCACTATTGATATCTAATGTGTATTTGATTTAAATCGAATGAATATGGATACTTCCATGGTTCCAAACGGGTGATGTGGGTGCTTCATCTTTTGGGTTGGTGAGAAACCCTATTTCTTCATATGGTTGTATTCCCCAATCCTAGTTGTTTCTCTTTAACTTCACAATCAAGACTTCATAAAATTTTCACTCTTATTCCCTAACTATACCTAATATTGCTTCCAATTTACCTCTTCACATTGTTGGACTGAAAATAAACTAGTTAATGCAAAATATGGGGAGATTGCAATTCCAACTCAGTTTTTTATCCATATATTTGCAACTAATCATTATGTTGGTGATTTAATTTGTTATCCCTAGATCCCTAAAGACAATTCTCTTCTTGAGTGTTAGGGTGTCAAACTTAGGGAAAAAAACTATAACCTTATTATTAAGAAAGGAGTCTTAGAACCAATTATTGAAGTGGATAAAAAATCCTTCTCATTTAACTCTATTAAATCAAGTGGTTTTCCTAAGTTTTTGTCATAGATATCACTAAAATAACTAATCACCTAGCTTATCACGAAACATATCCATTACATAGTGAACCCTATTTCAGTTGTCACTTTGTTCCTATATGAAGGTTTGAGGGATTCAATATTTAGCACCTGATTAAGTAGATGGATTGCTACACTTCTATTTTTATGTCTCATTTCCAATCAATTTAAGTCTGTACATATTAGTTTTGTACTTAATTCTTACCTTTTTATATATGTTCTATTTTTATCCTTCCTAAGTTTTCCTTTTCTTCCAACTCCACTCTTCCCTTCTTTCTAAAAAGGTTTCAAACTTATCCATCTTTTCATGCCTTCCATATTTCCCTGGACCCATCATTATATTTGTTAGACGAGAATGTGCACCAAGATGAGGCACAAAAAAGTGGCCAAATTCCCAAAAATGAGCAAAACACGCTTGTGTTATGGCTTGGATTTTCTAAACCATAACACGAGCATGCTATTTAAATTTTAAAACACTTGTTTTTAGAACTCAAAACACAATTGCATTTTTATAACAAAAAATGTGCACACATTTTTATGAAAGCAAAAAGTGTACGTTTTTTTAATGAAAGAAAAACACTTACACGTTTCTTTATGAAAACAAAACGTGTACGTGTTTATTTATGAAAGAAAAACACATACGTGTTTTTTATGAAATAAAAACACACACACATTTTTATGAAAGAAAAACACGTACACATTTTTTTGAACACACCAAAATTGCTGAGAGATCAACATATACAAAAACTTAAAACAATTCTATTTGTAGATTAAACATATAATCACATTAACTGAATGAAGAGTAGAAATGAAAAAATGCACCACACAAGGACACAACAATTTTTACGTGGAAAACCCAATGACAGAAAAACCACAGTGAGAGTTAACTCACAAAATATGAAGCTCACTACTTAACAATAGTTATAATGTAGTTTAAGGATCACAACTTATGGAATTGTAGGCTAAGGTGCACAACCTTAGGGAAATATGCAAGGACATGTTGAGACTCACTATCTTAATGTAGGATACATGAAAATTATAATGAATAATATGAACATGAACTATTACGAAGAAGCATCCAACATATGCTTATGTTGTAGTCTCTTTTTCACATAATCTAAATCATCATAGTAATTTCACACACTTCATCTTCAACATACTAATCAATGACCACTCTATGTACGCACATGATTTCACAAATGAATTTTTTCTTCTATAAATATATTTTGCAACAACACACAAAACTAATTAGGTCAGATCCAATATGACCTTTAGATGAAATGTATGATACTCCATAGGTTGGATACAATTACATGCATCATGAAGGGATAAAGAGTTGTATATCAATACATGGGATGTATATTACCAAACACATCACAACACAACCTCCAAAGTAATATTAATTAATTAGGACCTTGAACATTGATGAAGGAAACAATCCTATCGGCCCAAACAATGACAACACCACCAAAACTACCAACTGTTCAAATTTTCACCATTGGGGAGAGACAAAAAATATTATGTGGAAGAAGATGTGAAAAATGTAGTCAATGTACACTATCTATTCAACCTTCTCCCCAAGAAACTAATCATAATATATGTTACACAACAAGAGAAACATATTGAACTAAAGAAAATAGAGCATTTCAAATAGACTGTAACACTTCAACACATAGGACATTGTATTGTTGTATACTAGATCATATATGAATTGCAAGGATGAACCCATATACCTCTTTGAACATATTCCCAAGTTTTCAAAAACATATCTATCACTCCAAAGGAATGAAGAGTATTCTATTAGGCCTTTATCAACACTTTTCTCTACCAAAGCATAGATTGGAGCTCTGTCACTTATAACTTTCACTGTATAAGGTGTAATGACATGAATTATTGGATATAAAACCTTCACATCTTGACCATATTACATTTTAAATCACAAGACTAAATATTTTTGTGTAGAAGGATGCAAACCAAAATGCCATGACTTTGTCTTAGAGTATACATTGCGAATGTCATAGCAAAAAAATTGTAACATATATATGCATGTGTGGTACACCAAATAAAAATAATAGCAGTGTAAGCATATTGTAATCACATCATAACATGTGTACCTACCTCTGTATCACACTTAGACACTAGGCTGATCATCATTTTTGCATATACTACATTACTGACTATATCAACAAATATATTTGCACTTCCACTATCTCCGGAGTATATATAAATTTTAACATACACATTTGGCATCAATGGAAACCAATCTTGAGTTGACATAAATGATAAAACTTAGTTCCAAAAATCTCCCCCTTTGTCATTGATGGCAACACCACATATATCTACAAGATTTCTCCCCCCTTTTGAAATAAAGGGAAAAGGGCATATAATATATTTTACTTTTATCAGCCCACAAACTATATAAACTTCCCCTTATTGTATGATTTCTACAAGAAATAATCCCCCTACAATGTAGATGCCCCAAAAATGATGCTATGTACATATTATTCTCAATAAAAACTCAAAAATATTCTACAATCCTTTGTAAAGAAAAAATTGTATGATTTACACCTTTGCAACTTCCTTAAAAGGTAAAATATTCTTGTGAATTACCTTAAGTTGCATCAAAGTTGCAACCCAATTTTATTTCGCTAAAGTGAGAGTATTATTTTGACATTGAAAACTGTATGCACAAATCCTCAGCCTCCTCCACATTCTCGGAGCCTTCATTTTTTGTTCAACCTTTTTTTCTTCAACAAGCAACCTAGATAATGAAGCAAGTCTCAAATGAACTACTTCTTTTAATAAGATGAATTGTTTCTTTAGCTGCTCTATCTGGCCCAAAAGCAATGACAATTGCAAATAAATATTTTCAATTTGTGCTATGGTGGACCCATCCATATCTTTTGAAAAATCATATGTCTCAGCCAATTGAGTGATCTGTGACTCAATAGAGTTAATCTATTTTTTGTTTTGGTGGAGCTTGACCATTTAAAAAAAAATTGATAGAGAGCTATAACTTCATGCACACAACCCTTAAACATCTTTTTTTTTTTCCTATAATTTATTGTGTGCACTAGCACACCGATCAAAAGCTTCAACCATTCTCTTATCAATTACCTTCCTAAAGGCCTCTTTCTCTACCTTCTACTCAATGTGTGAGGAATGATTCTTAAAAAAATCCATTAAAAGCTTTAATTTTTGTTTTGGAGGAAAGGAAAAATATAAGTTTACCTTTGGAAAACCTTCCTAAATAATCTTTACAACATCATCAATCAATCCACTCTTCTTCATATGTTCTTGTAGAATTTCCTTCCTTGTGGAAGCATGCAAAATATCTCCAAGATGTAGCTTATGGAGGGGAGAATGTTTGACAAGTCAACTTGTCCCTCAAGAGTGGGAATTTGTAGAAGCTAGGGTCTTACCACAAGTTGAAATTGCATCTGCATCCCTAGTAGACTCTTGAAAGAATTTGAAAGTGAAGAACCATGTTTGATGTCCACATAAGCATCTTACCTCTCAACTATCTTCTCCTTTGCACCCTCTTTCCTTTTCTCATTATTGCCTAAATTCTCTAGAGGAGCAGTCTCCTCATTTTTATTATCATTTTTCTCTTTCTCTTTCTCTTTTTCCTCTTCGTTCTCTTCTTCTTCTTCTTCCATTTCCATATCAAAGAATTCTTACATTTTGTGCACACTACATACACCTTCTTCTTTTTCAATTCTAGAGGGTCCTTGTATTTCTTGCTGGATACATATATTTTGCCTATTTGTATTTTCTAGAAGAGGCATACTTTCAGTTTCTTGTTCATCTAGAGGTGCTTGTGCACTTATTTCAACATTGGTATCATGTATTTCTGAAGGTACTTGTGAATCAATAGCCACCTCAACCTTCTTCATTTATTCAAGAATTTTGGCTATCTTTTCTTCTATTTCTTTCTCCATCCTTTCTATCTTTTGAGATAATTTAACCCTTTCTTCATGAGAAATAGATAGACCAACTTTCTCTAATGCTTGTTGCCTCATTTTAGTTTCTTCTACTACAACTTCATTCCTCTTTTTATTGAGTATGTCTGCAAGAGTTTCTCAAAGTTGATCAATGATACATTTCTCAAATGATTTTTGACTTATGCTAAAAATAAATAAAATAGGATCATCTAATTTTTTATTTGATTCTATTTGATTAATGTCTAATAGATATTTTGGATTAGGATCATGATTTTTGACCCCACTCTTAATCTTAAAACATCTCTATCATTAGATGATACTTTTGTATCATCGTACCAATATTTTTTAATCAAAGACTATTTTATTATTCATTTTCATGTCAAACACTGAGAGTCTACCTCTAAAATCCCAACATTGGTTAATTATATCATTTTCAATATTTTATCTTCTCTTTACCATTCTCATTAAAATTTCAATATTTATATTTTAAAAATTTAATTGTCTTATTTATCATTCTTTTGCTAATAAATGATTTATTAACTAAAGTAATTATAGCTTTTCATGTTGCATAACTATATATAGATCAAATATTTTTTCCAATACAGTCAATATCATTAGCAACACTAGACATGATTTATTTCATTGATTCATATTTCTTTCTATATTTAACAAATAGCCATAATTTTTTATTATTCTTTGCACTTTTGACATTTTGATTAATTGCATTACAAGTTGACATTGAAATCCTAGATCTTTTTCATAAAAAAATAGTTTATATAATATATAAATACATAGATTAAAATTTATGTTAATGGTATAATAACATTAAGATTATTCAATACATTTATTTAAAAAATAAAAAATATTTTTATTTTCACTCATAGAAGGGATTTCATTTTTAGTTTTTGTTTCCATGATTGTAATAGTAGAATTTAGATCAACATTACTATATCTAGCTTAATTTAAAGAGATAATATCATTATCATTAATTATAATTGAGGACTTACCTAGATTTTCTTCTATAATCATATTTTTCATATATTTGAACTCTTCCATGTTCATTATTTCCATATGTTCATAATATACATTCACCTTATCCATGTTGGCCTCTTCAACATTCTACTTTTCTTGAATATTCACTCTCTTATCTCTTTGGAATTTTTCCTTTTTCTCTCGATGAGCTTCATTTTGATACATTTATTTGATCCCATAATTACCAAACCTTGATAATTATTTTACTTTTAGATGGATCCCTCCTTGAATTTTCTGAAGTACAATTTGATGTAGATTCTTTGTTTAATAAATCACATATACTTGATTTTTTTTAAAATTCTTGATTCCCCTAAAAATAGTTCTTGTACTTAATTCCACTAGAAAATACTTCTTATGATTGAATCCTTTTTAAAATTGAGTATAATATGACTTTTTAAGAGATTGTAAGACACCTACTTAATAAAAATTACAAAAAAATAGTCATTTTTGGGTCATCCATATTAAATAGAAAATTGTATAGATTTAGTGATATTTCATTTTACTAAAAATAAGAAATTAATATTTATATTAAAATGGGCACCCATTCCTTTTTAGAACACATACTTGCTCCTTTCTAGAATGGGTATATGTTTTGATTAAGATAAAACAAGAAGGGTTCATACCCATTACAAAACAATCATAGAGGCAAAGAAAAAGGAGCTCATAATAAGTGAGACAACCCAAATCCTAGAAAGTAAGAACTAAAGAAAAGACTAGCTGATAACAAAGGCATAGAACCAACCAGGGACCAACACAAACATAGAAATAGTTATTGGTCACCAAGAATGTTGAGATAATTAATTTATTTTCATTTCTTCGAAAGGAAATAAAGATTTTTTATAAAGGATAGAGCCTTCTGATTCTTTCTACGAATGTCATCTGCAAGGGGGAAGAAGTAATTTCCATGTTCTTACCCTTCTTTATGGAACTAGTCTAAGAAGCCTCCAAGTGTTCATTTCCATGCCTGCCCTAAAAATTCTTAAGTTCCTATTAGAAGACTTGTATGGTGACCACAATGTTACTAGTCATTCATTTGTTGTAGTTGACTATCTCTTGCAGAGTGTAGAGTATTTTATCTTGGTTACATTATAGATAAGCAACCTCATCTAGAAGTTTCATTCTCTCTTCAGTGGACCCAATAGTAGTATTTATTTCAGCATCTTCTTTTTTAATTTTTAACTGATTCTCAAAGGTCTTAGCCATACTAGTCAATAAAATCAAATGGTCAGATTCTTCCACCTTACCTAGCTAGTCCATGGTTTTGTTGAGCTTAGAAGACTTCCAAAACTGGATTTTGTTTTTGGCAGTAATGAGTTGAGCCAACAACCATTTGAGGATGACATTTTTAATATTGTCAACCTAATTTATTTTGTCCAATTTCACCCTCAAGGGAGTACAACTCTTGCAAAATACTAGGAGTATCCAATGATGTGTCCTCAGGATCCTAAGCCTGGTCAAAATTCTAATTAGGGGAATCTAGGGGGGATAGTAGGAGAGGTATTCATGGGGAGATAGGAGGGGAAATAATAGGGGAATCATCCCTGGAAGGGGACCATAAGGATCTAGATTTTTCATCTGAGATGGAGATTTGGGGGGTTAAAAAAGGCCACTTTTTTATTTTTAGAAGGGGTGGGGTCCTCAACAATAGGGTTTTTTTTCCTTTAGAAGCATGGGGAGGGTTAGACCTAGTGATTCTAAGTTGATGGCAAGGGATAGAGGGATTTTCCTCCAAAATCACTAAATTTCTTTTGTGAACCATGACAAGGTTAGTCACCTGTGGGAGAGAGGCTATATTTGAGGAGAGTACCACATTATTCCAATAAATTCTATATATTAGGCCTTGATGTAGAGGAATCAACTTCCCTTTATCCTGAATGATTTTTATAGGTTGCTCAAGAAAATAAAAATCTAAAATGAAAAGTTTAAGTTGACATTGTAACAAAAGTGATTTAAATATTCAAAGAGGTGGGCATGAAATATTATAAATCTACCTTCCAAAGTGTCATACGCCATTAAAACCTCCACCATCTTCTAGATTCCTGAAAAATCATCTTTGTTGAACCCATTTTAAATTTTGTTCACTTTCTCCCCTTTTTTTAGGAATCTCCATATATTTTTTGTGGTGGTGTTTGGGTTTTTGGGAAAGCAAGAACCATCCATGGGGAGACCAATAGCCACTGAAATGAGGTCCATTGAAACCACAAATGAGAGACCTCTAACCTCAATAAGCCCATCCTTCTAGGAATAGGTAAACTCCATAGATAGATTAGGGTCATTTCCCTTTCATAGCCTCGATATAAGAAGCTAGCTTTCCCTTTTGTAAGATAGGCCATAATTATTGGTAATTCCTTAAGTTATTACAAGAATTAGGTTCCTCTTGAACCAGCTCCCCACCCATATCGATAGACATAGAAGTTGTGGAATTTTGATAAGGGAACACTCTCAAAAGACTCCAATTACAAAAAAAATGGTTGGAGGCTCATTCTTATAATGAGGATGAGGCAGTTAGTAATTATTATCCTTCATATAGAAGGATAGGTACATGTTTCCATAATGAACTTGATACATATTCAGATTAGTTATTAACATGAAGTGCTTTTTCATTATTATTAATAAGATTTCTCACATTCTTTGATAACATGAGGAGATCCTCCCATATTTTAATCTTACCTACATAGGCTCCAAGATTAGCCATCCCATATATAGCCATATTTCCTTCTCAAAAGATATGATTTATTTGATACTGATCTATACTCACAATATCAAGGTGAGCCATAACAATGAGATCCCTAAGAGACCAACTAGGTGATGCATCATCTTTTAACTCCATGATGTTGTTTCATGAGTCCCCTTCAATTTTAAAGTTGGTAGAGCCTCTTCTATTGGCTATTTGTATCCCGTTAAAAGTCATAACCACCTTAGGAAAACTAGAGATTTTTCTACCAATATTAATAGCATAGGCTAAAATCACTTTACCTTTGTCATCCCAAAGGATACCACCTCCTCCCACCCAACCTAGGTTCCATTTAGTCAAACCGTCAAAGTTTGATTTAATACATCTAGGGTCGATGGGACCAATTGATATTGTTACAACTTGAAATAATATTAGAGGTCAAAATATCTAGAAATTATGTTAAATTCCAAGAGATAGCAATTTTAAACTTTAAATCAGAGGGGTTCATTTTAGGATTGAGAGATACAGTCTTGAGATTCTCCTTGACCTTATTGATAGTTTGATCAACAAGGAAATATGAAGGGCCTACTAGCATGGAGGAGGGCTTGTCACCAGAGCTTATAAATTAGGGGATGGTTGAATAGAGGGGTCCAACTATCCACAACACTTTTATTGTTCTTATTCCAAACCTAGTTGAGGAGAAATAAAGATTGAATTTTTTGACAGACCTTATAGGAATAATTACAATGAAATAAAAGGTGAGAAGAATATTCTTCTGCATTATCACAAAGGAAACACATGTTAACTAGTTGTAAACCTCTCTTTTGGATATTGTCCATGGTGATAATTTTCTCATGACAAGTCATCTACCAGAAGAATCTAATCTTGGGAATAGCCCTATTCTACCATATCTTCATCCAGTTGAATTGAGAGTCCCAATAAATAGTAAAAATATTATATTCATGCTTAACCATATAATTTTTGTCTTTTGATTCAACGCACAAAAAAGAGTCTGGAGAATCTATAGAATGGGTATATGTTTAAAAATAAGCATGTATTCCATAAAATTTTAAGTTCAAGACCCATGATTTTGGTTTTGTTTTAGGCATGTAAAAGGCTTAAAAATCCAATCCTCCACTTTGGACTCACAAGTAAAATTCCATGTTAATAACAAGAGTAAAAAATAACTTTAACAATATAAATGACAACAATGGTTGCTGCCTATCATGGTCTCAAACTGGATCAAAAGAAAGGCTTTAAGAAAGTGTGGATAGAAGGGGATTATTTGAATATAATCAATAATTTAAAAAATAGCGCCACTTCCTCTTGGACTATTCAAACTATGATAAAGGATTCTGTTAATATCCTTAATTCCTCTAATGACTATTATATATCTCACATTTTAAGAGAGGGAAATAGATTGGCCGATATATTTGCTAACTTGGAGGTTTCTGGGGCCCAAGAGTGGGATCTAAATGACCCTCTTCCTATAGAGGTGATTGCAACTATTAATCATGAAGCACAAATTTAATCGAAATAATGGTGGTGTGTGGTGCTGGGTGTGTACGTTATTTATCACGTGAAATGCTATTATGTGGAGGAGTGATATTAAGGCCTTGACTTGCTTTGATCATACCAAGGAGGAAATTTGTAGGGAGCGGATTACTATGACTATTAATTATCTTTGCCATGTCTATTCTCTTACACAGATTATGGGAATCCTTAGAGTTGTTTTATCGAGAAGTTTCATCTCTATTGTGAAAGCTACTAATTGCCTTGGCTCTGTGAATTTGGTTGCCATGGGTGGTGATAGGAACTGAGTAGAGCCCTTCTCTTGCAATGTTGTTAAGAAGAATTAGGAGGTGTGGGCGATTTTGGAGAAAGGTGGTTTGACTCCCTATATTGAGAAGTTGCATGGGAATAATCCCAAAATGACTGCTAATGTTGCTAAACATTGGAACAAAAAGGTGTTGAAACTTGGAGGGATGAAATTCGACATTAGTAAAGATATCATCGCTCATATCACTGGCTTACCAATGGATAGGATGAAGTTCTATAGGGATAAGAAAGAGTCACAGAATGCCATGAAAATATTTTTCAAAGATGAGGAAGCTAAGGACTTGAAACTAGCAAAGAGCGAGGGCTATCAGTGGAAATCCATAAAGGCTCTTTGGGCCGATGTTGTTGAGGAGTTAATGAGGTATATTTCTTTAGAAGGTCATTAATCTACTATGAATGCCTATCACTTCATCCTTCTCAACCACTTCCATCACAGGAAAATAATTTCTTTTTCTTTCTACTTATTGGCTTCGTTAGATGCTGGTATCATTGACCACAAGAAAAACCCAAAGAACCATGTTCTTCATGTGGGGTTAATTCTCCTCATTTCTGACTATTGCAAAGACTTTGAGGTGGTTAGACCTGTTCCGACTCCTAAGGATGTGAAAAATGATAAGGGATATGATATAGTTTTTGAGGAGGAAGTGGCCTGTAAGAATAGGAAGAAACAAAATCTGATTTTGCAGAAGGATTTGGAGTCAGGGGATATGGATTTTGTGCCATATTCCCTTGCTACTGCAGATGAGGACATGAGATCCCCTACCTTGGGGAAGCGTAAAAAATAGGGGCTAAGCCCTGACAAGGGTTGTGAGACCAACAGTGGTAATCTCACAGATGAAATGCTTAGCATAAGCATAAAGAATGTGAATGATTTGGTTGGGGAGGTGTTGTCTCCTCCCCCACCACTAAAAAATAGGGTTCTTCTTGTGGGGGATAGTACGAGGAAGGTGGTGCGGTCTTCTCTCAAGCTGGAAACTCCTCTTAAAGGGGATGGCATACAAAATGCTATGGGGTCTTTGGATGGTAAGGAAGTCAAGGTTTCTTCTAGTGGGCATCGGGTAGGGCAAGCTGATGGGGACAATCCTATGATGGACTCAGAGAGGTGGGTGAAGAGGATGGTGATTGTGGCTGAGATCGTGGAGTCCATCCGAAAGATCAAATTTCCGGCTGTGATGCTGATTGCTGCTGAAAAAGGTAAGGGGATTGCTGCTGATACTGAGAAGGTTTCCTCCTTTCATGAGGAGGATGTCGAGGGTAGAGAGGTTTTTTATAGTGGGAGAGATAATATTGTTGATGTCTTGGGAGCTGTTAAAGAGGGCTCTATTTTTTTATAAGCTTTGTAAATGGGATTTCCACAAGATGAATATGACTAATGTGAAAGTGAGGGGTATTGCTAGTAAAAGGAGGATTCCTCTATTCAGGATCAAATCGATGATTTGATGAACTCCTTGAAGATTGTGGCAGAGAAAACGCTTCCGATGAAGCAAAATCTTGAAGGAAGAATCCTTAATCTAGAGAATCTCATGGAAAGGATTATTGTTAGTATAGAGAAAGGTAAAGAGGGGAATAAATTCAGCTTTATTACTGAATCTACTGGTATGACATCCCATGTGGATAATGTTACTAAGGGTAAAGATGTTGATGGTAAGTTGATGGAGGGCGAGATGCCTGCTAACAAGGGTGTGAGATGTGTTTTGATTGGGAAGGTAAAATCGAGTGGACCTGGGATTCGAACCCGTAACAAGACCAAGGTTTAGGTTGGTGCTACTAGTAATGAGATGCCTGCTGTTGGGAATGAAGGTGGTAAGAATGTGGCCTATGATGTTGAAGTTGCAGATATCTTGAATAATATGTAATGTCGCTGGGTGGGTTTCATCTTTTTGGCTGACTATTTACTATGGTCTTGTTGTGGGTGGGTTGTTTTTCTTATGATGTCTTTTTCTCTCATTAACAACTTTTTTTGTTGTAAAGGGTTCTGGGCCCCTTCAAAACCCATTCTTTACCTTTAATCAAAACAATATGGATGATGACTTTTTGCAAAATAATTGGATCAAATTAAAACCCATTATAGATGACAATGTCTAATTTTCAAATATATAATTAGTTTTAATATTGAACATATTTTTTTATTTATTAATTTATTTATTTTAAAATATTCATAAACTTGAAATGACATATATTACTAATGTTTAAAAAAAAAATTGATTTTGGATATTTTTGAAAAAAATTATTAACCAATATAGATATCATTGTCTAGATGATTTTTTCATGTTATGATTAGTTTAGCTCAAATTATATTGGATATACACAAGATTTTCAAAAATAAAAATTAGGTCCAATAAAAAATTACTAAGAAAATATTTAAAAAAAAATTATTTAAAAAAAAAAGAAATTAAAAATTGCTTTTTTTTAAAATATGAAATATATTCTAATAAAACCTCACCATAATACACATATTTCCAAAAAAGGAATTATAAAATACTTTGATTTAGGTAAAATTATTTTGTTTGTACGAGTAAATATTTTGGCCCAAAATATATCATTTTAAAATGTCACTTTTGTACATCACATACAAAACTAAGCTTCAAAATCTAGGTATTAGAATAAATTACATATTTGAAAACTAGATAAAATATTACATTTCATTTTTTACACCATGTTAATAGTATATGTATAAGCGCTTCAAATTTTTACTCCAACTTTGATAAAATTTGACTTTTCAAGAAAAAGACTTCACCTTTTTGACCAAAAAGTGAACCAAAATTTTTGCACTCATCCCACTATCTCACCTCAAAAAACATTATGTGAATATTCTCTTGGGATTAACCAATTACTAGTGCATCACAAGTGATAAATTACAAATTAATTCATATGCTAGGCTTAGAAAAGGCTCACTAATGATTCATTAATATACCCAAAGGTATCTGAGGCATAATTATATGAGATAAGGGTGTTGTCCAATGGTATGTCTGAAGAGGGTAACCTCATCCTCTTTCACTTATAAACCTATAATGTGGAATATATCTCATCCTATAATGATAGATCCTCCTTGGAACTTATATAGAACACCGAAATATAAGCTTTTCTTATTGCTTGCATGTCACTTCTAGGGTCACTAGACCCTTTAAGAAGATAAAATATAAAGGAACAGTTACTTTTTTATTTTCAATATTACATAAAGTATAAAATGAGATCATACATGAACTAACCTTAGGATATGAAAGTGAAAATCCAATTTTGGGACCCTCAATATTATATTGGGTGCAAGAGGATATCATACATAGAATAGCCATGATGACACATAAGATAAGAAAGAGGGTTTTTTTTAATCCTAAAAATCACTTAGGTGATAGATGAAAGTGTATAGAACCATCTCAGACAAACACACATATACAGATTATTGGTTGTGGAGTAAGATATTATTGGTCTCAGAGCCTATTTCATCGCAAGGAAGGGAACACTTGCATGGTCTAGGGGTTGCACATTATATATATATGGGTCATCTCACAATAATAGGTCTCAAACTTGGGACATCCTGATTTTTTCCTGAAACCACATATTTTTTAAGAAAAAATAATGATTTAAGCCATGAGGGGTTCCATCTAAAGGGTTTTGATTGAAGATGGTTAGAAAAGACCCCCTTAGATACAATTCCCTTGGATAAATCCCTTCTAGTCTTAAATCATACCCTCAATGGAGTCTCTTTCGTACCTATCAAAATGTTGACAAAAAACACTTTTTATTTACCTTTTGAGGGATCAAATAAAGTCATTTAGAAATTATATTTTGTTAGTATGTAGCCTTTATTATAATATTTACAAAAAGTATAATTTCAAATATTTTTAATTTTATTATTATATTTATATTTTATTTCTTGTGAATGTTATTTTTTTACCAAACATCAAGGTATTTGTTTCACATGCAAAAAAATAAAAAAATACAGAAAATTTTCTAAAAAATATGTATGCACTAGGTATTGATGTCCTTGTTTTAGTAAATAATAATACTAATTTCAGTACATAAAAACGAGCTATGTTTTATGCAATACACCTATGTCCAAATAATTATTTATCTAACTTCAAAAATTAATTGATAAAAAATATCTAACAAAAAGTTATGAAAAAATATCCATGCACTAGATATTGATGTTACAAATCCATATTTAAAAAATTATAATTTTATCCTTTCAATAAAAAAAAGTTGTGTTATGACATGTGGATGCTAAAATCTACAACAAGATCAACTCAAACAATTTCATGTTGTTAGCATGAAAGCTAGTTTAAATCAAGAAAATTTAACATCCCTATGAAATACTTACTCATGTCAAAATATGCGACTAATGAGCAGAAAAACAAGTTACACCGAAGCATATAAGAAGCATAATTAAACCTTATCTCATAGTGGATTGGTGCCACTCTGTCATGTAGGATGCAACCCTTTCCCAATCCCTGAACAAGCTGAATGATGTTATGAGTAAGATTAATTCTCAAATGAAGAGAATAACTTTGCATGAAAATGTGGAATGAAGATGAATTTGAGCATAGTAAGTTTACTCAAAGTTGTGGATGAAATGAAGTATAGTATACTTGCTTGAGTTGTGGATTGAAATGAGGAGAGAAGCCTCCAATTTATAGATTTCCAAAATGGAAGAGAGAATGAAATAGAGCAATGTGGGATCATTCAACATCTAATGGCCAAGTGCCACTTGTCAAGATGTGAATGGCTAATGGTTGTGCACATTTTGGCCAAAGTGCTAATAAATGCAATTAGGTGGAATTTAAAATTTGATAAATGACATGTGAGAGGGAAAAGAGAATGAAATAAATGCCACTTGGATCAATGCACAAGGACATGTAAAAGGAATGAATTCCATGTTGGATGTACAAGTCCACTTAGACTTTTTGAATTCAAATGAGGGAATATTCTCTTTTGATGCTATGTGAGGGGAAATAAAGAATTAAATAAATCAAAGTAATTGATTTATTGTGCAAGTTGCATTTGCTAGAGGATTTTAGTGAGAAGGATTAACTTAATCAAGGATTTGATTAAGTTAATGAATAATTAGACGATTTGACAATTTTGACTTAACCAAATGAATTAATTTAAATCAAAATTGAGAAGAAATGTTTAACTAAATAAATGGTTTTGATTTATTTAACCAAAGAGGAATATGTTAGATTAAATCAAATAAGGTTTAATTTATTTAATTAAATAGAAACATAAGGTTAATTAAATTAACTGATTAATTTAATCACTGGAGGAGGAAGACTTGTTTTAATGAATAATGATTCATTACATTAAGAGAAGGAATATGATGAAATGTTGAGAGTATGATTCAGGAAGAAATTTTGTTAGTAAACGGGATCAAATTTGCCAAAACGAAATTGTACATTTTCCGTGTCTACATTTTCCCCCTCTTTGAAGCAATGTACTTGTTGCATTGATTCAAAGAATAAACTGCTGTGATCAAAGTTCAAAATTTCTCAATTTTTTCAAATACCCCACTATTGCCCCAATGAGGAGGATTACGCTGGTATACTTCCCCTCTAGATAACAAATGGGAATGTATGATTTTCTGATCTAGATCACGATAAAATGAGAGAGGAGTGATTCTATTGATCAGAGGGCGAAAGATAGTTCTTTGATTTAGACAAATCTGATGATCTATAGATAGTCATTGACTATGGGTAGTCTCGTGTATACCTTGATTCAACACACCGATTTTAGGTAGAAATGTTAGTAAAGATAGAAGAATGAGAAGAATGGAAAGAAGATCTACACAAGATGATGATTGATGATTTCCTTACCAGGAGTTGGGATTTTTGAAGGGCCAATTACTTTATGTTTGATAACACACGTAGGTATGATGCATCAAGGTATAAAGGACTAGGATGGCATTGTACCCAGTGTGATGGACTTTGAATTGAAAATAAAATAGGAGTATTCTTGTTCACACTTAGCGTACATAATTCATTCAGGATGTAGTTCAAATATTCTAAACATCTCGAGCCAAAACATAGAAAATAAAGACTTCCTATGTGGTCAACAAGATACCTAAAACACCCTCCCTACAAACCAAACAAAGCACACATGACTAAGTTATTTTACAAGAGTATCCAACAAGCACAATAGATAAAAAAGATAATAATCATTGCCCCATTCCTTTCTCTCTAAACCTGATTTGTTTAGGCATCATTGAGAGGTCCTTGGAATGAATGCAAAATAAGATAAGTCAAAATGACCAAGATAAAGTAAACAAACAAGCTAATGTTCTTCATACCGCTAGCCAAGACTAAACTACTATGAGGTACCTGATGCTTATTTCCATCATGGGAAGGATTCATCTTACGACATGTAGTGATCAGGGTTTTGGTGGGACTGATTGGGTGATAAGCTATTGATACTCTGATTTGATCAACTTGCTTGCTTACTGAACTAGACTTTCGAGACTTTGACGATTTTGGTATTCACTTTTGAACATGCTAGACTCTCTTTCGACTGACTCACCAAAGGGTGAAGGTGAGGATTGACTTTATTATGAGTGATGACAAATCACTGGTGAAAGTAAGATGAAATGGATGCACCATTTATGATTTTTCAGATGTTTTGAGGCTGTTTTGGTTTTCGGATTTTTTACAAATGTTTTGGGTATTTTAAAGATTTTTGAATGCTTTTGGTATTTTCAAGATTTATGACAAAGAGACTAACTTAAAGACCTATCCTAGGGGTCTCAGGACCTGATCCATAGATTAGCCTTGCCTACCTTATACACGCAGAGACCATGTAGTTTGACTGATGACAAAATTGACTCAAAGAAAAGATAGATAGGCAAATGGATTGCCAATGCGACAGACGCCTAAGGACTGACCTACAATGTAAATAGATGGGAAAACGGATTGCCATTGCGACAGACGCCTAAAGGACTAACCTGACTATCTCAGGGGATGATCAAAGATCAACCTTGCCTATGTTCAAGCTTAGAGACGACGTAGTTCAGACAAGGTGAAAGAATGACAAGACTCAATGATGAATTTTTGAAAATTTTCTGATATTTCGACATATTTTTGGATTTTTGATGATTTGGATGTTTTTGATTTTCAGTTTGATTTTTTTTGATGTTTTTGAATTTTTTGATGAATTGTTTAATGTTTATGGATTTTTTGATGTTTAGGAAGATCACGAGAATATACACGAATCCGATTCGATACAGGTATAGGAACATGCCCCCAGCATGGTGCGATAGACTACTTTGATGAAGGCAGGACAAACTGACGTCAGGAATATGCCAAGTAGTACTATGGTGGAATATGATATGGACATCAGCTCATGCTATGGTATGGATGCGAGCAGATGGGTGGATGGATGATTAATTAAATGTGATGGAATGGATGAGTGAGTTGTGTAGATCCTGGCAGATGGGGAGTGCTTTATTTACACTTGGCACTTGTTTTCCAGGTTTTCACCAAGGTACTTGTCCAAGGCGCCACCGAAGTGGTTTTCACTAGAGGACGATTTTTTTCTTTTCTTTTTTCAATCCTTTTTCTTTTTTTTTGGCCAAGATGCCTATTTGCGAGGTTTTCATCAAGGTAACCATTTTTTCAGGATTTTTTTTGATTCTATACCTTACAATATTTAGGCATAAAACTTTTTGAGATGACAACTGTTCATGGGCTCCTGTAGAGGCTTGCCCTCTAGTGTTGACAATTGATATGCCCCTGATTTATAGCTTATGGTGATGATGAAAGGTCCCAGCCAGTTGGGTTCAAATTTTCCTTTGCTATCTGAGTTTGGTACATTCTTTTGCTTTTATTTCATCACAAGTTCGCCAACTTGGAAGGTGTGTTTCCTGATCCTCTTGTTGTAGCTCTGTTTTAGGCGATTCTGGTAGAATTGTAGATGATTTAGGGAATCCATACGTTGTTCATCTAGTAACTCCATCTCATTCAGACTTGTAACCCTATATTCCTCATCTGTGATGAAGTTTTGCAATGATATCCTCAGTGATGGAAGCTTGATCTCGATAGGGAGGATGGCTTCTGATCCGTAGACCAAGGAGAATGGGGTGGCGCCTGTTGGCATGCGGATGCTAGTGCGATAGGCTAATAAGGTGGGATTTAACTATAGATGATAGTCACGACCAGAGTCATTGACTATTTTCTTAAGGATTTTCAGAATGGTTTTATTGGTAGCTTCTACCTAGCCATTGCCTTGTGGGTAATATGGGGTGGTATTGGATTTTGAATTTTTCACACAAGTTACAGACATCTTGATTCTTGAAGGTGTCCCATTATTAGAGATAATGGATTAGGGAACACTGTATCAGAAAATGAGGTAGTTTAGTATGAACTTGGATATTTGTTTTCCAGTGATGTAGGTCATGGGAATTGCTTTGACCCACTTTGTGAAATATTCAGTGGCGGTGATAATGAACTTGTGGCCATTGGATGAGGTGGGTGAGATTTTACCTATGAGATCAAGCCCCCACTGGGAAAAGGGCCAAGGTGTAACAATGGGATGTAATTGTTGAGTTGGTGCATGAATGAGGTCTCCATGTTCCTGACATTGTAGACACCTTCTGAAAAAGTCATGTGCCTCTCTTCCATTGTTAGCCAGTAGTACTTGGTTCTCAGCAACTTCTTAGCCAATGTCATACCACTCAAGTGTGAACCACAAGTTCCATTGTGTACTTTAGTCAAAGAAGTCAAGGCCTCCTCAGGTTTTAAGCAATGTAACAAGGTTCCATTGATAATTCTATTGAAGAGGGTTTCTCCTAGGATGGAAAATCGTAAGGACCTTTTGACGAAGGTTCGCTTGAGGTTCGGGGTAATGTCAGCTGGGAGGATTCCTAATCTCAGGTAGGTGTAAATTTCATGGTACCAAAGATCACCGGGACCAACGAGTTCACATGTGTATTCCAACTCTAGTACCTCGAAAGTGGGTACAAGAAGCTTCTCTACCATGAATTCATGTTTTGAGACATTGCTAGGGATATCTAGCAAGGATCCAATCATTGCCATTGCATTAGTTTCTCTGTTGTTTACCCTCGGTATCTGCTCAAAGGTGATGTCGATAAAAGATTCCTTGAGGATTTCTACCACCTTTTTGTATGGTGTAATCTTATCATCCTTAGTTTGGTATTCATCGTTGACTTGGTTGATGATAAGTTGTGAGTCTCCATAAACCTTTAATACCATGATTCACCACTATGCTGCAATTTTGAGACCTATGGTTAAAGCCTCATACTCTACAATATTGTTGGCATAGGGGAATGCTAAGTTGTAGGATCTTAGTATACAGTCCCCCTGGGGGGTGATGAAGAACACACCGGCTCTTGATCCATGATGTGTGTGGGAACTATCAAAGTATAGTTTCCAATGATCGACTGCACCGAGATTGAAAAGGGATTCCTTTGGAAACTTTGATATTAGCAGGTTGTTTAAATATATTGGAGCCTCTGCTAGCTGATCCGTGATGACTTATCCCTTGATCACTTTTTTCTCTACATACTCAATATCATGCTTTGATAGTATCATAACCCATTTAGCAATTCTGCCTATAAGCATTTCTTTTGACAATAGATACTTGAGGGGGTCTATCTTGGAAATTAGCTTAATTTGATGAGCTAGCATGTAGTGTCTAAATTTTTGGGCTGCAAACACCACTGCCAGTCCAACTTTTTCTATTGATGTGTAATTAAGCTCATGTCCTACCATTGTTCTGTTGATATAGTAGATGGCCCACTCAGTTCCCTTTTCATAATGTTGGGCTAAAAGGGCACCAAGGGTGGCTGTCGTTGCTGAGATGTATAGAATTAATGGTTTCCCTACGATCGGTGGCATTAACACTGGTGGTGTAAGTAGGTATTCCTTGATATTTTTAAATGCTTGCTCACATTTTTCATCCCACCTATACACTACTCCGTTGTGGAGCAGATGTGAATAGGAAATCTGTTTATTTGCTAGTTGTGCTATGAACCTCCAGATGGACTGGAGTCTTCCTTGCAGTCCTCTGAGTTGCTTCAGTGTTCTGGGTGCTTCCATATCAAGGATTGCTTTTACCTTTGCCAGATCCACTTCTATCCCTCTTATTGATACTACGCAGCCCAAAAGTTTTCCAGATTGTACCCCAAAGACACATTTCTTTGGGTTGAGCTTGACCTTGTATTTTTCTAGTCGGTCAAAAATTGCACTTAAATTTGCTATGTGGTGTTGCCTTTTCTTTGATTTAGCCAATATGTCATCCACATAATCTTTGAATATTTCATGGATCATGTCATGGAAGATCAGTGTCATGGCTCTTTGGTATGTAGCTCTTGCATTTTTTAACCCAAATGGCATCACATTCCAGTAGTAGGTGCCCCAAGGACATGTAAAGGCCATCTTATGCTGGTCTTGTTTTGTGATCATTATCTGATTGTACACCAAGAAGCCATCCATTAGGGATAGAATCTCATGTCCAACTGTCATGTCCACTATCATATCAATGTTGGGTAGTGGAAAATCATCCTTAGGACATGCTTTGTTTAGGTCTCTGAAGTTTGTGCATATGCGAATGCCCCCATTTGGTTTTGAGATTGGTACGAGGCTGGATACCCACTCTAGATAGTCAATTGGGCGTATTAAGCCAATGTCTAAGAGTTTTTGCAATTCTATTTTTACAAGCAAAGCTATCTGTGGGTGCATCTTTCTTAACTTCTGTCTAACCGGCTTTGCTCTAGGGTGAACAACCAAATGATGAACCACTACTTCAGGATCCAGACCTGGCATGTTAGTGTAGGTCCATGCAAAGTTTACTTTTCTTTCTTTTAAGAATGCAGCCAACAATTCCTATTCTTCTATCAGAAGTGATTGAGCATAAAATGTGATTTGTGGTTTTGTCTCTGTTCCCAGGTTAACAGGATTACATTGTTCTGCCAAGACTGCTGATTTTTCTTGATGTAGTTCAGTAGGGGCGAGGTTGAATCCTTCATCCTCTAGCACCTCAAAGAGGTTTTCACTATTGGATGTGTCCTTTATTTTTATTGTTCTGTGGTTAGAGAGTGCCACTGTGTGGTTTTCACTCAATAACTCCAAACTTCTTCTCGATATTTTTCTTTTGCGATTGAAAGACTCAATTGTCTCCCCATAATATGCCTGGGTGTCTAATGTGATGTTTTTTCCTGCCTTGTGATCCCCACATAGAATTGTATCCCTTAGTCCCATGCATTCTGAGGGTGCCTCATCATTTTTGAATGAGTCTAGAATTGGCAGTCCTCGGTGGTTGTGATCGATGAGTTGAGGGTACACTAAGGTGATTTGGTGGGTTTGTTGGTTTGACTTAGCTGGGGAGGCACTAATCATTAGTAGGGTGGAATCCTCAAAGAGCCTAGGAAGGCTTGCTATGGTGTCATCATCGTCACTGCTACTACAAACCTTGGTTATGTCAAACATGAAGTTGTCAAGAGGTAGGCCTGTGGATACGGGTAATCTAAGGTTAGTTTTCGAGACTTGAGGAGAGGACCTGACTGCCCTATTGGGAGCACCTATGCCACACATGTTATACTTGGAGGATTATAGTTGAGGCCAAGGTTCCACATTCTTCTTTCTGCAATGATGGGCTCTAGACGTCCATCACTATTCCTTCCAAGGCTTTTGTTTCTATTATAGCCCATACCAAGCATCATTTGTAGCCCTCTATTGGTTTCCTCCATTGGTAAGGTGGGTGTGAGTTCTACATCATGGTATATTGAGCTTGCAATATCTTCCTCATCAACACTTTCATAACTTAGATCTTCCCAATGGAAGAATCCAGAAGGATCTACCCAATGGCAGAATCCAGAAGGATCTACCCTAAGGGTGCGGATGGGTGTTTTAGTTGATCAAGGTTGTCCATGTGACCTAGGAGATTGTGGTAACTCTCCTACAAAAAATGCATTCCTTTTCATTCTGTATTCACCACATCCATTGTCCTAGATCAGTTTCTTGATGTCAGATATGTCAGGGATGGTGGGTGTCTCTTTCATAGAGGTGGAAGCGAGGTTGGCTGGGTCGATGAATGAAGTGGATGGGCCTTCATCATTTTTTGGTACCTAGGGGATTTTATAAAACTTGGCTTCCAAGTTTTTGTAGTAGGCGAAAGGTTCAGGATCCCCATATATAGTGACCTCCTCATTTTGATGTGAGAACTTGATACATTGGTGATATGTCAAGGCCACTGCTTTCATTCCATGGATCCATGGATGTCCTAGGAGGATGTTGTTTGGTAGGTCGAGGTCGAGGACCTGATAGGTAGTCTCCATGGTTGCTGGTCCCACTTGGATGGGGATTTCGATAGTGCCCTAAGACACTCTTTCTTGATCATCATATGCCCATATTGTAATGCTTTTGTTCTTATTAATGGAATCCTCAGTGAATCCCAATTTCTTTATGAGTTTTAGAAAACAAAATTTTAAGGCCTGCACCTCCATCCACCAAGACCCTTTTAACTTTATTTTTATGGACTATCACTTGAAGGTGGAGTGCATGGTTATGAGATGGCTGTGCGGGGAAATCTTGGTCAGAGAGTGTAAGGAGATTTGGGGTAATGATGTTAGCAAACATAGCCTAAAACTGCTCTGTGTCAAGGGTGGTGGAGATGGTGGATGCAACTAATGCTTCATCAAGGATCTTCCTATGGGCGGGAAAAATTTTCAATAGTTCCATGATGGAGATTTGGGCGGGACTTCTCTTCATCTAGTCAATGAAATTGTAGTCATAGGGAACGAATTTTGTATTAGAAATGGGGGTCTTAGCTAGTGCCCCTGTAATGGCGACCTTTCCACCACCTGTGGTGACTCCACAGTCGTTGTCGGCTCCTTTGACATTAATGACCATGAACATTTCATCGACATATCCAACTCTCCTCATACACTAGATTAGCAATAGCATATTTTTCCTTGCCTTTATTGTTCCCCTGATTGTTTCCTTGATTGTGGTTCGACATCGGATTTGTGTATATTTTCAGATCTTGGTTTCTGACTGGCTACTTGACATTGATAATATTATCCTCGATGAGGTCTTGGATGATGTTATTTAGCCTCATGCAATTGGCGGTGGTATGTCGTTTGACCTTGTGAAAGTCACAAAGGAGATTTTCGTTATACCATTGTGGTTTGGTCATGTGTTTTGCGTATTGCTTAGAGTTGGAGACTTTGATTAGATTCTCTTTAACCATTTTTTCCTTATGGACTCAATTTATTCTCCCAAAGCCATGTACTTCTGCTTGGGATGGTATTTGCCTCTGGGAGGTGGTTTTCCTTGATTTTTCAGATTGTTGATTTGGTTGGTGGGAGGTGGTTGTTGCTGTGCTACAACCACATTAGTTTGCACATTGTTGCGATTATGATTTTGTGGTTGATGATGGGTCTGGATGTTCTTCTTAGGGGAATTAATCACCACTTTAGCATTAACCACACCGTCATTTGTGATATTTTTGTTTCTCGACCATGTTCGAGGTTTATCATTGTAATTGTTAGATGGGCAGTTATCCTATGGTGGAGTGAATGTTGATGCACCTCCTCACATAGTAAGGGCTCTTTCGATGTTGAGCCCCTTTGGGATTAGTTGATCATATGATGTGATGCATTGCATTTTCAAGTAGAACGCCAAGTTTTCATCTAGATTGGATATGATGGTGTAAACTTGTTGTTCTTCTGGCATGGTTCACTTGCTCTAATTGGCCTTGGATCACCATCTTTGCAAGAAGGATGCGAATAGCTCTCATTTTCTTTGTTTGAGCGTTGATAGTTCTTCCAAACTAACATTTTCACCCATGTTGAAAGCATAGTTTTCCAGGAATGCTTCCACAGTTTCCTCGAATGTTTTAATGCCCGTGGGTAGGTGAGAAAAGCATTCCATGGCTGGACCAATCAGACTTTGGGGGAAGAGTCACATTAGATACGTGTCATCGTATGCAACCTTCATGCAATGTACCTGAAATTCCCTGATGTGGTTTTTAGGGTTACCCGTTCCATTATAATTGTCAAATTTGGGGATCTCAAATCCCTTCGAGAACGGTACCATGGTGAGACTTCTTTTGAAAGGATAAGGGCACAAGTTGCCCGACGTTCTTGTTATTTTTCTTTCTTGTAGGTCCAACGCCTACTATGAGAGAAGTTTGATTTGTGTTGCGACATTGTTGCTTGGGTCGGGAGGTGGAATGAACGTGTTTTGAGGTGTTTGATTGGTGGGATGAGTACTAGTGGATGTTTTCTGCAAGCTCTGCTATGCATTTAAGTCAAACAACATTGTATTGAAGTTTGTAGATGCTAGGAAGTTGTGTTATCCTAGGGAAAACTTGCACAAGGAAAATGGATTGGCGTAGTGTGTTAAGCCAACCAAGGTGATTGTGAACTAGTAGACCTCAGGAAGTTGTGTTATCCTAGAGGTAAATTCGTCTAAGAGATTTTGACTATTTTGGCTAGGTGTGTTAAGCCAAGTTAGGATGATGTTTGATTTAACCTCTTAAGTTTAGCATGAGTGGTTTTTCAAAAGTTCTCAAAAGTTTGTTGATGGGATGAGATTTGATTGATGGAATGACAGACGAGGATGACGAATTTGATCCTAGAATTGAACCTAGACACAACTCTCTTTACAAAACCTCGATGTTGAAGAACACACTAGACTTCCTATGTGAGGAAAGCAAACCTTTCAAAAATTTTAGGATTTTGTTGATAGTAGAATGCATACAAAGTTGGATTATTTCTTGAAGCCTTTTTATAGAAGTTGTACACTAGTCTTTCTCTTACTTCAAGGAGCATTTCAAGATGTTGCTCATGGGTTTTTAGACTTATCCTTTTGAACCTTGGTTTTGGGATCTTGACCTTTTGGGAAATCATTTGGAACAACGCATATGAGGTTCACTTTGTCTTTTATCTTGGCTTATTGAATTTTCTTTTTACCAAAAACACTTGCTTGATTATGTTTCAAACTGTATGTCTAATGTCCCACTTTTATTTTTCATCCTACAAGGTCCATTATGTGGAAACCAAGGAAAATAGGGAAATTTTTTCTTATGTTTAACCTTTTTGAAAAAAAATGATGATGGAATCCAAGCACTTAGAAACCTCTAAGGATATGATCCCTAGGGAAAGCAAGAGTGCTTAAATTCGTCAAAGGTATCTATTTCCTCAAAGGGGTTTGAAATTTGGAGGCCTTTGTGAATATTCATTTTTCAAATGTTTTGAGGACCAAGCAATGTATTTTTCACTTCCAAGCACATTTTACAACCCTAGGATGATGAGACAATATTTTGTTGGGTTCCCACTTGGACAAATCCAGCTGCGCATATTTTGTGCAGATGGCTAGATGCTTGACCACACTGGCTCCCCTCCATGGCACACACTTCTCAGGTTAGCCAAGCATTAGTACCCATGAATCTCCCATGGCATAATTTCCATCTCTACAAAAAAACTGCATGCATAACGTGGGGCAGCTTCAAAGGACATGACCTTTTGCACCAACAAAATAGACAAGGATTTGGCCTTTCTAAACAAGGGTTTTAGTTCAGACTTTCTATTCTTGGAGGCTGATCCATGCAGCGAGAGACCATCTCTACCCTCCTCATCGGAGCCAACCATGTGATACTGGATTTTGTTCCAATATCCACTTTTATATCCCGACTGGAAATACACTTGGCTTTAGTGTGTTACCAGTTGAGTCGGTCCCTTGGGTGAGTACTTTTTCCCACAAGGCAGGCCCTCTAAGATAAAAAAAGGCGAATAAACTTATCCATAGTTCGATCAACCTTCGTTTAGAAACAAAGGGAGAACACTCGCAACAAGTTTACTCACACTCGCATGTTTGGTTCAATTTTAATTCGAAAAATGAAATGTGGAGGCAATCCTTTATGCAACTTAGTGTCACCAAAAAGACTTTTGATTCTCAAGATCACCTTGAAGCACGAGAGAAGCGCATACGCCTTATTTAAATGACACTACTTTGCAAAAAGGATTACAAGGCATGAAAAACACATTTTCATTTTAAATCCTTCAAAGCAATAATAAGTTCTTTTTAAGCACCAAAGGAAATGTGAGATTGCCTTGTTCAATTTTAGACCCAAATTAAAATCTAGTAAATTTCTAACGTTCAATTTTAACCAAAAGATCAAGTCAAAATGGTTAATTTTACGCCCCAAAAATAGATGTGAGATGGTTTGAAACTAAGTGAAAAATCTAGCTCAACAAGCATTAAAAAATGCTTTTGTGAATTTCTCCAATCTTGTTTTGCCTTGATTTTATTCTAATATGAACCTGCAAAAGAAAATACAAAGTCAGTATGGATAAAATATTCCACAAATTCTCTCATGTATTAATACATTAATCATAAGTTATAAAAAAACATGCCATTTCTAAAAAAGGGAAAAAATAAAATAAAAATCATTTTCCCCCCCTTTTAAAAAGAAAAAAATTCCTTCACTTTTGTTTATTTCCCGATTTAATCCCTATTCACTATTTTACCATAGGCTGCAGTATCATAGTTGGTGGCTTCACACAGTTGGATGAGACTGCTACCGCTATACTACGGGTGGTCTGAGGGAGACTCGCAGTGGTGCGGTGAGAAAACTAGCGGAGAAGTGATGGTTAGGGTGAGTCTACCACAATATAGTGGGTGGTCGGATGGAAGACCGCGGTGATGCGATGGCGGTCAAGTAAAATTCAGGCGGTTATCCACAATACCACAGATGATTTAGCAAGGAACCGTGATGATGTGGTGACAGTCGAGAAAGACATGGAAGCAGTTACCACGTTGTCGTGGAGGGTGAAGTGGTAGACCACGGTGATGCGGTGAAGACTGTGGCAGTTAACCACAATACCGCAGAGGGTGAGAGTTAGTTGGCGGTGACGTGGTGAAGATAGTGGGTGGTTAACCACAATACCGTAGGGGTTATTAAGTAGATCGTGAGACAACAGTGAAGACCATGGCCATTAACTATAATACCATGGGTAAGGGAGCATTAGCTAGCAGTGACGTGGTGGACACCACTCTACCATGATAGGTACGGCAGAAGGTTGTGATAATGCGGTAAGAGATGATAGATAGCGAAAGCGGTGGCGGAGATGGATACCATGATACTGTAGGTGGTCGAAGGGTAGGCTGCGGTATGGCGGTGGATACCATGGTACCATGAGTAGTGGAAGGGTAGGTCGTTGTAAGACGATAAAAGGTAGGAGTCAATACCTGAGAAGAACATCGACATCGTTGAACCATCGATGAACAGACTGAGAGGCACGGTAACACAGGAGAATTGTCGGACTGACTGCGTAGGAGAATTGTAATAAAATGGGGGAAGCATAAATTTTGTAGAAAATCCTATTCGATTTACAATTTCATTACTTGAGACTTAATTCCATATATAGTAAGCATTTGCTAAAGAAAATATTAAGACTCGTATTTTATGAAAAAAAAATTCTCAGACATTTAAAAATGTAGAACTGGGAACGCAAATAACTGTGGAAATGGTTTGCAAAAGGTATTTAAACATAAACAACAGCAGAACGGGTTGAGTTTTCCTGGAACAGAGATATAAGTAAGATTTAAAAACAAATTTAGAGGGCCCTCCTTCTAGCGCCAAAATGTAGATGCTAAAATTTGCAAGAAGATCGACTCAAATAGTTTCATGTTGTTAGTACGAAAGTTATTTTAAATCAAGCAAATTTAACATCCCTATGAAATACTTACTCATGTCCAAATATGCAACTAATGAGCAGAAAAACAAGTTAAACAAAAGCATATAAGAAGCATAATTAAACCTTATCTCATAGTGGATTGGTGCCACTCTGTCATGTAGGATGAAACCCTTTCCCAATCCCTGAACAAGCTGAATGATGTTATGAGTAAGATTAATTCTCAAATGAAGATGAATTTGAGCATAGTAAGTTTACTCAAAGTGGTGGATGAAATGAAGTATAGTATACTTGCTTGAATTATGGATATTGAAATGAGGAGAGAAGCCTCCAATTTATAGATTTCCAAAATGGAAGAGAGAATGAAATAAAGCAATATGGGATCATTCAACATCCAATGGCCAAGTGTCACTTGTCAAGATGTAAATGGCTAATGGTTTGCACATTTTGGCCAAAGTGCCAATAATGCAATTAGGTAGAATTTCAAATTTGAGAAATGACATGTGAGAGGGAAAAAAGAATGAAATAAATGCCAATTGGCTCAATGCACAAGGACATGTAAGAGGAATGAATGCCATGTTGGATGTACAAGTCCACTTGGGCTTTTTGAATTCAAATGAGGGAATATTCTCTTTTGATGCTATGTGAGGGAAAATAGAGAACTAAATAAATCAAAGTAATTGATTTATTGTGCAAGTTGCATTTTCTACAGGATTTTAGTGAGAAGGATTAACTTAATCAAGGATTTGATTAGTTTAATGAATAATTAGATTACAATTTTGTCTTAACTAGATGAATTAATTTAAATCAGAATTGAGAAGAAATGATTAACTAAATAAATGGTTTTGATTTATTTAACCAAAGAGGAATATGTTAGATTAAATCAAATAAGGTTTAATTTATTTAATTTAATAAGAGGACTTTAGAGACTTTAACCAAATAAAATGATTTATTTAATTAAACAAAAACATAAGGTTAATTAAATTAACTGATTAATTTAATCACTGGAGGAGGAAGCCTTGCTTTAATGAATAATGATTCATTAAATTAAGAGATGGAATATGATGAAATGTTGAGAGTATGATTCAGGAAGAAATGTTGTTATTAAACGGGATCAAATGTACCAAAACAAAATTGTACATTTTCCATGTCCACATGACATAAACACCACTTTTTAAAAATGGTGTTTACTACAAAAAAGTTATTAAAAGTTACTTTAAAAACTTACAATTTATTTCTATTTTTTTTTCAATATTATATTAAGAATCTACACACAAATCCTCACAAATCACTAGTTCACATCATTTCCAAAATATTAATGGTTTAGCTACTTAGGTTTCATAAAGTGAGAAACTGGTGAAAAATGTTGATTTCAATGTCCTACTTTGGCCAAACCCTCAACTTCCAACAAGGTATTCCTTAAGAAACATTTATTTAATATGATGTTATAAGTTGAGTCATTTTTTTCTCATGTAAATGAGATTAACACAGTCACCAGTCACTAAATTTATATAAATGTAACCTTTAATGATGAGATTAGGGCTCTTTTGAGTTTGTGTTCATTGCTTAAAAAATGGAATAGCCTGGTCATGGTTTTGATAAATTTTATATTTGGTTCAAACACTTTAAATTTGTATGGTTTTTCTATTGAAGTTTGATTTCCATCAATGTCAAGAGTGTGCCTATGGTTGTAGATTCTTTGGTGATTGTTGGTGTGCAGAAATGTCTAACTGTGCAGGTCAGCACTATAGTGTTGTGGAAGAATAGTAGTCATTTTTTGCCTGAGTATGATGTCATTATGGGTACACATGTCTTGATGTGTTTTCAAGATGCCTACAATAATATTTTTTAGTTGGGTGTGCCACACTTGATGAAAATTTGCAGAAGTTAGTCTAAGGCTTTCATAGTATATACTCTAAGGTAGAGACACAACATTTTGGTCTACATAGTTTCGTAAAGAAAGATCTAGTCTTAAAATTCATAAGTTAAGTTAACCAAGATGTGAAGGTGTTATATCCAAAGTTTTATGTCAATAATCCTTCAGTGGAGAAACTTAGAAGTGAAAAGGTACTAGACTTTGTTAGTGTAGTGCAAAGTGGTTGAAAAGACTTGTTGGAATGCTCTGCATTTCACTGCACGTGAATTTCTAGTCAAAAGGTTTTTTGGACATACTCAATGATGTTTAAAGAATGTTATATTAAATTTTCAAGTGATATGATGCTTCATAAGTTCAGTTTTCAAAGTTTCATAGTGATATAGTTGGTTCTAGATGCTTAATTCTTATCAGTTAAAGTGTTTGAATACTTGCGCCAATAGAAGGTTGTGAAGTTTAGTTGTGTGAGTTAGTGTAGAGACTCCACGTGTCTCATAATGTCTAAGGTATGAAGTGCATTAATATCTTTCTTGTTTCCAGTACCACACATGTGTTTCAAGTCATTTTATGAAGTTATGCTTTTTATTAAGGCCGAATAAGGTATGTTGATGGTGTGTGCCACTAATTCAAGATTGAGTGGAGTTTAAGGAGTGATTGAAGGTGTTGTATGGTTCATTCCAACTCATTTGGGAGAAACAAAAATAATTTTTTATTATTCTTGTGTGCCACAAATGGATATGAATGTTGATATGCTACATTTTTTCTTGTTTATGACCTACTTAATTTGTATTTACAAAGTGTGTGAATGATACATATAGAATACCAAAGATGAGAATAAGGACCAAGACAAAATAGGCCCGATTTGTCTTCATGCTCTTTTCCAAGTTGGATCTCCTGCTATTAATTTTGACTAGAAAGCTAGTCATCTGGTTAATTTTATCACTATGTTTGCCACAAACCTAATGTGTAGAATTGATGACTATCAATGAGTTGAAGCCATAAGGCTAGTCATATTCTAGTTGTATTTAATTAGGAAGTTGTAGCTTCCTGGGGTATAACCCTAAAAATTTAATTAGGGAGTTGTAGCTTCCTTGGCTTGTAGCCCTAAATCAAAGTTGTACATATTTTTCATTTGTGATGCTAGATTTGGATAGTAGATCCAAGTAGCTTTTCTCACTGTGGTTTTTACCCTATGGGGTTTTCCACATATATCTGGTGTCAAATATTTTTTTGTGTGGATTCTCATCTTCTTTCTTGTTTTGATTAAGTAGATGAATTCTTTAATGGCATAACTTAGCTTCAATAGTTGAGGATTGAAATTAAAATTGAAGTATATTGATTCACACTCCCCTCTTAGTATTTTGGTGTGTTCAACAATTGGTATAAGAGCAGAGGTTCCTTGATATTTCCTAACAACTGAGGTAGATCCTATCTTTGGAACACATGGGGAATGAAGCAATGCTCAAGAACAAGCTCTCTTAGGAAGCAAACGACATAATCCATAAGGAGGATGATGGGTTTGATTTTAATAAAGAAGATTGTCCAGTAGATTATGAAGGAGAAATATTTTCTTCTCTTAATGATTTGGATGGAGAAAGAGAAAAAATAAGGAAATCCAATTCAAAATTGACAAATCAGAAAAAAACAATTATCAAGTTGAAAGTTCAAGTTGAAGAAGGTAAAATAATTGTAGATTGCCTAAATGCCAATCTCACTGAAAAATATATTGAATGCTCCAAGCTTGAAGAAGAGATTATCCCCTTGAGGAAATAATTGGATAAAGAAAAGGAACAAATTGGCAAGGGTCTAAAGCTAAAGGGAGGTTCTAACATTCTTGATGAGATAATCAACACTCAAAAACTATCGAAAGAAAAAGTTGGTCTTGGTTTTGAGAAGGGTAAAAGTCTAACAACCAATGCATTTGTAGGCATATATGAGACTTTTAAAGAAGAAGGAAAGTCTGAAATAAATGATGAAAAATATTGCACTGAAGAACCTAAGAAGACAATCTACGAAAGTGAAAAATTGGATCAAACCAAGAAGATAGGTGTTAGCAAGAAGGAAAAAGGTGGATTTATCCTAGTGCATAGATAAAGGAGATTTAGAGGTCCCCCACCTGGTAGTCATCATGCCCCTACTAGGTTCACTCAATACTTTCATGGTTATTGTTGTTCTTGCAATGAATTTGGGCATAAGGCCATTGATTTTACATCTAGGGCAAGAAGAAATGACTACACAGGTAGAAAACCATTTGTGCCTCCAAGATATGATGCTATGATGTCTCACTCTTTTCATGAATAGTGCTATATATGCAATAATTTTGGTCATAAGGTTGTAGAGTGTAGAAGTAAAGTTAGGAGAAATAACCTTGTTCCATAGTAAAAAAATGTTTGTTACAAATGCAATAAGTCTAGGCACAAAGAATTTTTTGTGGGAGTGCTTTTGTGAAACCACCTATTTAGAATAGGAAGAAGGAAGAAACCCTGATTAAGCAAAAGAAGGAAAATAAAAAGTTTGGAAAGAGAAGCAAGGTCGGGAGAATGTGAAGAAGGATGATACCATGGTTGTGCATTTTGCATAAGATCCTGTGACAACATAGATAAAGCATTAGCTTAGGGGGAGTTATTATTTGCAAATATTTTAGCCCCCTAGAAAGGATAAAATTCTAAATATTTCAACATGAAAGTTGATTTGGGTCAATTCCTCTAAAATTTAGGCCTGCTAAGAAAGATTGAACATATTGATCAAGGTTCTAAAGTAAAATATTGGTATGTGGAGGTTTGTTGATTATCTTTGTATCCTTGTGATGGCACAAAGTATTCTAGAAAAAAATTACCTAACAAGTATAAATAAATTAATAGCAAAAGGCTAGGGAAAATGAAAGGCTTTTTATGTTTTATTTGAATGATTTATTCTCATTTACAATAAAAAGAACTTGTGTTTGGAAGTGTAAAAAATTGAAAAGGTGTTCAAGCTATCTTTGTGATTTTATGCTAAACCCTAGCAACAATGTTTGAAGATTTGAAAAGGAATATCAATGGTGACCCCACAGTTGGTAGATGTTGCAGCAGGCCAAAGTACAAGTAGTTTTCTTTCAAGGTGATGGAGGTTGATAAAGATGATGCTATTTCGAAGGTTACTTCAAATGTGGTGTATATTGAATATGTAAGAATCTACATTCATACCACACTCAATGAGATTGATCACACATCATTTGAAGTGGTCTGACTTGAGCTCATAGATGATTATGGTGTATACAAGCCTAAATATGCAAATTTGGTAGAAAAAGGGTTAGATGTATAGAAAGAATTTCTAGAATTCTATGAATACAAAGAATGGGTAAGGATTATCCTAAGTCATATTCATGATGAATTTATAGATTTGGATAATCCCTACAAGATAACAAGAGAGGAAACTATGGTTGTTACTAGTCTTTGTGCCACCAGACCAATCCTAGTACTGAAGTCAATCAAGAATGAGAGGGTTACTAAGATTACCGAATCTAAATTCAAAAAAAGAACCCTAACAATGAAAGATATCACTATTCTTGGGGTTCATTATGCCATAATGGGGATTGCCTACAAAATATACTACACAAATAGAGAAGGATTTTCCACTACCACCACAATCCACACTACATATCAGATGATGAAGGAAGGTGTTGTTGATGCAAGATTTTGCAGGTAGCAGCAGTCTCATGGGAAACTTAGCTACTGGGGGACATTATGCACTAGCTAAGTGACCTCTAGGGTTTTACAGAAGTCGGCTCTTCATTTTAGTGGGGAGGTAAAAGGTTAGGAAGATAACTAAAAATGTAAATCTAAGCTAAAGGCGATGTGCCAAATAATGAACGAATTTACTTGAGAATAGTGTTGGATGCAAAGCCTCGAACCACTAAATATTGTTTATTAGATAAATTTTCTCAAAAGAACTTTAAAATATAAGAAAAACTTCAAACTACATAGCATAATTTAGCATAACTTCAGCCAACATACAGGAGTCGAAAGACATGATCTGTATCTATTAAGCTATAAAAGATTACAAAAGTTGAAGAACAAGCATTCATATATCATAGGAAAATAACAACACAATCTAACAGTCTTATCAAATGCATGAAAAAAGAAGAAAGGCCGAATTGATTGGCACAGTCTGTGAACTCCAAGATCAATAAAAATATTATAGAGGTTATTCCTAGTGCTCGAGAAGTTTTTCTATCTATCTAACAACAACCTAATAAAAGAGAAGCAGGGTTGTTTATATAGGCCTTCTCACTTCCTGAAAACCACGGATAAAGACGCCTTGATCAAACATTGACACGTCAGATCTTCTCAAGTTGCCACTAATTTGAAAGATCGCTCAACAGTGTGCCAAAAAAGTCATCACAGAGAATAGAAGGCCATGCAGCAGCAGAAATGAACATGTGGCATCGAAGAAGAAAACATGGTGACAAACGAGAAAAATCGATGTAGGCAACAACTCCTAGAAAATCGGCACACAAAAATACACCACGCGTCGAGAAAACAAAGCCTGGAAAAAGAATGATGGGCGTCCCAATGAAAAGCTTTGAGAGGAATCCATGTGGGTGACACCGAGCAAAGATAACTGCAAAGTGGGGCTAGCTCGAAAAACGGCTAGAGAATTCCATGCGTCATGCACACGGAACTCGGAAAAAGAAAAGCGATACAAAACAACAGGAATATCCATTTGGCGGCCACATGGAAAGTGCCGAAAATTTAAGAGCGATATATGGTAAGGCGAAGCCACGAAGGAAAGATAACCACGAAAGCTAGCGGTTCATGAAATAATGTTCACAGTTTGGCAACTCACAGAGACATTTCACCTACGGAATGAAGAACCCCATAAACCTTGGTTCAACATCCCATCATCCCTCACAACTTAGAAAGGGTAGCTTGCAGATCAGTCTAGACTTCGTTTGATGGTGCAGAGAGAGCTTGTAGATTTTCGTGTGCCAACTTGAGATTGATGATTGCCTTAAAAGGCAATCCACTTGATATCTTCGCCTCCAATTCAAGCTGGAAAAAGATTTGCACCGGTTGATGCATGATGCCTTCAATGTTTTGGGCGGTCAGAGATTGATCAAAAGCTTGGAAAATAGAAAGTTATGGCTTCTTCTCCTTGATCATTTCAAAAATGTGCTTGACACCTCCTACCATCTGATCTACGATGAAGGGTGAAGGGAGGCCTCTCTGAGTTAAGCGAGAAATTTTTTCCCACATGTCACTGATAATTTGGTTCAATTTGGCCCTGCACTCTGCTATGTGTTGGACGACCTCATGCATGGAAATGAGAATTTTCACACCCATGGTCGCCATTGTCCAGTCCGCTATACCTACGCTGCTCAGAGCCTCATTGAAAGTCGTATACAACTTGCTCAACAAAATCCTGGCCTCCAGAACTTTGTCGGAAGTCATCTCCTGCACCTGCTCGATTGTTTCAATGACTGTTCCGCATAGGTTTTTTGCCTGCACCATAAACTTCAGGGTGGGCTATAGAGTAAGGCATATTGCCTTGACCTTATCCCAGTATGACATATATAACTCCTTGAAAATTTCCAATGAGCTCATCTGTGGTGTCGGAGGTTGGGCTCTCAAAATATCCAACTCCACTATTTTGTTGCTTAGGTCTACCTTTAGCTCTAATAACCTCCCATCCAATGCAGACACTTGGCTTCCTAGATTGGAAATTTATTTTTCCTTCTCTTATGAGGCCAATTCGGCCTGCTTTCTCTTTTCTATTTATGACTCTAAAGCAGTGTTCATCTTGTTTACTTCATCACTTATGCTCTGTCAGAGTTGCTTCATACCTTCATTCAACTATAGTATGTTAGCATGGAGTTTTTCTTCATTTGCTCAGCTCTACTCAACCTCATTTTGTAGCATCGAAACAATCTCTGCACCCATAACTTGAAGCTCCTTGATTTTGCTTTCAAAAGAGCTCCTTTCCTTTTGCAGGCAAGTTATCTCATTTTCTTGGGATTTATACTTGTTTACCCAGATATCAACCTTTCCCTTTAGCTCCAATATTTGATCCTCTCTTTTCCTTGCTTGGCGATTGAGCTTGAGGTAATCAGTGGTTACTATCCTCTGAGTTTCCTCCATCAGCTCGACCTTATCTTGTAGACAATCTTGTTGCAAGTCTAGCCCAATGGCGTTGATAGAGTAGTCACTCAACAACATTTCTCCTACCGGTCTAATCACATTCAGAATGATCCTTGCAAATATCAACAAATTTTGACTCTTGTTGAAGATAGTTTGTAAGAGAGGTTCTGCCTACTTGCCCGCATCCTTTTGTCTCCTCTTTTGAATTCGGTTGGCTTGGGTGATCTTATTTGCCTCCACCTGGGAGAAATATTCTTGGGAAGAGATACCTAGCCCACTAGCAACTCAAGGGACTGCTAGTGGGAAAGATAGTGTGTTGAGCGCATCAGTGGATTTGCTAGGCCTTGTGATAATGGCTAGGGAAAAAGGTGGGATGTACTAGCCATTTAGAGATGATGAAAATATGATAGGGGAAAAAGCAGGGGAAGCACCAATCGATAGGTCAGGCCTTAGGAATGAAAATTGTTGGCTCATAAGCTCAAAACTGGCACCGCATTGCATTCCAGGTAAGGAATGAAAAGTAGAGGATGAAAATGGAAAACTAGGAGGGAAAGGACTGGACTGCCCAAGATATCCAGCGACAGACAAAGTTGGTGCAGATGAAGAAGCTGAAGCAGACAAAAAATATGGGGTAGACAAAGAGGATACTAGAGACATAATAGAGAGAGAAGAGGGAGGGAATAATACCTGAGGCTCCTGAAGAGCTGTAGACGATACAACGGCTTCTTCTTGCTACTCCTCCTCCTCTTTTGTGGACTCTCTCATTCATGGCTGCTTCTCCTCCAGAGAATCTTCAAGGTTCACAATAACCTTGCTCTTACGACTAGTACTCTTTGGCCTCTTCCTAGTCGATTTAGAGGAGATGGAAGGCTCTGACATTTGTGTGTCTGGCGAATCCTCCTGTTGGATCTTTTCCTACAACTGGGGTGTTCTGGGTTACTTTTTCTCTAAGCTCCATGGCAACTCTTCCCTTCTCATAATATTGCTCTGAAAGTGAAGGGTTCAGAGAGTTCTCGCTATCTGGATGTTCGTGAACCCAGAGATCATCAAATTTTCCATCCAATTCCACCTCTTGATAAAGCCCATTTTTTGTCTTTATCTCTTATCAGTATGTCTAAAAGGCTTGAATTCTTTCAAGTTTCCATCTGAGCATATTCAACTGGATGCATAGGTATGGGCTCATCTTCTAATTTGGGGTCGACCTCCCGAAAACAGGGTAAAATTTCAACCACGGTGGTCACCCCTCTTTGGTAGGCAAATATTCAAGGCCTACATAGAATTTTAAATTCCCCTCTTCGACATTTCTTTGAGGATCCCAGAAGGGTCGAGGCTCATGCAAAATTTTTATGCCAGTCTCTGATAGATTATTTTTAGGGTTGCATTGCCAGGTGTCATTAATAACCACCAGCCCAAGATGAGCCAACTTTGAGTACAAAACCTCTGAGGTGTTAACCTTTAGAATCCTTTTCTTAACCAGCGATACATAACTGAACATGATTGGCAACACCAAATAGGAAGTTAAATGCCTTCCTCCCTAGTAGTCATTCTCAATATTATATAGCTATCGTAATGCCTCTAGGGCCAACACTCTATTAGAAAGAAAGTGTGGGAGTCGCAAGGGTTTCCGGGTAAAACCTCACATGTGGAGCATAGTGAAGTCTATGCCAAAGAACCAATCACAAGGTGGCAAGAGGCCCTTTAACCATGATTTTTTCCTCAGCGTTAATCGCACAGACATGCTGATCCCAAATTCATCCAAATCCTGCAAAGACAGAGCTAAGAATGAATCCATAAATATATAATAATCGAAGTTTTTTGATAGGATGAGAGTCCATGTCAAAACTGGCTTCCTTGCATCATTCTCATCAAAAATGGCCAGTGACATAAATTGCTAGAAATAGTCTAGATTTTGATGCAAGATCAAGTTTACCAGGAAAGAAGAATACTTGAATCTAGAGCCAACCTGGAAGTCCTATAGCTCCTGTATCATCCCATCAGCTATAACCTTCATGAAGTCCATTAGCGGAGACATTTTTTTCTTCATCAGCATAAAGTTGAGACTCATTTGAAATTCAAAAAATCCCTTTTCTGTATCCAGCCAACAAACTAGCGCCAACATAGAACAGATGGAAGAATACCCCAATTTTAAAGTGTCCAGAGCAATTGGGAATTTGGGAGGCATTGAGACATCTGTCGGCTGAGCATTTTCAGTGTGGTAAAATTGTTGAGCCATCTGAAAAGTTCTCCAATAGTCCTGCATCTTTTTCATGTCAAAATCTTCAACATTCTGGGTCAAGGGGAACGTGACGCATAGCATATCCTGAAGGTCTTGGGGGCTGATGACTACCCTCAAGTTAGGGCCATTTATTACTCTAGTCTGAGGGTCAAATTTTTCCATGCAATCTACCACAACTCTTGGGAAATAATGCACCAGAGGGACCATGTACTGGATAAGCCCACAGTTCCATAAACGTTTGAAGAAAGGGTCTAATAATTTCTTCATCTTCTCACACGTAGCTTCCCTAAGGCTCTTGGGATTCTAAGATAGCTCAGGATCCAAAACATTATCCCAATCCTCTGATACTAGAGTTTGGTTTCTTGGAGAAACTGTGCCAAGTGTCTTCTGGTCTACTTGACTGGTAAAGGGCCAGGATGGCTTTGTTGGGATGCCTGGAGTAGCGTAAGACTCTTGGCTATAGATATCCACATAGGACACCATCAATCTTTGCTCATTAATGCTCTTAGGAACCACCACCTATGTTGAACTTCTTGTAATTTCAATGATTTCTTTGTATTCACAATATGCTTCGCAAACTTTGCAAAAGACTTAGCTTCTGAAAGACTCTTTCTTTCTTTGTGAATGACTTTGCCATTTTTATCAATTGGTAAAATATTACAATAAATGTTTTTTCACATGTCTAACCTAATTTTTGTTTCCATGAAAAATGACTTAGCAAGTGTATGTGCCAGCCTTTCACATTTAGTTGCTACATGCATCACCAGCTTTTCATGCATGCGAAGAGATTGCTAACTTGCCAAATTACTATCCATATTCAAGAGACACGACTTCACATGAGGTGGCACCTAATTTTTCTTGGAAAATGAACCAAGACATCCTTGCCATATCTTTTGCAAGCTCCTTTGCATTTACTAATTTCTTGATTGTACTCAGGTTCATCACCCAACGACTTTACCAAATGGTTTTCCTTGATTCTCTCGGGACAACGACTTCTTATGCAGACACTTGGCCTATTTTTGTTTAATTCGGCAACTTGAATGAAGCAAGTTGCTACTATACATCATCATTCCCATCACTTCACATGTCATGCACTGAATATCAAGGCTTGATAGCACCATTTTCTTCTGACACAATCATAGCTTGAATCATTGGGTAAACCTCGATCAATCTATAAATAGGGCCCTTAGCAACCTTTATAATCACAATTAACTTCATAATTTCTATTAGTAGGCCCTAGTCAATCTTAGCATTTTCATTCTTCAAGTTAGAGTAGAAAGCAATAATGGAGACGTCAATTAGATTAGTATGCAAAAAGACCCAGGCTGCATTCTTAGGGAAGATTAGGTGTAGGCACCTTAAGTGCATGACAGGTATAAAAAACCTATTATATGTGAAGGTGATCAAATGAGTCCTCAACAAAGACTACGTGCAATATGAGGACCAATATAGGTTAAACACTAACATCTACTCCCACTGGGTTGCTTCGCTCTTGGACATCAACATCTTTAAACGCAAAATTCTGAAGCTGACCAAGCAGGTGTTCCCTCGGTGTTACCTTGGAGGTCTACAACAAGTAGTACGGGCCACCATGTTTGATCATGGAGTCCCTTCTATTCGCAACCTGCATTGGTTTCTACTGCATGAAGGACTTGTTCCAACCAGGCCCTTCATGTTCGACTTTGAGCTCGAAACGCATGAGGAACATCGCTCCAAGGTTCGTGCCAGGTGCTACTTCCTCATGCAGATTCATCACATTGAACCCTTCCAGAACATGCAATGGTATGAGGACTTCAAGAGGATGGTGTTTCCTTACTCTGTGCCACCGGATGCTGCTATTGGACCCTCTTCTGCTTGATAACTGAGAAGAAAAAAATAACCCCAACTTTGCCTTTTTCTTTTTTTGCTAGCCTTCCGCCCTTTAGCGGATATATATATATTTTGATACAAGGCCACTAGCCTCTATCATATGTAATGTAAATGTTTCAGAAATAATATAATACTCATGTTTTTATATCTTGGCTCATTTACAATGCATCTTAATTTTTTGCAATATTGTTGTTGTTTTTCAAAAGGCACTGAGAAAACCCAAAACTTAAAGTAGAAATTTTTTTACATATTTATTATTCACAAACCCATTGAATGGGCAGAACTAATTAAACTTCTTAAGATGTATCCCATTAATTGGAATACTCAAAACATTACCTTCCTTATCTTCTAACTCAAAAGAGATAAACTATTTGCATTGAACAATTTTGAAAGGCCCCTCCCAGAGGCTATCAAACTTTCCGTGTTGATCGAGTTTTGACCTGCGTTCATTGAACTTAAGCATCAAGTCCCCACATTTTAGCTCCTCGTCGGACGTCTTTTTGTCAAACCACCTTTTTACCACCTGTTGGCGGCAGTTCATGGCCTCGAGAGCATGCTCTCTTTTCTCTTGTACCTCGAGTAACTCAGAAAACCATACCTCCATTGCTTCGTTCTGTTCAATTTCCAGAGATTTGAGCAGCTGGAGAGCTGGGATTTCCATGGCAATAGGCAACAAAGCCTCTTTTTCGTACACCATCTCGTAAGGAGATGTCTTTAATATTTTCTTGGGCGTGATACAGTTTTCCCAAAACACTGTTTGGAGGCTTCTATGCCATTCTATCTGGTGTTCCAAGCCTATCCTCTTGATTAACTTGATGAGGTTTTTATTTGTGGATTCCACGAGGCCATTCCCTTGAGGGTAATAATTAGAAGAGGTTTTCGAGAAAACCCCATATTTCAATGCAAAATGGCTCATCTTAGAGCCAAGAAAAGACTTAGCATTATCTGAAATAATTATTTTAGGCAGGCCAAATCTGGCAACCAGCTCCTCAAGAAAATTAACAATTTATATTTCTGTTGCATTTTTTAGTGGCACAGCCTCTACCCACCTGGTGAAGTTGTCAATTGTTATCAATATCCACCCATGTCCAGCTGATGAAAAAGGGTTAATCATACCAATGAAGTCTAGAACCCATTGAGTAAAAGGTTCCTCTACTACTATGGGTCTTAGCGGCATAGCAGTGTCCTTCCTTTTTTCGACATAAAATTGGCATTCATTGCAAGACTTTATTAATGAAAATGCATCATTGAATAGTGTTGGCCAAAAGCAACTAACACATATAGTTTTAATTTTTATTGTTCTTGCAAAAAAATTCCCTCCAGCTGGGCCATTGTGGTATTGATCTAATATTCTTTTGGCCTGTTGTTCATTCACATACCTTACCAGGACACCACTAAAATTTCTTTTGAAGAGTATTCCTTCTAAGAGGACATAAATGCTATTTTGAAAATGATAAAACCATCTCTTAAAAGAAGGGATATTGATCAGATACCTTCCTGTTTGCATGAAGTTTATCCTATCTTCGAACCAATTTCCCTCAGAGCTTTCTTTATTCAGAAACATAGGTTCTGAGGATTCGAACTCTGCCACTAGTTTATTGCTTTCGATGAGGTACTCGCAAAGTCCTTTTCCCTTGATAGTCTTGACAAGCCCGATCTCAATATCATATTCCAGAATCTTGGTAATCTAGCTAGCTCTTTTCTCGGTGATCTCTCATTCCATAATATATTCATGCACACTAGGATGCAGTACACAAACAATCACCTTATTGTATGATATCAGATGTTGAAACTTCTTAAGCCATTTCACAATGGCAAAGGCCTAATTTTCTACAAAATTGTATCATACCTCGTACTCTATTAAGGTGTGCGAGTAGAAAGAAATAGGAGATTCCCTTTTATCCTCACTATCCTTCTGCATAAGCACGGTGGAAATACTATTGCCACCACTAAAAACATACATGATCAAATATTTTGACAGGTCTGGGTTGATCAATACAAGGGCTGAAGAAATAACTTCCTTTATGAGCTCAAAAGATTTTTTGGCTTATGCCATCCATTTGAAAGGTTGATCCTTGTTTAGCATTAGGGTAATTAGTCGAATGATTCCTGCAAAGTCTGCAATGAATTAGCTAATGAAATTGACCTTACCCAAAAATAATTGCACTCTTTTCTTGTTTATTGGTAGATGAAGATCCCAGATCACATCAAATATTTCTGGATCGATGGCGATGCCGTCCTTTGAGAAAACATATCGCAATAGCTTCCCCTGGGGAACTCCGAACACACATTTCTTCAGATTTAGAGAAATCCTGAATTCCTGGCACTTCTGAAAGACAAGCTCTAAATTATCAAAGTGATCATCAACGGATTTGGAAAATACTATCAAGTCGTCCAGATAGATAAGTATAATCTTATGTATTAAATTTTTAAAAGCAATATCCATAGCTCTTTGAAAGGTGGCTTCGGTATTTGAGAGTCCGAAGGGCATCTTAGCATATGCATATGTTCCCCACTTTGTGGTGAACGTTGTTTTGTGTTGTTCTTCTTCCTTCACACAAATCTGATTGTAGCCCGAAAAGCCATCCAACATAGAAAACATTTCAGAACTAGCTACAGTTTGTAGAATCACCTCCATAGAAGGCAAGGGGTAATGATCCTTCAGGGATGCCTTGTTTAAGTCTCAGAAGACTACACATAGTTGTATGCCACCATTCTTCTTCCGGACTGGTACCAGGTTAGACACCCAAGTGCTATGCTTGATTGGGAATACTACTAGGGACAAAATCAGTTTGCTCAACACTTGTGACATGAGTGATTCAATTTTTGGGTTCATGGGTCTCTGCCTCTGGCAAACCGGCTTTGCTCCTTCTGAAAGCTCAATTGTATGTTGGATAATCTTGGGATAATATTCCTTAAGATCATCATATGACTAGGCTACTACGCTTGGATATTCCTCGTAAAAGTTTTTCAGCCTGTCTTTATTCTCTTGAGATACTTCCTTACCGACCTTGAGATTTTTGTCTTCCTCAATATGCAAGTTAGTATAATCACTTTTGTCAGCTACCAATTTCCTTTTATCCTTCCTTGCATCATCAAAATAGAAAAGACTCTCGAGAGTGACTAGGCCTTGGGGAAGCTTGTTGGATTTCAACTGGATCACTTGATCTTCATAAGCTTTGGCAATCTTTGGTTGCATTTGGTCAGCGAATTCCCTAGATGATTGGAGAAATGATGCAATATGAGTGTCACTATCGAACACTTTCTAGTCTTGATCATTGTTTAGAACAATAGGTCATACAATCACTCTTATTGCATGTTTATTTTTTAATAACTAGGAGACTGGCTCAAATTGAGCTCCGATAGTGGCCATCCGGTCAGCTTCGGAGTTCTTCTCCCTTGGTATAGCCTGAATATTAAAAGCCTCAAAGATTTCAATAAGATCCCAAACCCTATGCCGATATGATCGCATCCATACATTCTTTGCAGCAGAAATCCCTTGGATTTGGTTGACAACCAATTATGAATCTCCGAACACTCTTACTTGCTTCGTGCCCATATGTTCCATAAGGCTCAAACCATCGACAAGACCTTCATATTTTGATTCATTGTTCGAGCATGTGAATTGGAAGCAAAAAGACCTCAAGGTCTTTTCCTCAGACAAATATGTCAAAGATATTCCTGCCCCAGCTCCTATTTTGCACCTTGTTCCATCAAAGTGCAAATTCCACAACTCCGAGGATGTTTTTCCTTCGAATTCCTTAGTAAATTTGGGCATAATTTGTCCCTCCTCGTGTATGACATAGGTTCTAAGCCCAGTTGCATGATAATTTCCAAATGGGTTTGTGTCTATAAACTAATTCAACATAGCTTCTTTATTTTCCATCTGGGAGCTAGTTGCCTCTTCCTCCAAAAATTTAACATTGAACCTTTCTTCCTGGGTAATCAAAGTATGCACTGCTTCAAACTTGAGCAAGGCCTCATCAACAACATGTTCAGAATGCAAAGTTTCTGACAATAGTTTCATTTTAGCTCCATGTTTGGTTCTCAAAATCAGATGTGACCAGTCTAATGCTAGATATCCTCCAACATTTTCCATAAACTCTCGGGACAAACATATCTCGAACACATGAGGGACATCAATGATTATGGTATCTTGATTCACAGTGATACTGAGGCATGAAAATAATGTTATAGGTAATCCCTTGATTACCTCGATGGTATCAACCTTGTTTCCATCTAGCTACATGACTCCATTGTCAAAACGCTCATATTTTAATCCTAAAGCATCAGCTACTTGCTTAGGCATGACAGTGGTTCTAGCACCAAAGTCGATCATACAATTATGCAATAGCTTGTCACCAATGATAAGTGTTTGAAAGAAAGGCCTAGTTTTAGGCTTACTCTCTTTTCCGGCTTTGAGCTTTTCTTCTAGTTGATTCGTTAACACTTTATCCAAGGCTAGCTTGGATAAATTTTCTCCACTAGGCTCCCCCGACATCTTCTCATTTTCCTCTCTCGCTAATGCTTTCTATAATAGCACCTTTTGCTCCGGAATGGCTAGGATATCCCACAAAGAAAAATTGGAAGAAGAATTCTTTATTTGTTCCATCGCATTAAATTGTGTTCATGACTGATAAGTCATGATCATTTTCTTCTTAGGTCTCGCAGCTGGCGTAGGCTTCACAACTAGTGTTTCCGTCTGTTTGGCAACAACTGGGGCGATTATAGGAGCCTTTGCCTTCAGAGGAGGTGGGTTCGGAGAGCTGGGAGTGGATTCCTTAGATTTTTGTGGGACTGATGATGGGGCATTGGTTGGCGGAGAGGTGAATTCTCCAGTGAGCCTACGCTTTGAATGCGTGTTGTAGTCAGATTGCACTCGGGGCACTTGAGTCACAGGAATGTCGTTTGGAAATGTTGATTCTTCTCCCTCCATCCATGAAAAGAGAGCTTGGTCTAGAACTATATTTGAGTCCTGCTCTATGGACATTCCTTGCATTTGAGTAATGAGGATTGCATTATCCATCTATTGAGAGGTATAAGGCTGGTTTCTAGGATCAGGCGTTCTGCTTTGGCTACATTGCTCTGCTATCTTCTGTTGCAAATTTCCCCATGGACAATTTATCGACATGTGTGTATTGTTACAAGGAAAACACCATGAATTAGTGTCTTTGACTAAGTTATTTTTTCTTGCAACAAGCTCTTTATTTGAACTAGGATGGAGGGTTTGCATCGGCAGGGTCACTAGAAAAACTTGGTTATTTGGCTGAGTTTGAGAATTATCGCACGATCTATCTTGCCATTGATTTGACTAGAAAGGAGATTTTTTGCCTTGATAATTTTTGTAAGCCGACTTCTGATAGATATATTGCTGCCACTTCAAAGTTGTCAATTCATTCGTCATAGTCCACATCTTCTCTCTCATCTCATTCATCTCAGTCGTTAGGGGGTTAGGCACAAGAGCTACACTCGAAGCTACTCTCGGGTACACGTACATAGACTGGGGAGGAGTTGTAGGAGCACTAGTCGAAGCTGCTTTAGCCTCCACGATGTTGAATTCTGGGAGAAATGGAAGGATAGGTCTTGGCACCAGCTTTCTAGTAGCAATCAGGTTGTTCTTTGTAGTGACAGCCAAACCATGAGCATCAGGAAAAGTCTCTCCGCCAAGAGCTTGTAGTATCATGGAAATATTGGCATTAATTGACTTCAAGTAGGACATGAACGCTAAATCAGGAGGCGATCGACTATCAATAGGGAATCTCCGCCAAGTTGAATGAAACCAAGCATTGAAATCAGCTAGAGCCTCATGAGGAGCTCACTTTATGTTGGCCAGCTGATGATATAGCGATGACCTATTGCCAACATTTGAAAAACGCTCGTAGAATGGGTTTCTGAGATGGTCCCAAGTAGAAATTGTGTTAGATGGAAGTGTTCTATACCAATTCAAATCCTTTCCTCAGAATGAGGTGGTAAGTAATCTCAAAGTGAAATTTTTGTCAGAAAATCCATGCACTAGGCATACTTCTACTACATATTGCAAGTGCTCCATCGGATTCTTTGATTCATCTCCAAAAAACTTAGGAATAGCTTTTAAAGCAGAGGACAAAATGGGAGCCCATGCTGCAGGAGGTACCGACGCTATCAAAGGACTACCAATGTCCCATGCTACATAATTTCTAGTGGCCATAGGTGTAGGAGATGGAGGAGATGAAGGAGGAGAAGGGGAAGGTGAAGGAATAGAAGGAGGAGAAGGGGAAGTTGAAGAACTACCTTGCCAATGGACTGGGCGAACAACAACTAATGGTGGTACGAGTAGGTCAGGGAATCTTACAGTTTGTGACCTAGTTAGAGGCCTATGGATCATACACACTTATATATTGGGTGAACGTGCTAGTTTGTGTCCCATCGAGCATGCCAGAAAAAAGAATTGTTGACACAAGATTTTGTAGGTAGCAGTAGTCTCATGGGAAACTTAGCTATTGGGGGACATTATGCGCTTGCTAAGTGACCTCTAGGGTTTTACCGGAGCCGGCTCTTCATTTTAGTGGGGAGGTAAAAGGTTTGGAAGATAAATAAATATGTAAATCTAAGCTAAAGGTGATGTGGAAAATCATGAACGAATTTACCTGAGCACAGTGCTGGATGCAAAGGCTCGAACCACAAAATGTTGTTTATTAGATAAATTTTCTCAACAACACTTTAAAACATAAGAACAACTTCAAACTACATAGCTTAATTCAACATAACTTCGGCCAACACAGAGGAGTTGAAAGACATGATTAGTATCTATTAAGCTATAAAATATTACAAAAGCTGAAGAATAGGCATTCATATATCATAGGAAAATAACAACACAGTCTAATAGTCTTATCAAATTCATGAAAAAATCAAAAAGGCCGAATTGATTGGCACAATCTACAAACTCCAAGTTCATTAAAAATATTATAGAGGCTATTCCCAGTGCTCAGGAAGATTTTATATCTATCTAACAACAACCTAATAAAAGAGAAGTAGGTTCATTTATATATGCCTACCCACCACCTAAAAACCACGGATAAAGATGCCTTGATCAAACATCGATTCCTCAAATCTTCTCGAGCCACCACTAATTTGAAAGATCACTTAGTAGTGCACCAGCAAAGCTACCACACATAATAGAAGACCATGCAGCACAAAAAATTAAAACACGGCACCGAAGAAGAAAACGTGGTGGCAAGCGAGAAAAATCAGCGTAAGTAGCAACTCCCAGAAAATTGACACACAAAAATATGCCACTCGTCAAGCGAACGGAGCCTGGAAAAAGAATGAGGGGCGTCCCAGTGAAAATCTCTAAGAGGAAGCCATGTGGGTGACACTGAGCAAAGATAACTGCAAAGTAGGGCATCTCAAAAAACAGCCAGAGAAAGCCACGTGTCATGCACACGGAACTCGACAAAAGCAAAGTGATACAGAACACCAGGAATTTCTGTTTGGCGGCCATGTGGCAAGTGCTGAAAAGTTAAGAGAGATAAATGGTAAGGTGAAGCCGCGAAGGAAAGATAACCGTGAAAGCTAGCGGTTTGTGAAATAATGTTCAAAGGTGCCAACTTTGATCTTTTTGAACTACTGAGGGAGTAGCTGATGAAAAATTTGAAGAGAACAAAAGAAACCAAATATAATTTCAAGTTTGATTCATTGATTATTTTCCTTACATTATTTTTCTTTAACGAATTATCTGAATTTAAAGGAAATATATAGGATATGTTATTTCTGATAGCTACTCAAATTAGAAATCACATAAGGGGTTTCTAGTATAAGCAAGCATATAATGCTATGTGTTGGGGCTTCTTTGAAAATCTGCAAACAAAAATGCATGATAGAGAGAGAATTCCATTTGATTTGGTTTAGAGATATAAGGATGAGGTAACATTTTTGGTGGACAAGGGTAATTTTAACATTGAAGCAGTGGAGCCTCAAACCTCATGGATTCCTAAGTTACCTTATGAAGTTACATTTGAAGAAGTCAAGGCATATGTGGATATCCTGTTGAAAAAATCCAAAAGATTCATCTGTTGAGAGATTTGGAATATATTGAGAGAAAATGGATGAGATGCATAAGAAGAATGTAGAGGATCATGTATCAAAACATAGAGAGGAGCTACATAAGAAATGGGGTATTCCTCTGAATTTTACGTTTGATACCCCTATGGATGATCCTCAAGCTAAATTTGTTCCTTTGGAAGCTAGCAAAGGGCCAAGAATGTCTGGTAGATCCACTTTTTTTGCTATATCTACTCTGCAACCACCAAATATATGCAGATAACTAGTACAAAGATAAGAGTTGTATATGAGAATCCACCATAGAAGAAGGCCACTAGGCCTAATAAAAAGGAAAAGAGGATGAATATGGATGCAGAGGAATCAAAAGAGGAGAAAGAAGTTAAAAATGCAGATACCTCCAAATAAAAAAAGAAAGATAAGAAGGTAGAGAAGAAGAAAAAAAAGAAACCTTCTTCGATAACAGTTTTGCATGAGCCCCTCAAGCTTGATGCCATCTTAAATGGAATTTTTTAGCATGGTCTATTGGATAAAACTATAGAGCTCCATCTAGAAGTTCCCTTGAAAGATCAAAAGACCATAGAAAAGTCCATTATCATGTATATTCTCAAGTATAATATGCCTTTGAGCAAAATTATTGAAAAGGCTCCAAAAATTCTAGATCAAGTTTTGAGACAAAGAAGAGAGTATGCAATTAAAGAAGATGAAGAGCTAGAACAACAAGCTATCAATGAGGTTGGGTTCTCTGTCTCCCAAGAAGAAAAGGATAAGATAGCTCGAAAGCAAGCTCCAGAGCTTCGCACAAAGCATAGAGTATAAATTTTCATGGGCATGGATGATGATGGTAGAGAGGAGATTCAAAAGGAGACAAAATAAGTCACAAAGAAAATTCTTGAAGAGGTGCAAACTGATTCTAGAATGGATTTGCAAGAGCCTTTGGAAGAACAAGATATTGTTAGTGTACAAAGGAAAAAAATGTCTTTGGTCAAGAAAAGGAGAAGGAAAAGGAGAAGAAAAAGGAGAAGAAAAAGGAGAAGGAGAAGGAGAATTGTGATAAAGAAGAAATATCGTACAAAAAATATTCCTCTTTGGTTGATTCAATTAAGGAGTTTTTAGTAAAAGAGATGTAATTCAATAGGTAGAGTCTGTAAGAGCTGGAGATATTAGCTCGACACCTAGGAACACCTGCAAAAACAATGATAAACCTTCCACAAGAGGATATGAAAGAATGAGCTTGTTTGATATTAAGACCTCTCAAATGATGAGGTATGAAGTATTTTGTATGAAAATGGGGGATTTGGGCCTTCTATACACAATGGAAGGGTTGGATTTCACCCAATTTTCTCTAGAAATTTGCCCAAGATGCAAACCTTCCAACCCTACAAAAAATCACCAAGATCTTACAACCATAGCTCAATCCTCAAATTTGAGAAGGTTCTTATAGGCAAGGCTCTGATACCATGTTGGAATTATGGATTCACAATTTCCTTGATGAGGCTACAGTCTTCAATGAAGGACCTTTGTGAGGAAGAAATATTCAACCACACAGAAAGTATGCAACAATGGCATTCAAATGGTGATTCTATTATGAGATATATGATATGATACAAGTGAACATGTGCTTGATTATATAGATAAGAGTAAAACCTATAATGCACAAGATGTTTCCAAGTGACTAAATCACACTACATGTGACAATATAAAACCCTAACAACCTACCTAGGGAATGATGCCAAGATTGAGATAAGTTCTAGAAAAGACAACTCATCTTCTAGAAGGAATCTTATCTCCTACAAACATGGAAAGGGTAGTTACCCCCTTATTTATGATTTATTTGGTAATGCAACCTAGGACTAAATTATTAAATGAAGACCTAATTTAAATTATGGTAGTGTAATAAATAATTAATTACACTAACATTGTCTCCATAGTTGTTGCAAGTTCCTATATTTTATGGGCAAGTCAATTTTTCTGGTATGTCTCCCCTTCATAAGGTGAAGCTTTGATATGTATTCCACTCCACAACAAGGCAAGAGTTGCTAAAATAATAGGTGGAGAGTTCAAATTCATTGGAAGAGGAAATGAAGGTATTGGAAGAGAAATTTCCTGAAGCAAAAAGGGATACATCACTACCCCCTACACAACATATGAAGCAGCTAGTGGAGTCCTTTGAGACTTACTCATCCCATCTGAAGAAGCAGGTAGAAAAAAAGATTAATGAAAATCAATTGATTGATGCCTCCAAAAAATGTGTTAGTACATTGGCCAAGTTGCAATCATGCATCGAGGACATTCAGAAGAGCATGGAGAAAGAAAAAATACTATATGTTTTATGCCTAAAGTGGCCTACAACCACAAAGAAAAAAATATTAATGAAAAGAGATTGAAAAATTCCTCCAAAAAGTGTGTTAGTACATTGGCCAAGTTGTAATCATGCATCAAATACATTCAGAAGAGCATGGAGGAAGAAAAAATACTATATGTTTTATGTCTAAAGTGACCTACAACCACAAAGAAAATAAAGGATTAGATTAGTCATATTTAAGTGCAGATCACAAATGTGGCTACACTTATGATCCTATGTAGGACAATGATGGTTCCATAAGGGAAAAAGTGGAAAATTTGCACTCCTAGGTGCAACAATTGCAAGATTAAAGGAAATAGTTTAAGGGTTAGGTAAAGCAGTTTAGAGAGGTAGTGAGCCTAAGGTTGGCCTCACTCATTAGACTTCTGGTAGAATCAAATGGTTTAATTCAAAATTACCATGCACCATCTTCTTTGGAGGAAACATAAGCCACATATGTGCAATTGATATGTCAAGTCCAAACCCTAACCATAGTAAAGAAATAATGGGACATCAACTTGACCTAGCTCAAAAAAATTACAAGAACACTCTTCCATCTGGTTGAGCTGAGTTTTATTTTTGATTTAAGATATCTTTTCCTTTTTTGATGTTGTGTATATATGTGAAGTAGAAATATATGTAGATATGATGATATTTTTGGTTAAGTAACCAAATGTCATCCTAGAGGTATTAAAAGTTGTATAGAATAAGAGGGATCCTATAAGTTTTGTATGTATAGAGAAACATTAGTTACACATTTCCCTTGATTACAAAGGGGGAGAGAATGTGCATCAAAGGGGGAGATTCTTACAGCTTGATAAGCTTAAATGTAATCAATGTTAAAATTACACCTAAGGTTGTATATGCTTTGGTGATTGTTGGTGTGTGGAGATGTCTAATGGTGCAAGTTAGCACTACGGTTTTCTAGAAGACTAGTAGTCAATTTGTTTCCTAAGTATGATGCAATTGTGGGTTCACATGTCTTGATGTGTTTTCAAGATTCCTACAATGGTATTTTTTTCAGTTTGGTGTATCGCACTCAGTGACAATTTGCAAAAGTTTAGTCTAAGGATTTCATAATATATACTCTAAGGTAGAGACACAGTATTTTGGTCTATATAATTTCTTAGAGAAAGATCTAGTCTTGCAGTTTAGAAGTTAAGTTCATTGAGATGTGAAGGTGTTATATCCAAATTTTCATGTCAATAATCCTTCCGTAGAGAAATTTAGAAGTGATAGAGTGCCAGACAGTTTTAGGGCAATGCAAAGTGGTTCAAAAGACTTGTTGGAATGCTCCATATTCCACGCATATGAAGTTATGGTCAAGTGGTTTTCTAGACATACTTCGTGATGTCTAAAGAATGTTATATTGAAGTTTCAAGTGATCTATTTCTCCGTAAGATCAATTTTCAAATTTTTAGAGTGATACAATTGGTTCTGGATGCTTAATTCTCATAAGAACAAGTGTTTGAATACTTGCACCAATAGAAGATTGTGAAGTTCAGTTGTATGAGTTTGTGTGGACACCCCACATGTCTCATAGTGTCTAAGGTATGAAGCGTATAAATATCTTTCTTGTTTCCAATGTTGCACAAGTGTTTCAAGTCATTTTGTGAATTTATGCTTTTTGTTGAGACCGACTAAGGTATGTTGATGGTGTGCACCACTATTCAAGATTGAGTAGAGTTTAAGGAGTGATTGAAGGTGTTGTATGGGTCATGTCGACTGATCTAGTATAAACACATAATATTTAATCATTATTGTGTACTACAAATGGATATGAAGGCTGACATGCTACAAGTTTTCTTATTTATGGCCGACTCAATTTGTATTTGCAATGTGTGCAGATGTTATATATAGAAGATCAAAGATGAGAAAAAAAGGAAGTTTGTGAGGATATGTAAGTGTATGCAAAGACTATAGTAAGGTTTTCCACATACCTAATATGTATAATTCATGATTATCAGTGGGTTGAAGCTATAATGTTAGTCATATTTCAGTTATAATTAATCAGGAAGTTGTAGCTTCCTTGGCTATAACCCTAAAACTATAATCAAGGAGTTGTAGCTTCCTTGGTTTGTAGCCCTAAATAAAAGTTGTACCTATTGTTCATTTGTGAGGCTAGATTTGGATAATAGATCCAAGCAACTTTTCTCACCATGGTTTTTCCTCTATGGGGTTTTCCACATATATCTAGTTTCAATTGTGTTCTTATGTGGATGCTTTTCTTATTTCCTATTTTTATTAAGTAGATGAATGCTTTAATGGTATAACTTAACTTCAGTAATTGAGGATTGAAATTGAAATTGAAGTATATTGATTCACCCCCCTCTTATTATTTTGGTGTGTTCAATAGTTGTTAGTATTATCCTTAGCAAGGAAATGTGATATAAAATAATAGGTGAGACATCAAGTAATTCTTTTACTATGAAGAATATGAGAAGACAAAGGGAGATAGGAAATATCCCAATAAATTAGAGTTAAAAGAAGGGAAGATCCAAATCTCAAAGAAGGATAGAGTGTTATCATTGTGGGAAGAAAGGACACTTTAATTTTAAGAATGTTAGTTTTGAAAGGGAAAACAAGGAGATAGAAAAGAAGAAAATAGTAAGGCATTAGATAATATTATTAATTATTGGGTGTTAGACTCAGGAGCTCCATTTCATGCCACACCCCATAGGAAATATTTTTTATATTATGTTTAAGGTGATTTTGGATAGGTCTATTTGGGTGATGATGAACAATGTAAAATTATAGGAAAGGGTAAGATACATATAGAATTACCAAATAAAAACCCAAAGGTTGTTGAAATAGATGAGACATGTTCTTGATTTAAGAAGAAATTTAATTTCAACATGACAAATAGGAAATGAAGGTTGTACATTTACATTTATATAGAATTCATGGAAGGTCAATAAAGGAACATTGATAATTGGAAAAAGAAGAAAAAGGTAGGTACATTGTATTTATGTACTGGTAATTTTTTTTCTATTTTCATAGCTTCTACAAGAGAGGATACAACATTATGGAACCATAGGCTTGGGCACATGAGTGACAAGGGGATGAGGATTATCCAATCCAGGAATTTGTTGCCATGTTTTAAGTAGGTTGATTTTGATTTCTATGAAAATTTTGTTTATGGAAAAAAAATCATATTTATCAAAGTAAAGAAAGAAAAGAAGAGAAAAAAGTTAGATCTTGTGCATTTAGATGTATGGGGGTTGACTCAGGTATCATCTCTTGGTGTCTCTTCTTATTATGTTACTTTTATTGATGATTCAACTTGAAAATAATAGGCTTGTTTCTTTCAAATAAAAACTAATGTCAGCCACATTTTTTACCTTTGCTCAAACAATGGTGTGTGTCAACCCCTTTTTCCAGGGGTTCAAGAATGTTCTAGCTATCTCATAATTTGAAGTATGTTAAAAAACTGATCAAAATTTTCAATGTTAATGTATTTAAAAATATTTTTGAGAAAAAAGGAAGAGTTTTTAAGGAGTTATCATTCATAAATGATAAGATAATCAACCAAGGTTTAGATGTTGATTCTTACGAGATTCAAAAGAAATTGCAAGGTGAATGATCAGATTTAGTTGCAAGGGAAGAAACCTATTGGAGGCAGAAGTCATGGGAATTGTGGCTTAAAGAGGGTGATAGAAATACAATTTTTTTCCATGCATCTACACAGATTAAGAAGGCACACAATTCCATTTTTAGAATTTAGAATGCTCTTTCGGGGGAGGAGTTATTCAAGGAAGAAGAGATAAAAGAGGAAGCTATAAGATTTTTCTCAAATCTCTTGTCTGCACCGAAAGATAGGACTATATCTTCTTCCTTTGATGAAGAAGAGTTATTGGAATGTATACTAGAATTGGTCACCAAAGGGGATGATCGACATCTTCTGAATCCCTTTACTTTAGAGGAAGTCAAGGGAGTAGTTTTTTTCATGCAACCAGATAAAGCTCTTGGGCTGGATGGTTTTACACCATTGTTTTTATAGAAATGTTGGGACTTTGTAGGATATGATGTTTTATTGGCAATAGAGGAATCAAGGAAGCTGGGAACTATTTTGAAACAATTTAACACAACACATATTGCTATCATACCCAAAATAAAAGATCCAAAATATTTTGCGAACATCTGACCAATCTCTTTATGCAATATAATATATAAATTTTTCACTAAAGCTATTTATTTAAGAATGCAACCTCTCATATCCAAAATAGTATCACCAGAACAAGGTGGTTTTGTTTCAGGTAGGGAAACATCAGATGGTGCAATACTTTCTCATGAGGTGTTACATACTATTAAAACGTGTAGCATCCTATCTTTCATTATTAAGTTGGATATGATGAAATAATATGACAAGGTGTGTTGAGAGTTCTTGATACATGTGCTTAAGAAGTTTGGCTTTAGAAATAAATGGTGTAAGTGGATTCTTTCATGTATGTCAGGTGCAAGGTTTTTAGTTCTCCTTAATGGGTCTCCAGTGGGATTTTTTGGTTCTTCTCAAGGTGTTCAGCAAGGGGATCCTTTATCTCCTCTGTTGTTCATATTAATGGCAGAAGCCCTAAGCAGATCAATTCATAAAGCACATTTGCAAGATTTATGGTAGGGATTTTTAATTCCTAATACAAGTATTTCATTAACTCATTATCTTTTTGAAAATGATACATTGTTTTTTGGAAAGGCTTCCTTGACAGAGGTTGCCCATGTAAAATCTTTTTTGGATAAATATTCTTCTACTTCAGGTCAAAAAATCAAAGTCGACATCTAAGGTATATGTTTTTAACACAAAATCAGCCATTGAAAGAAGGATAATAGTGATGCTAGGTTTCCAAAAATTAGAGCTTCCTTGTACATATCTAGGAATACCCTTTTTTATGGGCTCAAATAAATCTTTATTTTGGAACAGATTTTTAGAGATAATTAAAGATATAATTCTTTCTTGGAAAGCCAGATGGTTGGCATTGTCTTGGAGGATTTTTTTGGTCAAGTATATCCTAGCTTGCATTACAAATTAATTTTTGGATATTTTTCATGCTCCCAAGTGTATAATTCATCAAATAGAAAAAAACATTAAAGAATTTTTGTGGAAAGAAAATCTAGATGATAAAAGGAAAATACCATTAGTTTCTCTGGAGAATATGTACTCTAATAAAACTAGTGGTGGAGTGGGATTGCATAATTTATCACCTAGGAACATGGATTTAGGAGCAAAGTTGGTATGGAAGATGGATTCTAGAATGGAGCTAAAATGGTGTAAGCTGATGCAGAGTAAATACTTCGATAATGACAACCCCTCCAATATTTTCATAATCTTGAATCCCACAAGAGGATCAGTTATGTGGAATATCATACTCGCTTTTAGAGATTTTATCATTCCATATTTATCATGGGAAGTAAATATTGGTGAAAAATTTTCTTTTTGGAGAGATTCATTGAACGGCTTGCCACCTCTTAACTCTAGTCAGGATCTTCATCCGACAAAAAGATATTATGTCACAAAGTTGGGGGACAACTTTAAAATATTATTTAATTCATCTAATCCTATTACAGGTTTGGTCAAGTGGAAGGATTTATCTTCTACATCCCTTTCAAATAATCAAAAAATTATTTTGTTAAAGATTTTGAATAATATATTTGTTTATCTTTCTGATATTCTTAGAAGTTTCTCTAGGCACCTTCGAAGAATGGTATCTATACAGTTAAGCAGGGGTATAATTCTATTATCTCTCAAGTGGTACCATATCAATCGTAGAGAGCCTTTATATTTTTCTAGAACTCAATGATCTTGCCCAAGGCTGGCAGTTTTGCATGGTTTGCCTTGAGGAAATGGATTTTGACTAGTGATAGACTGGTAAAATTTGGAGTGGTAGGTGCTTTCAAATGTGTACTATGTAATGAGGAATTTGAAATAGTGGATCACCTTTTTGTTGCCTATCTAGTAGCTCATGACATTTGGACCTTCATCATGGTAAAATTGAATATTTAATTCCCTCTGCCTAACTCTTTATGGGAATTGTTCACTAGTTGGCCAATTCTTTATAAATCCCCCCTCTTTGCATGTATTTGGTTAATAACTCTTTAAGTGGTCATTTGGTTAATTTGGTTGGAAAGAAATAGATATATATTCAAGGGAGAGAAGATTTAGAAAACAATCTAAAAAGTTTCAAATTATTATGTCCATAATTTTAAGACAGTTTCTTCTATATTTACAAATTGGGACAACTTTATTTTAAATCATTGGAATTTTATTTCTCTACCTATTTTTGGACCTTTCTTTCAACCAAATCTGGCCAAGGTAGACAAAAATAAGGTTAAGTGGACACCTCCCAATTTTCCCTTTTTTAAGCTAAATCTTGATGGTGCTTCACATGGAAATCCTAGTGTATCAGGGGTAGGTTGTATTCAAAATTCAAAGGGATTATTGATTGCAGCTAAGACAACTCATTTATCTTCTTGCATAAAGAATATGGCCAAAACGCAAGCTCTCTTGGATGGTCTAATTTTGGAAAAGGATTGTAATATCAATAAGCTTCATGTTGAGGGTGATTCTTTAGTGATAATTAATGCATGCAAGAAGAAGAGTATTTGCAAATGGAATTAAGATATATTCTTCAAAAGGTCTGGGCATTGTTTTCATCTTTTGACATTAAATTTTCCCACACATATGATGAGGGAAACAAGGTTGCAGATGCCCTTAAAAATTTAGCTTGTGATCAACACGAATTTCTTTTGCTAGATGGCAACATAATTTTGAAACAATATCCTTTTGTCCATGAGATAGTATTAGCAGATCTCTTTGCTATACCTCAACAAGATAAAAGTGAAAAGTTGTTTTCTAGCAACCTTAGTAACAATATGGCTATCTATAATCTCCAAGGAAATGTATTTGTGGTGAAGCATAATCACATCATGGGAAAATTGATATGATATGCTAACTTGGGGGATAAAATTGGGTAATCATTGCACTTTCTGGCTTAATATGGTATGACAGATTTAGTATCCATCAATTAAAATCCCCTCTTGCAAGGCTATTGAGTAATTATTTTTAATATTCCAAGTAGACTATCTGGTAGTGATATGTGCTTACATCATTGGTACCTTCGGCCTATAGTTGAATCCTACAAGCAGAGCATGGGATTCACTTACATCGTAGGCATTGGGACTACTTATGACACAAATTGCTAAAGTTTGACACATCACCTTGAAATAATATTATTCATTCTAATGTTTTGTTTTTCTAGGTACCTAAAGTTGCTTTCATGTGATTGGAATTAACTCAAATTGTAGATTTGAGGATTTCACACAAGCTCGCATGCTTTCCAAGAACGATTTCATTTAAAGGGATCCTTTTTGCATAAAAAAAAATCATGATCTCGGAAAACAATGAAATTCATCTACAAAGTATTTATTTGATTTAAAAGGTGGTTCCTAAAAATGTAACATATGTTCTTATCTTGTGTTAAGATTCTTGTGGTGGCAATGATTGTAGGTATAGTTCTTAGTTGTGAGAGTAGAGCATTGCAAAGTGGCAATATGGATTTTTTTGTCCATGGAATTTCAGGATAAAATGCAATGTCCAGTTGTGGGAGCGTTCGTTTGAAGAAAATATTTCTCATGACAACCTTAGAATGATTTTCAAAGTGGATTGCCTTAGGTTTGAGGATTCTATGAGGTTGGTGCTTGGTGTAGAGGTCACGAGTCCTAGGGATCGATGGTTAATCTTTCCTTCCCAAGTGTTGTCTATTTTTTTGTCAAATACAATGGATTTGCTTCAATATTTAAAGGAATTAGAGATAATTGTAGACAAGTTTGTCAATCCTCAGTTTCTTGAGAATAATGCTCTCCTAAATTTTTTTCAATTCTACAATATTTTTGATGGAGATGGGTATTTAGGAGGTCTGTTTCCTAGAGAGTTTTTCAAGTAACATATGGGCTTTGAGGAAATTTATGAAGCTATTAGTTTGGATCTGGAGTATAGGAATGATAATTTTCTTGTGAAAGTCTTGAGGAATAATTGTAGGAGGGTTTGTGTTTCTATGGATTTTGATATTAAGGAAAAGTATTATGTTGTGTCCCATCTCCAAGATCATTCTCCTCATCTACCTCCTAATACCTATCTTGCTAATTCAAAACAAAAAGTGTTGTCTTCTACCCCAATTGTGGAAAATTTGGAGATGTTGCAAGGGTGAAAAGTTGTTGAGGGTTCTATTGTTGTGCACTAGGGATTCATAGAAAGGGTGTGAATTGATCAGGCTGAGTAGACAGAGAAGGAGCCAATAGTTGGGTTTGATTTTTTTTGTTAAAGAAATAAAATTGCAAGAAAACTTTGAAGACCAAGATGAGAACTCTGTCAATGTTGAGCGCATGGAAGAATAGTAGTTTTTTGTCTCAGCTTCAGTTGGATTTTGAAGATGATGGTGTATTTTCAAGTTCACAACACCCTTGAAGGAGGACATTCATGCATGTAAGGAGGAAGAATTTTTCTTAAATCTGTCATAGTTAAATATTAATAGAGATAGATCTTCCTCATTTTTGACATGTTTTGTAACATCTACATCTCTTCAATGCATTATCAAATGTATGTAGATAAGCGTAAAGATTTTTGGGAAAGCTTTACTAGATAAATAAAATTGAGATATATGTAATCTTTTCTTAAATATATTATTATATATAGGATTCTATGCCTTTTATCCAAAAAAAAAAGAAATGGAAAGATTTGGTTGAGAATGAATCAAAAAATAAGTTGAAGTGTCTCAAATCAAATAATGGAGGTAAATAGTGTAGCAAGTAGTTTGATAATTATTGTTCGTACCATGGGATTTTAGATAAAATATGGTTCCAAAAACACCACAAGAAGAGTAAAAATGATGAATAGGATAATTATGGAGAGTCCAAGGAGTATGATATTGTATGTACAAGATTACTATTAAAATTTTGGGTAGATGTTGTGGTTTTATTTTTTACTTAATATAAAAATGACCTTCAAGTTCCATGGATGGTGGTATTCCAGAAGAAGCATGAATAGGTAAAAAGGTAAATTAATTATTTATGATAATTTTTGGTTGTGAAGAATTTATCCATATTGATATAGAAAATAGAACAAACTTTGAGGAAAAATCCAATAAGTGTAATTTTATTGGATATAGAGTTAATGATTTTGGTTATCTCTTACGGGACTATGAAAATCACAAAATGATTAGGAGTAGAGATATGATATTTAATGATAATTTCATGTAGAAAGATCAATTATAGGGAAATAAGCATGAAAAGACAAACACAAAATATATAGTGCTTGATGAAATCATAGAAAATGTAGTTCCAAAGGTGCCAAAAAGTCAAAAATTTCAACAAAAAGAAAATTAGGTCCTCAAACTCCTAAAAGAAGATCTACCAAGCTCAGTAGACCCCTTGAATGATACTCTCTTTTATTGTATTACATATTGTTGACTGATTATGGTGAACCAAAAAGTTATGAAAAAGAAATGTAGGTAGAAACTACAAAGAAGTGGGAGCAAGGAATGAAAGAGGAAATCAAGACTCTTTGGTACAAAACAAATGGGTTTACAAGATAATGGAAGAAGATGGAGGAAACAAGAGGTACAATACCAAAAATTTTGTAAAGGGATTTCCACATAAGAAAGGTATATAATTTGATGAAATATTTTATCCTATTACTAAAATGACTTCAATTTGAACTATTTTAAGTTTAGTGGTAGTATATGATCTACATCTTAAACAATTATATGTAAAGACAAATTTTCTCCATGACGATTTGAAGGAAGAGATCTATATGTAGTAGCTATAGGGTATGAGGTTAAAGGGAAGGAGAACTTAGTGTTCATGTTGAATAATATCTTATATTTCCTAAATAAATATCCAAGGCAGTGGTATTCAAAATTTAATAGGTTTATGACATAACAAGGTTATAGTAGATGTTATTTTGACCACTTTTTTATCTTACTATTGTGTGTACATGGCATGCTTGTTTTAAGGTCTAACATGCAAGATATAAATGTGCTCAAAATATAATTAGTCAATTTATTTGCAATGAAGGATTTGGGTGTTACAAATAAAATCCTTGGTATGAGTAACAAGAGACAAGAAAAATCATAATTAACATTGTCTTGAAGTGAGTACATAGAGAAGGTATTACAAATATTTCAAATATAGTATAAAAAATCAATTAGTATACCTTTTCCCATTCATTTAAAATTGAGTAAGAATATGTGTCCCAAGACAGAAGATGAGATAGACTACATTTCTAAGTTTCCATACTCATCAGTAGCTAGAAGCTTGATGTATTTCATGGTTTACACAAGGTTGTATATTGTACATGTAGTGGAATTTGTGATCAAGTATATGAAAAATTTACAAAAAGATAATGAAATGAAATAAAGTGGATTATCAGGTATTTGAGAGATATTATACACAAGAATTATATTTTGGAGGTTCTGACTATGCTTTAAAGGGATATGATAATTTAGATCTGGTAGGTGATATAGATAGTAGGAGGAGCACTATAGATTATGTATCTACTATATTTGGAACATCAATAATTTGAATTTCAAGATTATAGAAGGTTGTTGCACTTTAAAAATAGAGGTAGATTATGTCGCTACTACAGAGGTTAGTAAAGAGATGATTTGGTTACAACTAGGTTAATGGAGGAATTAGGAAAAAGAAGGAGAATAGAAGGTTGTACAGTGATAGCTAGAGTGTAATTAACCTTGCAAATAACTTAACCCTTCATTCTAAGACTAAAAATATATAGCTCGGGTATCATTTCATAAGATCAATTTTGGAATATGGATAATTGAAGCTAGAAAAGGTACATAGTAGCCAAAATATTGCATACATGTTAATGAGGGTAGTAAGTCTAGAGAAAATAATTTATTTCTTAGTTATATTTGGCCTTAAAGGATGATGGTGACAATGAGAAACTTTCCAAGTCCAAAGTTGGAGTGTAATCCAACATGTGCAGTAGTGGTGCAGTTATTGTAAGTAGTCTCCAAGTGGGATATTATTGGTTATGGAGCTTTATATTATTGGTTTTGGAACCCTTTTTACTATGGGGGGTTGTAGGGGGTACCCCCTATACGGGGTCTAAGGGCCATGTTTCCTAGTAGGGGTTTGGGGGAAATACCCTTGACATCTAGATTGTATATATATTGGACCATTCATCATTAGGTTGTGCATATATGATGGGAGTTATTATGTTGGATTTTCTTTCCCTAGAAAGAAACCCCCTTTAAGAGGGCATTGAATTATGGCTGAGTATTGTATTTTGAGAGGAGATTGTGATAGAGAGAAGATGGAGCCACAATGGGTATGTTGTAGGTTGTATCCTTTCATTTTGTTGGATAAATAAAAGGAAGGACTGGTTGTTTCTCTATGGACATAGCCCATATTGGGTGAACCATGTATATATGTGACTATGTTTTATATTTTATAATTGTTTTTATTTTATTGTATATTACTCTATGATCCTATTTCTAACACAAATAAGTACAATAAATAAATATAGATTTTTATAATAATATTTAGATGTTTAGATTAAGTTTAAAATTAAGTTTTGACTCATGATATTGCATACAATAATATTTATTTTGATGGTATTGGACATGTAAAATCTACATAAGAGACGTTAGGAGGATGCAGGATTAATATTAGGACCTCTACATACTAAATGGTAGTGGCTCAATATGAAATAGAGTGAAATTGACATGTAGGTGCACAAACATTGTTTACCAATCAAAAACATTACTATAGAAATAGAAATACCATAGCCCCAAATTCAAGCCTTGGGAAGTACTAGAAGCATTGTATATGAAATAATTTTTTTAATATTAAGCATAATATTCTACAAGGTTTAAAAATACTACAAAATTATTGTAGATTGAGCATAAATATTGAATATTAAACATAAACATTGCAACACAATGCACAAATATTGCACAAACCATAAATTAGGAGAAATTTATAGGAAATGTCATATAAAGTGATATAAATAGAGATGTTTCTAATTGGACAAAAAAATTCAACATAGGTTACAAATACTAAACTAAAAATATGAAAAAATAATACAAATACAAAAAAGAGTCATTAGAGACCTAAAAATACCAATATTGGATCAATACCAAGGGTCTAACTTGATGTGATAGAATTTATACCCTATATTTAGTGTAAACAAAAAGGATAACACATGAAAATTTGAGAATACTTATTCCAAAGCTAAGAAGTTTTTTGATTGAGCTAATAAATAAACAAGACAATAAATGTTCAAAGAAAAGTAAATATTATATATTCTTATTGAATGGATGTGCTCTTGTATGTGATTTACCATGAGTTATACAAGGTCTTGAGTGATATGCACCTATGTTGATGCTAGCCTAATGAATAGTTGATGAAAATCCTTTGAAATTTTATTATCATGTACCTAAAAATTGTAAGAGCTTAATATTAGCTCGACACCCAAGAACACTTGCAAAAAAAATGTAAACCTTCCACAAGAGGATATGCAAGAATATGAGCTTGCTTGATATTAAGACCTGTCAAATGATGAGGTATGAAGTATGATAAAGTATGATAAAAATGAGTGCAAGAACCTTCCTTATATAGGCAAGGTTGAGATGTAGTATATAACATGATGTTGACATGTGTCATAATCCTATGACATGTGACAACTAACTAACTACCTAGTAGAATGTGAAGTCTATATAAGACTTCTACAAGGAATCTTATTTCATATGCAAACATGTGAAGGGGGATGGCCCCATTATAAATAATTACCTAGTGAATGAAACTTAGGAATTAATTAAATGTCTAAGTAAACTTATGTAAGTGTAATTAAATAATTAATTACACCAACACCCCCCCACAAGTGCAACTTAGGGAGGAAATGATAATGAAAATGATGATGCAATGATGGGTCCTAGCTACATGGCCATTTCAGGTATCCATATACAAATGCAAATGAAATCTCTCACAACCGAAGAAAAGGAGAAAACCTAGTGGGACAAGACTCCTCCCAAAAAGAGAGAAAAAAGAAAATAAGTGAGAAAGGATGGAGGACTCCATGATACCCCCCAAGTACACCATCTACCACATATATAAATTACAAGCAATAGCCCCCCCATAAGAGGGAAATATAGATAATATGTAGCCCCCCATAATGAGTAATAGCCTACAAAAATGGTAAGTGCCCGAAGACAAAACATGATCCAATCTCAACAAACAACTTGTCTCCCTTTCGAAAGAAACAAAACCAAGAAAAAATGCAAGAATGATGCACATTCTAGATAGGAATTTAAGGAAGGAATAATGTATATGGATGATGATGATGTCTCTAAAAGCTACTCATGTGTCTCCTTTTCCATTGAAGATGAATATGCCACAATCAAATCTGGTACATTACCAATCAATGAAGAAGGTGCCAAATCAGGACTATGTGGAAATTGATCTTGAACAAGATCAAAAGACCATGATGGTTTGAAAACACTTGGGTAATGATTGTCATCAAATTGGAGAGATAACCCCACAAATGTGTCCTCCAAATCTAAAATTTGAGAGTCCACAAATAAGCATGCAATGTTTGATAGATAGGAATCCCAATCAGGAAGACAATGAGATACTTGTTGTAATGAATCACTGGATGTGCTCAATGATTCATCACCATAAGAATGTTCCTATTGAACATGAATGATAGGATCATTAATCAATGACTCTACACAAGGAATCGTTGAAGGTGTAGGTACATCATCTGTCTCTGATGGAGAAGAAGCATACGAAGAACCCTGGTCATTCTAAATATTCAAAGTAGTTCAAATATTTAAACTCCCACATAGTATTTGTATCATAGGGTATCCTATCTAAAAAATTAAGAGGAACAAGACAACATGAAACAAGATCATCTAGGAATGGCTGAGTATCATGATCACGATTTATCTCCCAAATTTTAGTCCAAAGAGTGTAAGGGCAATCACAATGATCAATACCTTTCAAAATGGAAACATCAATATGCATTACAATGACTCCTAAGACATGATCCTTTTTTAAATTCCAAAAAAACTTCTTACTATCAATACTAGGAGAGGGGAATAAGATTGTACAAATGGGGAAAAAAATGAAGCCATCAAAGATTTTTTATGATACCATTTCTCCATTGTTTATAGTTTCCCATTTTGCAACTTAATCAAAGCAAGATGAAATGAAAACCCCATAATGAACTATGATTGATCTCCATAATTACACATAAAATAACCTACAATATCAATTAGAAATTCCCAAATATGATATATATTGCAGATGAAGGCTTCCCAAACTGATAGAATCACTCCAAGAGTCAAGATTTCCAAGCAATCAGTCAGAATAGAAAATATGAAAAATACTGAATAAATAATACGTGGGGCTGAATTTTGAAAAATATTGCATGGGCACAATGAAAGAGCTCATGAATACCTTCCAAACACAACATGAGTCACCAAAATCAGAGAAACTATAAGAAATTTATGAGCTTGGAGGTTGAAATGGGATATTTGACTTCAAATGAGAAAAAATTGTACCTACAGATAAATATGGAAAAATGGCCTACACCACTACGAAGTACGTGGAACCAAATTTATAATGATATCTCATTTGCAAAATTTTGATATCATGGTGAAAAGTTATGGAAAAATGAAAAAAAAAACTTGTATAATTGTGATAATTTGAGGGTACTACAAGGCTAAATAGGCACAAAAATTGAAGGATAAATCGGCGCAAAACTTTAGCCCCCTATGGCTAGCTCCTAATCCTCCATAAGACTGCAGCTAGTGTTTGAGAAAAAATGAATCCCACCGTCAGGTGGGAGATGAGTGGGTTGGGTGGAGGTGGTGCTGATCCTGGATCCACCGATGGTGATGAGCCCCCCGAGCAGCGATATGACCAAGGACTGAGGAGAAGGGGCTGATAGATAAAGACAAGGGTTGAATGAGTGCAAATTTGACTAGTGATGGTGAGAATGTGCCAACTAAAGAAATAAAATTTGGTGAATGGATGAAAGAAGCGATGGTTGGAGGATGTATGTGGGGTCAACAAGTATATGCAGGTCAACAAATGCTCGCGATGATGTAGACTATGGTACGATGGTACCCAATGAATTCTAGTCCATTAATAATTTAAAATAAACCCCACATATAATTTAATACGCCTTATAAAATATTGCAACCCCAAATTTTTATAAAAAGTCAGATGATTTTTTTTAAAGCTAATAGAATAAATATTGCAGAAAATAAAAAAATATTATTTTTTAATTCTACAAAATTGTACATGGACTGGGGTTAGGCCGTATGGTGGCCTAGGTAAAAAAAAATTTCCTCCTGAATAGCTAACACCAAATATGGGTGTATTTTATTTTGATCTTCATCTCTCAGGCTCCCTGATGATGATGGTGAGGTCCATTTGAGGTGAAAAAGTTCTGCAACCTCCAAATCTCACAAATTTGGCAATTTCTTTAAACCCTGGTAAATTTGGCCAAATTTGTTAGATTTTGGTGAAAAAAAGTCGATCTTAACTTTCTCAATAGCCCTAGACTTGGATATGAGCTTAGATTTCCTCCAAAATGTGCCAAAAATGACCTTCCATGAAACCATTGATATAGAGACAACCTCAAAAAATTACCAAGATCTTACAACCATAGCCCAATCCTTAGATTTGAGAAGGGTCTCACAAGCAAGGCTCTTATACCATGTAAGAGCTGAAGATTAGCTCGACACCCAAGAACACTTGCAAAAATAATGAAAAACTTCCACAAGAGGATATGCAAGAATATGGGGTTGCTTGATATTAATACCTCTCAAATGATGAGGTATGAAGTTTGATACAAATGAGTGCAAGAACATTCCTTATATAGGCAAGGTTGAGATGTAGTATGTATCATGATGTTGACATGTGTCATAATCCTATGACATGTGACAACTAACTAACTACCCAGTAGAATGTGAAGTCTTGATAAGACTTCTAGAAGGAAGCTTATTTCCTATGTAAACATGTGAAGGAGGATGGCCCCATTATAACTAATTACCTAGTGAATGCAACCTATGAATTAATGAAATCCCTAAATAAACTTATGTAAGTGTAATTAAATAATTAATTACACCAACACAAATTTTATCTCTTTGAGGATTTATTTGATGATAGACGGTGCACGATTTATAGATATTTGATTGAGAATATGAATTGTTTATATTTGAATATTTAGTATAAAAATACATGGTTTATATGCATTAATTTTTAGAGAAAATTAACTTCTATAGTGAGATAAAGGATGAAGGGTTAGGATAGATTAACATGACTTTAAGTTACTTTTATGGTTGTCTTTACAAAAATGGTAGAGATTTATTTTGGAATGGATGATGGATATTTATACTATGTTTAAATTTTATTTATTAATTATAAATAGTTATGTGACTAGTAGAATTTATTTATTTAAAATTATGGATATAAGAGATTTTAGACTAGAGTTAATCAAATAATACAGTTTTTTAGCTAATTGGTGACATGGAGAAGCAAAAAATTAGGTTAGTTAAATAAATATGAACTATTTAATTAACTAGGTAATGTGGAAATGTGAGAGATTATCCTAACAAATTAAACAAGAATAATTTATTTAGTTAGTTATTAGTGAGGTGATATGAGAATTTGATTATATATAAATAGGGTAGTGTCAAAAGTGTCTAAATTAGTAAATTAGCATGGTGATTAATGTCAACATGGAATTATATGTGTTAAGATGAAATACTAGGTGTGATGTTAGGATGTGGTGAAATCTAAGTGTCTACAATGACCTGAGCCCAAACTTAAATCGTACTAGGTTCATGCAAGAAAGTAAATTTAAAATAAATTTAAATTAGGATGATTTATTAGGGTTCCATGTTTTATTATAATAAAATAGGCATATTGTTCAAGAAACAATAGAAGTTAGAGTATAATTTCCATGTATTCCACTTGTTAGTTGTAATATAATGTATATTGTATTATTGTCTTACAATACAATTATTTCTTGGTCTTTTATAGGACAAACAAGGTGGAACCGCAACATACATTCCCAATGGATGAGGGAGAATACCTAGTTCATACTTAGGTCCATCCACTACCTGTGGGGTTGGATAAATATCTATCAAAACCTCAATAGACTGAGGAATATCATGTGAGATATTAGTAAGGGATAACTCAACTATACACTTAGCTATAAAATTTTGATATTTTATGAAAAAATGGCTCTTACGAGGCTTAATAGACTCAATAGATTGAGGCCAAAAATAATCTAGTGAAAATTTTCCACAACAAGCCAAAGATTGAAACCCACTATGGTAAATAGAGTGTATTTCTTCTTAAAATGGGAACTCTATGCACTTGTGGATAACTTATGGGATTTCATCATTGAGTGTAGCCATGGATATGCTAACTTCAAATGAAATTAGTTTGAAATTGAAATTATGGTAAATGAAACATCCAATTGTTTAGGTCCAACTTCTACTATGAGAGTTATTGAACATATCATAGGGAGAAAAAAACCATCATGATTTTTTAACGATGCTTTCAATTGTTCATAGTTATGTTTGTAAATTTCCTGCACAAATATAAATTCCATAGTGATCACATTCTCTAGACACGAGATTAATGAGTATCCCCCTTGCGGTTTTATCATTAATTTGACTAGTGATATAGAGAGGACCATTAGGTGAATGTATGAATGCATCAATATGTGTAAAATAAATGGTAGGAAAAAAATTGGTTCAACCCTTACGAGGTTGAACTTCTATCATGTTGACAACGTTGAATAAATCATCATCTTCTTCACCATTATCACTACATTAGACAAATTTGGATGAATGAATTGGAAATGGGAATATAAATATTTTAAAATTTTGGTTAGGTGGAAAAACTAAATTATCTCCCTCTTCATTAATGTCAACCAAATAGATTTGATTATATTCGATGAGGTCTTGCACTTGGCGCTTAATATGTATAGATCATTTTGTATCATGTCCAAGTGTACAGTGATATTGAAAAAATGTGTTTGCATTAAAGTTTGGTGGTAAAGGTTTAATTGTGTCAACAAGCCTAATCAAAGGGAGTTGAATTAGGTTCTTGTTTAGCAATTACAACATTATTGCATGAATAGATTCAAGAAATTATAAAAATTGCATATCTCTTGGCCTAAATTGATAGGGATTTGTGTTTACAGCAACTTGTGTTTCAATGTTATCGGTGGTTTTAGGAGTGTTTATCTTAATAAAAAAATTATTTTAATTTTTAAACGACTAATAATTGTTTGAGGTATGGTGTCAGATTGATCAATAGGACCCGATGAAGGTGTACCCTCATATTGACTAACTGATATTTGATAATCATGAAGAGTTGTACGTAAGTGTATAAAAGATGGGTACTTCATCAACAATATCTTATCTGGAATACTAGGTTGCAAGTTTCCTATAAACACTCTTTGAATGTTAGTGTCAAGAAGACTATAGGATATCAATGGGAAAATTGATTGGTATTGTCCTATAAAGACTATTATGTTTCACTTAGGTCCTTGTTTACAATGCACTAAGTCTATTAATGTCACTTGAAGACCAATTTTTGCTTGAAAATTTTGGAGAAATAAACTAACAATTTGTGTGAAAGAGGTTATTGAGTTGTTTAACAATGAGAAAAACCATTCCAAGGCCATGCCTTTCAATGCTCTAGAGATTTTTTTTCCAATAGTGTATCTTCAAAAATGAAATCACTATATAATGTGATAAAATCTCACACATGGTTGTTAGGATCTCTCTTACCATTGTACTTTTCAAATCAATTTATTTCAATGTTTGATGGTATACATGTTTTGAGGATATAAAATGACAATGGGTTATATTTAAGGTATTATGGAGGTTTACCATTCTTTTGATTTTGATTAAAGATTGAAATTTGTTGAAGGGACGTGTTTTACAAAAGTTGATTTATCATTGGATCATTAGGTGATACATTTTGAGAGTTTGTTGGATGTGGTCAACTAGTATGGATGACTTGTGGGCTTTTTTTTTGTATGTGTTATCACCAAATAGTGCACCCTTACGAAGTTGCAAAACTCAGCCTACTAGTGAAACATGGGATAACTCTCATGATTGTGGGCTCAATTTGTGGGAGTTAACCTCCATAGTGAGTTGGTTCTCTTGGTGTTCACTTATCCTAACTTAAACTAGTGTTTTACTAATGGAAAAAGGTATAAATAACAACATAAAATGAATCTACTACTAAGGTGATGCATCTAAAATGTGTTTTCCTCAGACGTTGGTCTGTTGTGTTGACATAAAACTAATCAATGTTTCAATTATTTATGCACAAAAAAAGTGCTTGACATACCTATGCATAAGTATTTTATTGAAAGGTCTATGTTTCTTACAATTTTAGAAGGAATAAAGTGTGTTTTTTCTTCACAAATAACATCTATTTGAACTACGACACAAAAAATAACCTACACAAATATATATTTTCTGCATGAAAATTATGGAAATAAGACATTTATTCAAGGATTTGCACATAAAATCACAAAAATGCCATCAATTACCTCACACACATAATAGAAACATAAATTTTGAAGGCCAAAATGTTCATTTTATTGATAGAAGATGCATATTCAACAATACATAATTTGGAAAAATATGTGTCTCTTGCTTGATAATGTGTCACAAAGTATTTGTTTTCAGTATGAAAACTGAAAAAATGAGCTAAATTTCGAAGTGACCAAAAAGAAACTTTTTATCAAGTTTACAATGTTATATCAAAGTGAAAATAACTAAGGAAAAATGAAAGTAAACTTTGCTTTTGACTATCCTATGCTATAGGAAAAGTAGGACAAGTTTAAAACTCATTAAATGTTTCCTTTATGACTATTGTTGACTACTTCCTTGAACCTTGGGTGCTTGAAACTACCTTTGTCTCATGATTTAAATGCTTGGAAACTTATTGGTGGTGTTGGAAAAATATAAGTTGATCTTTTCAACTATTATCTACTCTTATATGCTTGGGAAGTGGTCAAAAATGTTGCAACAAAGCCCCTTGAAGCTCTCCAACTGTTGTCCTTGTCATCATATTTTCCTTTAATGTTGAAAACTTTCCCCCTAGATGCTTGTATGTTGTCCCTTAATTGCTCATAAAGGCCTCAAAATCCTTAACCTCTTTCATGAATTCTTTTAAGACCCTTATCCACATGTTCTTGAAAAGCTTAAACCCCCTTATGTTATTAAAAAATATTGATGCATTCAATGTTTGTTTTCTAAAGATTGAAGAAAAATCCTCCACTTGTTTATTATGATTGACTTGTTATGACTTCCTTTAGGACTATTGAAAAATCTTCAAACTTTTCTCAACACTACCCATTGTATGCTTGCTAAGGGCTGCTCATATCCTTAAAATGACAATTTCCCTTCATTCATAGAATCTATTGTATCCTTTATTGACATTTCCCCTTAGAATAAAATTCCTCACTACAATGTAGCATTATCATACTAATGATTGCATAACCTTGTTCACTGTACAGTTGTGATAATTATATGGAATCTCACTTGTATGTAGCTTTGTCATTTTGGTAGTGACCTTTAGAATTATTCTTTGGTTGTCCCATTTCTTTCTAGAGAAATATCTTCGTACTCCTCATTGCATGGTCTTCAAACACAACTCTTATTATCCACCATTCATTAGATCCATTTTTGTCATCCTTATAGTGAACTTGAAATCTCTTCATGATTGTATTGAGATCTTTGAATTCCATGTAATCGATGCCTATTGTTCTCTATTTTCCCATGGTGGTCATCAAGAGTATTCCTATTACCAACCATGGTAGGAATTTTTTTTTATGGGAGATTCAAGCATTGTCGAGTCATTCATACTTAATTCATATTCTTTGCTATTGCTCCTTCCCCTTTCATGTACAATCTCATAATAAATAAGAAAACATTCAAGCTTGCATCACTGCCCTTTGTTTCTTTAAGTGTGAATATCATCAATTCCTTTATCCTTTCAACTTAGAGTCTTTACATCTTCCCTTTTAATGCCATGAAGTTTTTGTCTTTCATATCCTTTCATACCTTTGATTTAACCTTTCAAGGTCTTAATATTTCTGGCAACCCTTTTATGCTAGAACTACCATCGTCAAACCTTAGTATTTATGATCAAAATTTTGAAGAACAACTACCACTCCATCAATAGTTTTTGTGTCTCCTATATTGATAGTTATCAAACCCTTGGTTTTTATAGTATTAGACAAATTGTGATATTCATTCATCTGCATTTTGTGGAAATGATGTTCTTGCTCATTCTTTGAAGAAACCTTAATTTCATCCTGTATGGCTTATGACTGTTTCCTCTACTATCTTCTTTAACCCTATTCTACCCATGGATGACTATAATGCATTCATTGTGACTACTCTATTTGAAACTACCCTTTGCCACTGTCACATTAGTGATCACCTTTTTGCATGATGGTTGTCCCACTCCTCTTCCATAGGATTATTGTGATGTCCAAAAGTGGGCACACCACTCATAGAGCTACTCCTAATTGGAAACAAAAAGAATCAAGACACCACTAAGATCAATGAGGATATTGCAGTAGATCATTTACTTCTTTATCACATTGTTAATGCCACCACTTAATGGCTCTAAAAAAGAAAATAGAATGTCATACCAATTTTCATTGAAATGTTAGGTATAGCAAAGGCTAGCATGATCTTATTTCAAGGTTGACTACCTTTGTTCATCTATAGAAAAACCCCATGAAAAATTGTCTTTATCACTTTTGTTGAATGATATTGCATGTTATAAGAGAAAGATAGAGCTTCATGTCTCCACCACCTCTTGCTACAAAACATCTCACAAATTTCATATATTATAATAAACTCAGTCTACTCTAGAGGATTAACCCTTCTACCATGTTTCTAGATCTTGTAACTCATATCAAATCAAGGTATCTATTGTTAAACTTCTTAGAAATCAGATGCTACTATCTTACAACCCATCCTTCCTACCATGACAATGAGAATCCTATACATCTCCTTCTAATAGATCTCAGTAATAGAATAAGCATTTATTTCCCTAAAAAATGTCTGTATGTCTTTGTGTTTCAAAGGATTTATTTAACCATTAGTTTTAATAACAACATTATCTCCTACTTCACATTCTTCGTTGCCTCTATTACTAACAATATCAAGAAACAAGTCAATAGAACCCTTACTATTAATATCTTCACTTCAATGTGGGTCTCTGAATGATGATGCCAATCATGGAAATTTATAGCACTATCCCTTCATCTTGGTTTGAGTTTCATACATTCATGAATCATACATAATGCCATTTCTCACCATATCTTGAAGCCTAACAACATTGTTTACTATCATGTCAATCTAGAATTTGACTCCCTTTTTAAAAACTTACTTATTAGAATCTTGAATTCCTTTGAATAATGAATCTTTCAAGCTTTGTGTAAAACTGCCCTCTTGAAACTATCATTCAAACCTAATAACCTCTCAAGGTTTCATATTGTGAAAATTTCACTAGACTTCTATCACAATCACTTGATTCTTTTAATATCCATATATGTTGATGTTTTCAATACTGCTAATAACTATCATTATATGGAAACATAAACAATAACAATGGTAAAGTAGAATGACCACATATTGAAGAAATCACAAGGCTATCCAAACCTATCTTCTCCTTATGCATCACTATCAAATGAAATAACATGAACCTCATAGTGATAAAGACTTACCATCATCCTTTGACTTGAAAGTCCATTACCTCACTTCCATTCTTACTTATTGTCCTTTACTGTCAAGAACATTAGAGTTAATTCTTTTACACCTGATTATTAAATATTTATCATGGCTTCATTGACTAGGGGTTGGGTTTTAACTAATTTTGAGAAAAATCAAGAAGAAAACCCTCAAATACTTAGAAGAAATCAAGTTTTCTTTCTCAAGACCTATGAGGTTATATACACTAGATATGCAATGAATAATATATTTCCTCAAAATTTTACTATTTTTGCACATGATATATACCTAAGAAATTAAATATTAACTCACATTCATTATCCAAATAGATCCTTTGACAGACTTAATTAAACCAACCTATATAGATATCCCTTTGTATAGATCATTTTACATACTTGTCGAACTGTGAAGACAAGGGTGAAAATCTTGCAATGTGGATAAGTAAGCATCTCTTACTTTCACAACATGCCTTCATTTTCTACAACATGCCAAGAAATCCCTCCAAATCATTACAACATTCTCTCCATCATCATTCAAAACACTATAACGTGCCAATGACCCTGCCTCACAACGTGCCAAGAAATTCTCCTGGTCTTGCTACTTGGAAACTTTCAACTCCACCAAAGGAAAAATCTTTCAATCCCATAAAATTAAAACCCTAAAGAAACTCTTTGTTGCATGAGAATAGGTAACTAAAAACAAAATTTTCCTTGGAACCTGTTGTGCCAATTTTTCACACTCCCCGTTTGGAACGAGGACCCTCTCTTCCCTATTTTCTTTTCGGGCCCTTTCTTTCTTTTTGCTTTGCCTCATTTTGCATGCCCATTTTTGTGCCTTAAAGGGGGTCGATGCGTTTCCCAATGCAATATTTTAAGCTTGACCAAAGTCCCCTTTTGTCAAAATTGCTAAGTCTCGGGTAACTCGAGTCTTCCTTGTCAAAATGTCGTTCTGGCGTCTATGGCAATTCTTGGATTTCCCTTGCCAGATTTCCTCTTTTGGATTTCCCTGTCGGGTTTCCCCTTCTGGGTTTCCCATTGGGCTTTGCTATTCTGACGGCTATGAAGGGACAGCTTCCCAGGCACCGGACTCCGGACCTCCCGCCACTATCTACGTTTTGAAAATCCACCAACCTTACCAACTTCCATATGGATGAATTAATGTTGTATTAATGGCGGTTTCGGCTATAAAAACGTATTTTCCGACCGTCATTATCAATTGTTTGAAGTGATAGAAAAGCTGGAGAGCTCCTGGTGTCTGGCGTTTTCAGTCTACCTTTCAAAGTTCAAATTCTAAACTCCTTTTTCCGCGCAGCTATCGGAAACCATCTTCGGAATCTTGAGGTATGCCTGCCATCCGTGCCCTTGTTTTCCATTTTGCCATTTCTGGGGTTTAAGCAGTATAAAATGAAAAAAATGTGCTAAAACCTGGTAGATATCAGCCTTCTCATCAAAACCCATATTTTAAAAATGTAAAAATCAATCTTTAAATGACCTAAAATTCGATCCGAAACCTCATCGCATCGCGACTGCTCTTCGGAACAACGCTGACGTCTCCCGAGCCCAGGTCTTCTCGTGGCCGTCCGTGGCACATCTCACCAAAATTCCCAACTTCCGAACCCACTTCGAATTCCGACCTCCGGAGTTCCCTTCCCGGGATTCCGTTGCGTCTTCGCCATTCCAAACAGCCCCGCCTGAGTGTCCTCCCGACCCTTGGACCCCGAATCCTTGCAGCCCATCTAAACTCGAAAATCGAAAGGTTCAAATCTTCAAATCCGAACCTAGGATTCGACATCCGGAATTTCGTTCCCAGAACTCTGTCCTGTTTTTGCCATTCCAAACGGCCTTCACCTTGCGGCTTTTCGAACTCCACTTTCCGGCCGCAAGGTCTTCTATTTTCCGGTCAAAATCTTCGGCCAACTTCCCTCCTCAAATTTCAACCATCGAAATTCCCTTCCCAGGATTCCGTTGTGTCTTCACCATTCCAAACGGCCTTGTCCAAGCGTCTTCCCGGCTCCCAGACCCCGGTCTGCTGTTTGTCGAAACGCGAATCGAGATAATTTTCCTCCGACCCTTTTTCGGGATTCTGAACACCGAAACTCCCCTCTCAAAATTTCGTTCCACGTAAGTCGTTCTAACAGCAAGTTCGGGATAGCTTCCCGATCTCCGAGTCTCGGTGCTCCATTCGCCACCTGCTTGTCCCAAACCCTCTGACCAGTTCCGGGAACTATGTTTCGGATTTCCTCTTCGGATTTCTACTTTCATTTTTCCATTCCAAACGTCTGACCCTTAACTGCCTCCCGATGACGACAATCCAAAACCTGGATTCCAACGCCCGGAATTTCATGTCCTCTGCGTCATTTCAGACGGATTTTCTGTAGGTGATACCTGAACTTCCAAATGAGGGATCAAATGACCTCCAAATCCAAAATGGATTTTGACCCACTTGCTAAAATTAATTTTTCCTTTGCATCCAACCTCAAATCTTCAAATCCAACCTCAGGAAGTTCCTTTGGGAGTTCCATTCTTGTTTTGCCCTTTCGAATGACATTCTGCCAAGGGAATTCCGGCCCAGGAACTCCGGATTGTTTACACTGATTTCTAAATAATGAAGTATCCAGCTTGCATGATTATTGAATATGAATTATGCTTGCCAGACTAATCTTGACATGCAGGGACTTGTCAGTGGTTGTTTTGACAAGTTCATCATTACTAATTCACGTCTTTTGTGCAGGATTTACGAAATCCGGTGTAGAGACTTCCATTGCTTCCAAGAAAGGAAAAGGAATAGCCAAGCCACCAAGGGGAAAGGTACACAAAGACCTAATGAAATACAAGTTCCAGGGGGTCCCTATTCAATCCAAGATCACTACCCTTTGGAGGGATGTCTTAGATACCAACATCGGATAGGTCGATGTTGATGAATTCACGCAGAGGGTCAGAATGAACCCCAAAACAGAGAATGCAAGATTGATAAAGAGCAGTGGAATTGCTAAGGTTGTAGGTTTCCCACTGACCTTAGTCACCCCGGAGCTAGTAATGGCATGTTTGGAGGTGTACCAACCTGATACTAGAACCATTATGAACCAGGACGGGAATATCCTTGCAGATATGTCTCCGTCGGGTATAATGGCAACCTTCCACATCCCTACCTTTCAGAGCATGGAGATCCCCACCATGGAAGAATGTAAAGAGTTATGGGAACAAGACCCCTTGGGGTGCAAAAGGCTTATCAACCAGTACTGGTTGAAGGAAAAACGAGGTAGTGCTAGGAAGCTTCCTCAGGAGCTGTTCCGTAGTGATTTCTTAAAGGACTATCATGACCTCGTAACTCTACTCAGCTGAGTAATGGGCCAGAGCTCAAACTGTATGACAAGTACCCCCAGCTGCAGTTCCAGAACTTTAAAAGAGACTACTGTAGGGTGAACGATGCATTCGTTGCTCACATCATCTGATCCTTAGGAGGGGATTTTCATAGAAGGATATCTCATAGTGTCAGGGCCCTCCTCAGGCAGTATGCCTTCTAGTACATCCAGTTCCCCAAGTTCACGTACATATGCGCTAAGGGATTCACCGAAAGATCGAACAAGCTGCCCCAGTACCCAAATGACCAGATCATCCTATTGGAGTTGACTCGACAGCTGTGACACATTCACAGCCTCATGAGGGAAAAACATTTGGAAGGCCTCGCCTATCCCATTAATCTTGGTCAAGGGATGTATAAGGTCCATACCTCCCAGTGTGTAGGATATTCAGAGAAGGAGTTGGCCGAGTATAACTTTGAACAATACACAACAAGGCCATGAATGTACCCTTATGGTCACATTAGAAAGGCACTAGGACATGAATACACCCACCTCCACAACATTAAGGACTTCTCGGCCAACTATAAAGATGATCTTGAGGTGCGGTTGCGACATTACATGCACATGACTGCTATTTATGTGCAAAGGGTGAACTTGTGTCCGGTCCTTGACCAGCTGGAGGAGGATGAGGACATAGTTGTGGATCCAGGATATGATGCAGTTTCCAACTTGCCACTGCCTGCAATTGATTGGAACGAGCCAGAGCTCAATGATGTCAGTATACTCACTAGGCCCATTGAAATCCGAACAAGGGCATGGATCGACAAGAAGGTGGCCTAGTTGAAACAACAAGGGGTCGTCCTAACATTCATTGAACTTGCAAATGAGCATATGAGTGAACCAAGTGGTTTCAAGGGTGGAGAAGTTGTTGTTGCAACTAGGGAGACATCCAAGACCCCACCATTAGTCAAGAACAAGAAAAGAAAGGAGGCTAGTGAACAACTGCCTAAACCAAAGGTATATGCCCGTAAGGCTTCTAAGCCTAAACCTTCCAAGAAGAGAAGGAAAACAACTGGCAGCATGGGGATGATAGTAGTAACCAAGGGTCTATCCCTTGGGATCAAGAGGGGAGGACCCAGCTCATCGGGGTCTCTTCCTACCATTGTTACTACTACCGCTGTTGTTTCCCCTATCCCTCATGCTCCGCTTGCAACCTTTGCTTCCTACCCGCCTGCGGTGGACATCTCCATCCATCTTGCTCCCACTCCTCCAACATTGCAAGTTATTCATGTGGATTCATCATATGCCACCACCTCGCCAATGTCCTCTTCTTCTATCTCCCATTCCCTTCCTTCCGTTTTTGCTGCTATGACGCCTGCCCTTAGCCTTCCTGAGTCCTTTGTGAAGTACATGCAGAATGTGCCATCTGACCTTTCAGGGATGCTCACCAATCCTATGGTCCAAGCTACAATAGCTCAAGCTATGGCCTGTGCTCCAACTCCCTCCCCCTCTACTGAATCACTAAAGATGAAAACAACCATGCAGATATTAGATAAGCTTGAATGACAACAGTTAGAAGCTGAGAAAGCGCCAGAGGATGAGGAGTTTGAGTATCATGAACACCCCTTGTTCGAGCATCATGAGATTGATGAGGTGGCCTATGAATCTTCCAGTGAGGGCAGCGAGGACCTCGATGCTGAACTGATCTGAGAATCAAATGATCCTGAGCTCAATGCGGAGTGGAGGAAGTAGCTCAAGGAAATTGAAGATAAGGAGGCCGAGGACCGGCTGGCACAAGAAGAAGAGATTGTTGCTCTAGATACAGAGGGCAATAGATCTCCAGTCAAGGGACATGGCCAAACCATAGAGCCTGACAAGGAAATGTTTCTCCATGTGGACGAACAAGGGGAGAAACCCGAGGAACATCAGTATATCCTAAACGAAGAAGAGGTGGATGCTGAAAAGAAAGACTCACCCAAAGAGCAGTTGCATACCGAGTCCACTGCTAGACATGAAGCGTTCAGAAAAGACTCTGATGAGGAGAAGGAAAATTTCAGAACAAAGGAGAAGGCTCTTGTTGTTAGAACTATTGAACCTAAGAAAGAGGACAATGGGACTCGAAGTGAACCACCAGGGGAAGAACCCCAAGTACTCAATTAGCTGCAAAGGCAGCCAAAGCAAAAGAATCCTACCTTGAAAGACCCCAAGGCGAGGCTCGAAGCCATTATGGCTAGAGCACAAATGAGCACCAGAAATGTGAAGAAGCCAAAGTTCAGGTCAAAAGTAACCATGGACGTCTCAGGATCAAAGGCAGTGCAAATAGCAACACCGATGGTTGGAGAGCAAGGCATAACTTACAACATCTCCACCATTGACTTGGGAGTGGCCATGAGAGAACAAAAATTTGAGCACCTCCAAGAGTCAGTTGCCATAGTGGTGCACCTTATCCAACAAGATAAGATCTCCAAAGAAGAACTAAAGGAGCAAGTGCTGATTTAACGGCTTATATTCAACAGTGGTCATCCTCGGATGAGCAACCTACAACATCATCGGCCCCACCTCAGTTGTTGTCCCAAGAATAGATTAACAAGCTAAAGAAGAGACGAAACTTGGACAAGACTATGAAAAATTGGTTCTGACATGTCTTGGACATTAGAAACACGGGCATCAACTTGGCTGTTCGGATAGCAAATAGATTCTTGGAAGTCCAGAAAACTCTTGAGGGATCGAGGCATATTTTTGAAGAGTTCCCAAAGAAGTACGATGCGGCCTACCCAAAGATTGAGGCCATACTCGCATTACCAAGCGATGTCTGGGAAAAGGACCTTGCCTTCAAGGATGATGATCACTAGCTAGTTGACACCTGGAAGAGATATTTTGATCACTAGAAGAGGAGGCTTGAGAAAATCTTGGAGCAGATAGTGCCAGACATTGAATAGGCAAGAGATTCCAGAGAGGAGTGCGCCTGATACCTCAAGATGATGACAAAGCATGAGCTACCTGCGGTTGAGATTAATCTTGAGAATATAAAGCCTCACTTCTTGAAGATTATGGAAGATGGGATGTCCACCGAGGTCACCGCTGAATTCATGTGCTTTGTTGTCTGAGCCTTTATGCAGTCAGAACTTTTCAAGGAAAATGATGCTAAGTATGATGATGACTGGAAGAATCTTGGCAGCAATTCTCAGGAATGGAGTTATCAAATTTTGCGATCTGACATCATGGAGTTAGACAAGTTTCAATCCCTGATCCTGAGCTTTGTGGAATATGCCACGTTGAAGAAGCAAGAAGGAAATCCCATCATCGATGAAGAGTTCCTTAAAAAATAGCTACAGCAGAGGGCAAATGGCTAAAAGACAAATTTGCTGCAGTGTTGTCACTAGATGACAATATAGGGAAGAAACAAGAAATTAGTTATAAATGTAATATGTTTGGGGGTAGGTGAAACCCTAATGTAAAGTGAATCCTGGCCACACAATAGAATAAAATCTTGGCCACTCTTTTTCTTTTTGAAACTATAAATAGGTCTCTCCTCCTCTCATTTTAAGAGAGTTGAGTTGTTGTAAAGGCATACTGCAGAAATTATAATAGCAAATATAGTCATTTTCTAGTGTATTTATGGATTTATCAATATGTTTCATGATTCCTCTCCCTTTTAGTTATAGATTTGCTTTAAGATACTTTGTTTCTTTGAATGTCCTTAGATCAGACTTAGTAGATTTAGCATGTTGTCTTTGGTTTTGGAGATTGCTGCTGTGTGTATGCTTTCCTTGTCCATACTTTGGGTCATTTGTTGAAGGTAGATGACTGTGCAAAGTTAGTATAGACTTCGATTTCATTGCTGCTCATTAAATCTCATCTTTATTCACCTCCCCATAGTGAATGAATGATGAATATTTGCAGTCCTTAGGAGATAACACATATTTCATGACATTGTGAGAATTCTGATTAAGTGAAATTTTGTTTAAGGAAACTGCCCACAGCGGGAACCTCCATGATCACTGTTCATTGGTAGTTGCAGGTCCGAGAAACACCTTCCTTCCTTGCCCTTTTCTTTTTCTTTTTTTTAGAAGCAACTTGTGTTAAGGTTCGTTGCACATTGTAAAGCCAAATCTGACGAAACAATGGAGTCTAAGACTGCTGCCTGAACCTGCAGCAAAGCATAGTAATTCCAAATCTATAAAACTCCATTCATTGACTCAATTCTCCTACAACTTTGACCATGTAAGACCGCCTTGTGATTCCAGAAAACCACATAAATCAATTGAAATATTCCAAGCCTCGCCATGACCTAACACCCGAGAGACCTTGGGATAGTGTTTCAGCAATTTGATTGTGGAAGATTGTCTTTCAAGAGAGGTAATACACCTACGTATTACCTGTGTTGTGAAGTGCATAATAACACCATCAACAGAACCCAAAAGACTTAGCCAAATATCTTATACTTTTCTTATTTTTATTACCTTTTTCAATTTCAAACCTCCACATCATTTTCTCATTTTTATCATTCTATATCCTTTAACTAATTCTTTAAAACTCATTATAGATAATTTTTGAGCTTTATATTATGTATTATGACAAAATTCATAATGAAAGCCTTGAAATAAAGGATTTTGCAACATTCTTGGTAATGTCTCAAAGATGTTTGCTTGCTAAACATGGTGATCAGTTGCCTTATATAGTCCATTGGGCATAGGAGTCATGAAGAACTTGAAAACTCATAGAAATTATGCTTTGCATACTATTGTAGTAGACCTTTTACAATGCTTGAAACCTTGAAACCATACAACTTACCTTAAGGAGACTCAAAAAACATGGTTGAATCTAACTGACCAACTATGCATTAGCACTTGGAGGAATGAAAAGACTCCTAAAACCTATGTGCAACAACACTTATTGACTCAAAAAAAACCTACCATAAACTACCCTAACCGACAATGAGGCTCACTCAAACAAACCCATTTACTGGTTTGGTGAAATAGCTACCCTTCCTTAACAACTTGCAATGTTTGTCATATTCATAATCATCCCCAAAAAGGTCAACACAATTAGTAACTCAATAAATAGCTGCAATTATTTTTGAAATATATAAACAAGATCACCTACTTCTTCATGTTGATCATATATACTATTGTTTTGTACCGAATAAGTGAGTTGAATTTTATCTCCTTTAGTCACAACTCTATATTTAGCTTCATCCTCAGCTATAACTTCATGCTTGGGTGCAAGAATTATTGGTGTATTATTGGACTCCATCTTGGCTAGATGTCTAATAGGACATCCTCTTGATCGAACAAAATTCAAATTCTCATTGTTGGCTTCTTCTTTTTGGACTGCTTCTTTATCATCTTAATAATTGGGGTGCTTTGGTTCATGTTGTTTAAATAAAAACATGGTTGTATTCTCTTCTATTTTGTATTGCTCATGATTTTCTGATTCAGGAAGCGCTATCTTGGCATCAAGGTTTGAATAAAAGTATTCAATGATGGTTGAAAATAATTTTTCCTCAACTTCTAGCTTTTTCTTCTCATGTATGCCAATATTCACGCTCTTCAAAATAGTGTTGTGCTCAATTTTCTCTTGGTATACCAATACCTTATCAAGTTTTTTGTATCTTCCATCTATCCCAAAACTGATGTTGATGTTAGTACGAGCATGTCTTCTTCATACTTCTCAACAAAAGCAGGCATCTCATCAAACCAAACTATAGACTCTTCTTCTTCTTGCTCGATGAAAGATGGAAGTTCATCATGTAATAAAATAAAATCTTCACTCAAATCACTAATTTCTTGATTGCTATCTTGTTGCCTCAAAAAACCATGCTCCTCAACCTCTTGCTTGTTGTCAACCTGTTGTCCTATTTTATTATTTTCATCACCCTCTTGCAATAGGTCATTTTTTTCACTTTTTCCATCATGTGTAGGTTCATCAACTGCAAGTTGGTCTTCTCTTACCTTAGAAAAATCCTCTTCTTTCCCCCTAAACCAACTATCTTGATAACAATAGGCCCCCCTTTGTAAAGATAAATGGTGCTAGGATGAGAAGAATAATATGGTGGATGATTTTGAGGAATTTCCTGAGTTTCTTGAGGTAGAAAAATCTCTTGAAGGGGTTCTTCTTGAGGAATATAAGCTGAATTTGCTCAAGCACATGCTCTTTCAATGGAAAAGTACCTCCAAAACTTGGAATTTAAACTTTAGCACACTTACTTGAGATTCCAACCTTTGTGCTTGGGCAAGCAACAAAATTATTTTCTCTTGTTTAGCATAAATCTCTTTTGTAAGAGACTCCTCATATTGCTTCTTCTGAATATTTATGTCTTGTTGGTACTGGTAGGCTTGGTAAGCCAACTCCTCTTGTTGCAAATCAAATTCTTGTCTCCTCTTGATGTCATCCAACTACTTATTGAAGCCTATCACTATACTTTTAATGTCACTAATCCCCATGTTGTCAATATGTTGGGGCTGACTAGGAAGATAACAAGGTTGGTTTAGCATAGCAATGACTTCTTGAAACTAATTAGAAGGATACCAAGAAGATTGAGCAGGGATGGGTGGGTAGAAAACCTGATAAGTTTATTGATAAATTTTTTTTATAGGCTCATTTGGAATAAAACCAACAAGTTTTTCTATTTGATATGGATGGTAAGAGGGTATATGAGATTTTGACATATTAAAGCATTCAAAAAGATGGAAATTTTCTTGAAATTTTCTTAAAACAAGAATAATAGAGATTGATTTTTACAAAATTTAAGCACATACCAACACTTAGTCTACTTGAGTTAGTAGATTTTTATCTAAGAGTTTCAAAGTGTGTGAATTTTTTTCCTGCAAAGGAAAATATTGTAGGCATACACATCAAATATCAACAATAATAGGACAAATTTTGAACTAAGATAGTTCAAATGTCCCACCGGACATGCCAAAAATTGTTATCACCAAATAGTGCACCCTTACTAAGTTTCAAAACTTAGCCAACTAGTGAAACATGGGATAACTCCCCTGATTGTGGACTCAAGTTGTGGGAGTTAACCTATAGAGTGAGTTGGTTCTCTTGGTGTTCATTTATCCTAATTCAAACTCTTTACTAATGGAAAAAGGTAGAAAGAACAACATGAAATGAATCTACTACTAAGGTGATGCATCGAAAATGTGTTTTATATATCTTTTTTACTTGAAATGATGGAAGTAAGACATTCATTCAAGGATTTACACATAAAAATCATAAAAATTCCATCAATTACCTCACACACATAACAAAAATATAAATTTTGAATGCCAAAATGCTCATTTTATTGATAGAAGATGCATATTAAAAAATAATCTTAAAAAACATGTGTCTCTTGCTTGATAATGTGTTACAAAATATTTTTTTTCAGTTTGAAAACTAAAAAAATGAGTTACAATGTCAAAGTGATCAGAAATACTTTTTGTCGAGTTTACAATGATGTATCAAAGTGAAAATAACTAAGGAAAAATGAAACTAAACTTTGCTATTGACTATCCTATGCTAGAAGAAAAATAGGACAAGTTTAAAACTCATTAAATGTTTCCTTTATGACTATTGTTGACTGCTTCCTTGAACCTTTGACACTTGAAATTACCTTTATCTCATGCATTAAATGCTTGGAAACTTCTTGGTGGCATTGGTAAAAGATAATTTGATATTTTCAACTATTGTCTGCTCCTAGATGCTTGGGAATGGTTAAAAATGTTGCAACAAATCCCCTTGAAGCTCTCCAACTATTATCCTTGTCATCATATTTTCCTTTACTATTGAAATATTTCCCCCTAGATGCATATATTTTGTCCCTTAACTTCTCATAAAGGCCCCAAATTGTTGAACCTCTTTCATGAATTCTTTTAAGACCCTTATCCACACATGCTTTAAAAGCTTAAACCCCCTTGTGGCATTGAAAAAGATTAATGCATTGAATCTCTATTTTCCAAAGTTTGAAGAAAAATCCTCCATTTGTTTATTATGTTTGACTTATTATGACCACCTTTAGGACTTTTGAAAAATCTTCAAACTCATCTCAAAACTTCCCATTGTATGCTTGCCAAGGGCTTCTCATATCCTTAAAATGTAAATTTACCTTCATTCATAGAATTTTTTGTAATCTTTATTGACTTGTCTCCTTAGCATAAAATTCCTCACTCCACTATAGCATTATCATGCTAATGACTACATAGCCTTGTTCAGTCTAGATTTGTGATCATTCTATGGAATCCCACTTGTATGTAGCTTTGTCATTTTGGTATAGACCTTTAGATTTTTTCTTTGGCTTTCCCATTTCTTTCTAGAGAACTGTCTTCTTGTTCCTCATGGCATGGTCTTCAAACACAACTCTTATAATCCACCATTCCTTAGATCCATTTTTTTTCATCCTTATAGTGAACTTGAAAGCTCTTCATTATTTTATTTAGATCTTTGAATTTCATGTAATTGATGACTACTATTCTCTATTTCCCCATGGTGGTCATCAAGAGTATTCCTATTACCAACCATGGTAGGAAATGTTTTTTTATGGGAGATTCAAGCATTGTTGAGTCATTCATACTCATTTCATCTTCTTTACTACTCCTCCTTCCCCTTTCATGAACAATCTCATAAAAAAAATTCAAGCTTGCATAATTGTCCTTTGTTGCTTTAAATTTGACTATCATTAATTCCTTTATCCTTTCAACTCGGAGTCTTTACATCTACCCTTTCAATGCCTTGAATTTTTCAGCTTTTATATCCTTTCATACCTTCAATTTAACCTTTCAAGGTCTTGATCTTTCTTTTAACCCTTTTATTCTAGAACTTACATTGTCAAACCTTGGAATTCATCATCAAAATTTTGAAGAACAACTACCACTCCATCAGTAGTCTATGTATCTCTTACATTGATAGTTCTCAAAACCTTGGTTGCTATAGTATTAAATAGATTATGATATTCATTCATCTGCATGTTGTGGAACTAATGTTCTTGCTCTTTGAAGAAACCTTATTTCCATCCTTTATGGTTTATGTCTATCCCCTCTACTATCTTCTTTAACCCTACTCTAGCCATGGATGACTATTATGCATTCATTATGACTTATCTATTTGAAACTACCTTTTGCCACTATCACATTAGTGATCACCTTTTTGCATGATGAGTCCCAATCATTTTCGATAGGATTATTGTGACTACCAAAAATGGGGACACCTATCCTGAAACTACTCCTAATAGGAAACACAAACATTCAATCCACCACTAAGAGAAATGAGGGTATTATAGTAAATCATTTAATTCTCTATCACATTGTTAATATTTCCACTTAATGGATGTACAAAAGCATATAGAATGGCCTACCATTTTTCATATAAATTTTATGTCTAGAAAAGACTAGCATGATCTTATTTCAATGTTGACTACCTCCATTCAACTATAGAAAAATATCATAAAAATCTATATTTATCACTTCTTTTAATGATACAACATGTTATAAGAGAAATATAGAGCTTCATGTCTCCACCACCTCTTGCTACAAAACATCTCACAAATGGCATATATTGGAATAGACTCTTGTTCTGCTCTAGAGGGTTCACCCTTTTACCATGTTTCTATCTCTCAAGTAACTCATCTCAAATCAATGTCTTTGTTGTTAAACTGCTTAGAGATCAGATGCTACTATCTTACAACTCTTCCTTCCTACCATGACAATGAAAATCCTATGTAGCTCCTCCTAATATATCCTAGTAATAACATAAGCATTTATTTCCCTGAAAAATGTCTCTATGTCTTTTTGTTTCAAAGGATTTACTTAACCATTATTTTCAATAACAACATTCTCTCCTAATTTGTATTCTTCGATGCCTCTATTACTAACAATATCAACAAACAATTCAATAAAACCCTATAGAAAAGGGGGATTCACTACTCATGAGTTTTCTTCATTTAGAACCCTAAACTACCTCAAGGAACAACAATGAGAGCCTCAAAATCTGAAAGAGTAGGTCATAGAGATTTTTTGGACAAACTAATGAGATCTCAACCAAAGGATGGCAGTGCAAAATAAGGATGAAAATGCAGCATGCTAGCGTCCTAAAGGGGTGTTAGCATCTTGTATAGACCAAAAAGTGAGAATGTCACAAAAAATGGCAAAGCGAATATTTCTACTCTAATTGCTAAGAACTTCCAGAATGCGAGAAAGCAACAAAAAATAATAAGACTAAAATAAATTGAAATAAAAATGATAAAGAGGATAAGAGATAGAAAGGAAATACTCACAACCATGCAAGTGATGAAGCCTCTAGCTAATAGATATCTTCAATACTTGCATGCGTAATATCTAGAGAAAGTGTTGGGGTTGTATAGGGTTTGCCTCAGTCAAACCCCTATTTCGATGTTCCCACCTCCACGGATAGCTAGATAGAAAGAGAGAGATGAATCAAACTGGATAAAGTGTGTGGTAAAAGAAAAACCCACTTTAGAAGTAGAACCCACACCACCAAGTGTGAGTGATACAAGAAAACCTCGCTCAAGGAGGAGAACCCGTATCATAAAAGAGGTGATGAAATAAATCTTGACTCAAGGAGGATAACCTGCATCACGAAGTAAGAGTGTAATTGATAGGGGATATAGAGTCCCAAGATTATCACAAGCACAAGACAAGGGAGGTATTAGTGCAAGACTTAAGGAAGCCAAAAAGAGAGAGCAATAGCTAACTATAACAGCAAGAAGTGTTGCAAAGAGTGTTGCAAAGATGTGCGAGTGTTGTTGTATCAAGTTGTATGGATTTGTGCAAGCAAGAGAGAGTGAGAAAGAAGAGTAGAGTTCAAGGTATCCCCCAAGGAGAGCTAAATGGATTGAAAAATGGATTAAAAAGAGAGAATAGGAGGGAAAAGAAGCTTTTTGAGCCGTTACCACCGATAAAAGCATATGAAAAATAGAAAACATGCACATAAATGTTTGTTTGAACGTTGAAACATCACAAGATGCTAGATCAGCGTGTAGATGTCCATGTGACGTGCTAGTGTCTGGACACATCGCACTACAAAATGAAGAGAATGGGAGAAGCATCAGGTTTATCGCAGAGTTGAAGCACAAGGGGGGTTGTTGAAAGGGGTGTTGGAGCATCTTGAGAGGGAAAAAGGCTAATTCAAGGGATAAAATGAGCCTACACAAGATGCTAGGGGAGTGGACACTAAAGCAGATACAAGAATATATGTGAAATTGCAAGAGGTGCAATTTTACGACTATACAAACCCTTAGTAGCAATAAATTCACTTTTATGTGGGTCTTTGAATGATGATGCCAATCATGGAACTTTATATCACTATCCCTTCATCTTGGCTTGAATTTCATACATTCATGAATAAGAAATATTTCTCACCATATCTTGCAACCTAACAACATTGTTTATCGTCATGCCAATCTACTATTTGACTCCCTTTTTGAAAACTGAGTTATTAGAATCTTAAATTCCTTTGAAGAATGAATCTTTATAGCTCTATGTAACACTTCCCTCTTGAAATTTCCATTCAAACCTAATAACCTCCCAAGGTTTTATATTGTGAAAATTTCACCAGACGTTTACCACAATCACTTGATTCTTTTAATCTCCATCTATATGTATGTTTTCAATATTTCTAACAATTGTCATCATGTGAAAACATAAAATATAAAAATATTAAAGTAGAATGGCCACATCTTGAAGAAATCACAAGGCTATCCAAACCTATCATCTTCTCCTTATGCATCATTGTAAAATGAAATAATATGAACCTCATAGTCATAAATACTTAGCATCATCCTTTGACTTGAAAATCCATTACCTCACTGTCATTCTTACTTACTGTCATTTACTATCAAGCACATTAGAGTTACTTATTTTACAACTAATGATTCAATATTTCTCTCATGACTTCATTGAGTAGGGGTTTGGTTTTAACCAATTTTGAGAAAACTCAAGAAGGAAACCCTCAAATACTCATAAGAAGTCAAGTTTTCTTTCTCAAGGCTTATGAGGGTATCTACACTAGATATGTAGTGAATATTATATTTTCTTAAACTTTTACTATTTTTGCACATGATATATACCTAAGAAAGAAATATTAACTCACATTCCTTGTCTAAATATCTCCTTTGACAATTTTAATTAAACCAACCTCTATAGATACCCCTTTGTATAGATCATTTTGCATACCTATCGAACTATGAAGAAAAGGGTGAAAGGCTAGCAATGTGGATAACTAAGCATGTCTTAATTTTGCAACATGCCTTCATTTTCTACAACGTGTCAAAAAAGCCCTCCAAATCACTGCAATGTGCTCTCCATCCTCATTCAAAACACTACAACGTTCCAATGACCCTGCCTCATAACGTGCCAAGAAATATTCCTAGTCTTGCTACTTGGAAACTTTCAACTCCACCATAGGAACAAAATATTTAAATCCTATAAAATTAAAACCATAAAGAAACTCTTTGTTGTGTGAGAAAAGGTAAGTAAAAACAAACTTTTCCTTGGCGCCCAAAAAGACATCCAAATATCTTTTACTTTTCTCATTTTGCTTACCTTTTTCAATTTCAAACCTCCACGTTGTCATTTTCCCATTTTTTATCATTCTATATCCTTTAACCAATTCTTTAAAACTCATTATAGATAATTTTTTAGCTTTATATTATGTATTATGACAAAATTCATAATGAAATCCTTCAAATAAAGAATTTTTCAACAATATGTTTATTGGAGGTGATGGTGAGTTTATGGTTGAAGTAACAAAACTATAAGGATTCCCATTAGGAAGCCCTGAGCTTAAGTTGATACTAGTTTTATATTTTTTTTGATGCTATGGTTGGAGATGTAAATGTGGGAATAAAAGGCATGGTTGTGGCAAATAAATTTTTTTCATACTTTTTTTAAGCATTGGTGAATTCTTGAGTGTAACTAGCTATTGTAGGTATGTTGACATATACTATGTGATCTAGACCACACAACACTTGTATTCCTTGGTATTCATTTATTAAATTTCTAAGATTTTCCATAATAGGAACCATCTCTCTAGCTAAAGGCTTGGTATTTAGGAAATCTTGAAGACCTTCCAAATCCTTATCCAATTGTTTTAGTTTCTCTTCAAGAAAATGGGAAATAGTAGCATCCAAGTCCACATGGAGGTTGGATTGTGATTAAGGAATTGGTAATGTACGATTAAAGAGGGAACCCAAAATGGATTGGATAGAGGCAATACCTTGTGTGAAATATTTATGGGACATAGGCTCCACAAGTGGTTATGAGTGTAGCACGAGAGGCTATAAGTGGGAAAATACATCTCTTTGGGGAAATTGCAGTAGGGAACTAGGTCGTGAAGCTCATATGAGATTCAAAATAGTTAATTATTCTTACTAAGCTAGGAAAGCATGATACAGTCACAAAAAATAAAATAGTTTTCAAAAATAGAAGGCAGTCCTACACAAGAAACACAAAGACATGATTGTGATGCAATTTTTAAGTAAAATTGACTTGACAAGGGCATTAAGCATCCTATACTAGTAAGTTATTTTTATTAAATTCAAAATCTGAATTTGGTCTACAATGTTTGAGTGTCCTATTCTATAACTATCCAGGTTTGAGAGTTTGTAGGTTTCCATAAATGTACAAAATTATAATTTTTCTATGTATAACATAATTATTCATGTAATTTTTAGAATTTTCAAGCAATTAATGCAATTCAAAATATAATTTTTAGATTTTTCAGTACAACAATTGACTGATCCTAAGTTGACAAATATGGAAATGTGAAATTTCTCTATCTTTTGCCACAAAATAACACAACTATTCACTTTGTCACTATATGCATATGCCTAAATGATCACTTAAATACTTTTAGATGTATTTCAAATTTGATATGACCTAATGCAGATTTTGGGATGCAAGTATGAACTAAATTGACTTTACAATGATTGAATTTAACCCTAGTTGTCTTTTTAATACAAAATATAATGCAATTTTTGATTTTTTCAATTCTTTTTGTGAAATTTATGTATGCATAAATGATGAAGTCAAAAAATATAAAACCATAATCAAATTTTAAAATGATATACTTCAGATTTTGAAATATTAAAACTATAAAAAATAGTCGGGTTCACCTACATATTTGATTAGGAAAAGGGATCTAGGTCTTAAACCACACTTCTTCCAATTAGGGACATTGGGGATTAAAAATGATCTCAATATCCACTTGGCTACAAACCTCAATGGAAGAGCCAAAATGGTGGATCAAGGTTTTAATCCTTGTATTATGTGTGATGATGATGATTAATTGAATTTTAATTGAATGAATTTTATGATGAAATGTTGCTCCTAGGTTAACCATGAAAATGAAACAAAATGAGATGATTTTTAAGAAATACATAATAGAAAGACAAAAAAAGACTCCAAAAATGCTAAGTGTAGACATAGAAGAACATAGAATATAAATTTGAGGCTCAAATGACCAGTTAGGGGTGTGGGGTACCCTAAACTAGCTTCCTTCTATTAAAGATTTGATTTTATGCTCTTGTATCTCTTGGTTTGCAAGTCCTATTCTCTCAGGGTCACTATCAGAACTTCATTTGTTACTGTTAAAATCCACTTTCCTTGTCTTCAGAACTTGTAGGGCTTGAATAAGAAATTAGTCCTCAATCTTCCTCCAATTTTCCTAGGATCTAAAAACTTGCACACATGAAAGAGGGGGAAGGGTTTTTCCATATAGGGGCTTGCCTAAGTCAAACCCCATTTTGGTATTTCTACCTCCACAATGGCTATGATGATGTATAAAGAGAGATTACCCTCAATTGGGTAGAGGCTAAATGATAAACAAGTGATAAATTGACAAATTTCTACAACTCGCCACTCAAATATGTATTCCTTGATGGATTTAAGTCATGTACTCATCATATTTAAGGAGAAATTATTGCTTGATTTGAAGTCTTGCAAGTGCAATAACTCACAAAAAAAGGAACACAAAACATGAAAAAACTTACATAAAAAGATGATATATGATTGAATTGATGCTTGAATCTTGAAATGAATGATATAATGATCTTGATAATTCTACTCCTAATTTCTCTTTATTGCTAAATAATAATCTCAATTTCTTCCTTAATCATGTTAGGATTAAAATGGTGAAAATGACTAGTATCTATGCAAATAATCTAATTTCATGAAAATCAAATACCTATAGCTGATAAATGACTTTTGAATTTCAAATAATAAAATAGCAACATCGACATATCCAAATGGATAAAAAACAGGTTGAAAAAGGGCATGGGGCGCCCTAGTCCAGACACATCCTTTCGAGGCCTTAAAAATTAGGGGCAAACATTAAATTATTACTTTTATTCCCATTGTTTTTTGAAAATATTTATAAAATGGGTAATTAAATGGATAATTAGGTCCAAGCACAGAGGGGTGGCTAGACCTAGTGTGAAATTGTCAAGGGTGGCAATTTCTAATGCTACACTAAAAATCTATATAGGCAAACAATGTTATGTTGGTAAAATCATAATATATGTGAAAGAAATCTATATAGGCTTACAAAAAAGCCATATAGGAATATAATGTCACATATCTATAATAGAAAAATATATGTACAAAATTGTCATATAGGCAAGTGATGATGATAATTTTTGAGCTCACTGACTAGCCTCCTCTCATAATTTTTTTGAATCTCTGCCTAATATAATAAAAAATATACACAAATTAAGATATAAAAAATGAATTATAGAATGAAATAAAATGAAATAATCACTTACCACTAGTTGATAATCTCTTTCAACCAATAATTTACTCTCTTCATCCTTTTGAGGGGCATGAACTAGAGTTGTGACCTTTTATCAAAAGCATCAAGAATCAAATTAAACTACAAATGAATATGATTCAAATGTGTACAAATAGACGTGGGATAAAGCAACAAACAAAATATGAATTTTACTACTATGGAAACACCATGCTCCATTGTAGCATGAATACCAAGAGGAGTATCAATTGATTACATCAATTGAAAATGAAACAACATTATTAAATTAAAAAATATCTACCTAACATTATTTTATAAAAAAATAATGATAAAAAATAGTCAAGCTTACCTCAATGTAAGACATATGACCACTCATATTGATAGATCTTGATGTTGAAGACCCAATGTCTACCTATTCAAAATCCAAAGTGAGATCTTATTTTACCATTCATATAAGGTTAAAATGATTGCACATGTACTATATTTACTATTTCTTTACTAATTACATACATATGTACTTGGCATCATTGTGTAATCGAGAGTCGAAGGGCTTCTAGATGCATGATGAAAACTTTGATCCTAAAATCTTATTACAATCAATTTAGAAATTTAGTTAATCTTAAATTTCAAAATAAAACATAGTGAATTGAATTTGACCTTATTCAGATTTACCTATGTATAAATGCAAAACATCTCATCTAGCATCTCGTCTTTGAACATTATTTGATCCTATATAGATGTGTTTTATTTCTAGCCATGTGTAATTGAATCATCCTCAGACCCATACTCACAAAGAGATGCATAATTTAAAGATATATTATGTGGACATCGAAACCTAGAAGACTTGCCCTTATCACCCTATGCTAGAGACCTAGTGTGTTGTAAAAGGGTATGAGTGAGCGAAATGACAAACTATAAGGTCTTGACCTCAATACTCTCCTTAAAAACAGAAGGGATCATGGTGTTCTCAATATATAGCCTAGAAAGGGGTCTCCATGTCTATTTTTAGGCACATTGTGCTACCACATTGTCCTATATAGAATCCCCACCTCTACCATAGAATTCCTACATGTCGAAGCAGTTTGGGATCTCGTTGAGGACAAACTGGCAATAGAGTTTCCTCAGAAAATTTAGTAGGACCTCATTGTTGTTGCATGGAGGATGGTAAAAAATCATTCACCACCTATCCCAAAAATTATTCTTTATCCCTTGGTTTTGGCATCAATGGATATAGAACCTCTTGCAAGTATCATGTAGGGTTGCCTTAGTTTGAGGGTCAATGAACAATGCACACAAGTTGGATTTCAATATTTTTTTATTTTTATTTGTTCATATGATAATTTTTTAGAATAAAAATTGCTTGCTTCTTCCCTCTTGTTTGACTAAGTTTTTATTTGGCCACTCACATAATCTATGTGAGAGATGATAGATTATAGTGAAGTGGTCAAGGTAGAGCAATGTGAGGATGTTCCACTCGAATCTCTCAACTTTTCAATTATTTTTTCAAGTTATTTCTTGTCACATTTTATTTTCCCTAGGATGTTTTATTGCATCCCAAGAGGATGTTGATGCATTGTTTGAGGGGTTTGTTGTAGTTCTTCCTCACCAAGGTTTCCATGAATTGGTGAATGAGGTTTTTCATGAACTACTATATGATTTTCAATTCTTATAAGTTAAATAAAATTCATTCAAAACCATTTATATCTTATTATTTGATTAATTTTTACAATAAAAAAATAACAAAATTTTCCTCGACCTTGAGGACATCATTGCGGTATTTTGGTGGCAAATTGGTAGTGATCTAGCAAAGATCGGGTGACTTCAAAATACAAGCACACTCATGCAAGGTTGTAGTATGCTTCTTTGCAGGTGATATGTTGAGTTCAAATGAGCTTGGCCTCTTTCTTTTTTTTTGCATTGACCATAATGCAAGCACATTATTAATTGCTCAAATTTTGTCTTATATGGGGCCAAAAAGTGGCTAGTCCACCATCTTTTTGCATTTTCCTTGGCTTGTGACTACCTTAACTCCTTATTAAGCTATATAATGATTATTATAGTCTTAAATATGTATTTAGACCATTCTAGAGGTTATAATTAAGTATCTAAGTTAGCCTATGTGGTATCCATGGAACAATTATGTATATATAGAAGCTAGTGATAAGTTTATTATCATCATCTATAGTGAATTGTGTTCCCATTGGAGATCTTTGGAGGTTTTCTACTTCAAAGTGGCTTGTTTTTCTTTATTATTATCAAGTATTTGAAATATATTTTATATTATATTATTCTCTTGTCTAATTTGTTTCTTTATAATATATACCTTACCTTATTCTTGTCTTTATGCAGTTTTCACTAGACATATATTTGTCGGATCCAAAAGAATGACTCTCTAAATGTGATATTATGGTAACCTTGACTACCTTGATGAACTCTTTCTTTTGTATTAATTCAAAATCATCCATCTCAATAGTCATATATTATGTGTGGCCCAACCATTATCCCATTGTGGTTGGCAAGTCCTTGACTATGACATCAATCTTCTTTACTAGTGAGGTAAGGAATTTGAAGGAACTTGTCCTAGAATTGCACTTGAAACCAAGTTTTCTAGCCCTCTTTGTTGAGATGTAGTTATCTATAGCACCATATTCTAAAATTATCACTATCATTTCATCCTTTATTTAATACATTCATGCAACATCTAGCTTTTTCTTACTCTCAATATTGTTCAAGGTAGCTAGCTTAACCTTGGGTGTTTCCTTTATAGTACCAAGGATTTTCATTGCTCCCATTGCATGAGTAGACCCATGCTAAGTCACTTCGAGTGATATTTTCATAAGCCTCTTTTTTTTTGGAAAATCCTTGGAAAAGTGATTACCTTGACCACATATAAAGCATGATTGGGAGTTCTATGATGATCATGGTCTACAATATTTTCCTAGTTCTTTCACTAAATATTTTAGTTGGGAGGTTTTTGGATTCCTTTTCCTATTTGAATAAGTCAAGCTCAATATATTTCAATAATTATCATCCTTCTAAGGTGAATTCTTAGTCACATAGTGAGAACTAGACCCACTAGAAGACTCTTTTGGTTAGTCATTCTTGAATTCCAAAACTTTCCTACAATTATGTGTTTTCACAAGACAATTAAGAGTGGGGGTGAATTAGCTGTTCATTAAAACATCAAACCCTCATTAAAATAAAGATTCACATTTAACTCAATCTATTATAATGAATTAGCATGAAATTAAATAACAAAAACTAAAAACACAACACCATACACAAAAAAACATCAAATTTACATGGGAAAACCAAGGAATCGAAAAAGCACAGTGAGGATTAGCTCACAATATAAAGTAATTGAAACATCAAATACAATAGGCTCACTGACAGATTACATAAATGAAGAAAGAAGATAGTTACAATGAGAAATACATCTCAGGGTAATAGAAAAGTTCCAATAATACACCACCGGTACATTCACACTTTCTTAGAATAATGTAGACACCTTTTGCTCACTACTTCCAATAGTCTTAGTCATTAAATCTCACATTACACTTTGCACTTTCCCACTTCACATCACAATTCATATTACACACTTCATACATACATCCTCCATTAACTCAACATAGATATTGTAATGACGTATATTTTCTGCAAGGTCAAAACTGGATTAGTAACACATGCAAGTTAATAAAATCATCAAGAAATCGAATGCAAAGGAGAAATAACAAGAAATGAAAGAAACTAGAAAGATCTCACCCATTCCTATGCTCCATGACTGATTTCCATTGCACCTCCTTGGCTTTGTTGTGATAATGGATTCCCTCAGATTTTGTATGTGAGAAAACTTTAAATATCTAGCCCTAGACAAAGCTTTGAAGGATTTGTATGAAAACTCTATGCAAACTAGAAATTTAATTCTATTATGCAAGTGATTAATAAGCCTAAAAGATGATATGATAATGAAAATAGTGAGATTAATAAAAAATAATAAGAGATTAAGAGATGTCGAAAATGAGATCAAGATTGTCATTTTATAGAAAATGTAATCTTGAACGAATAAATGAGATGAGAGATTGGAAAAATGCCCTAGAATCAAGGGTTAAGATTCAAAGTGACAACTCTCAATTAGGGTTAGGGTAAAAATTCTTAAATGTGTGGAAAAGATTTAATTTAAGAAATTAAATCAATGGTGGAGAATGAATGTGACATTGAGATGAAATTAGTAAAAATCAAGAGATAAGGAGATGAGATTTTTAGCAAATCAGTAATTTTAGCAATTACTTGATTAGTAGAAGAATCTTTCCATTTTGAATTAAATATGGATTTTGTGATATAATAAGTAATTGATTTTTGAAATTAATTACTAAAAGAAGAATCAGTTAACAAATGTGAAGTCATTTTTAAATAAATTATTTTATTTTAAAAGATGGAAATATCACATAAGGCAATTAAATAATTAATAATTATTATTTAATTTAGAAGAGATAGTTAATTAATTAAATAAATTAATGAATCTATTTAATTATGAGAGGACTTAGAAATTAGTGACACAATAAATACATAAATAAGATTTATCTATTTAATAATCATGAAGAATGAAAGATCATGAATTAATTATATAATTATAAATTATTTAATCAATAGTTGAATGTGGGTTAGAAACATAATTACAATGTCATAATCATGTTAGGACGAAAGGTGGTAAAGTGTTTCTTGCAAGCCTTGGTCATTTTCATGTGTCTACATTTTCCCCTCTTTCTCATAATGCAGTTTATCGTGATATGGCAAAGAAAACAAGTCCAGAATATGCCCCAGCGAAGGTACGGAGTGCCTATGCCCCCTCGAGAAATTTTTTGAATTTCAATCGGGGTCAGAATAATTTGGAAAATATCTCGACTATTCAAATTAATGACCAGACAAATAATGACGTGAGCAATTTCGAGAATGGAGGACGTTAAGTCAGCAAAAATGCTAGTCAAAGGCAATCAAATGAGCCTCCAGTACAAAACCTACTAGGTCAAAACCCTAATTCTCAGCCTATAAATAGGTTGAAAAGGAAAAACCAAGTGTCATTTGCTCATTTTTTATATAGAAATTTTAGAGATCAGAGCTCAGAGAGACGATGGTGATTCCAATGACTACCCACCGTGGATACCGCGTTCGGACATTCTGATGACCCAAGGGCGCAGAGGCACCAGTAAGTACCCTATCCAACTTGTCAATTTTTAAAATTAATGCATTTAACAGGGTTAAAGGGGGGGTGAAAAAATGCGTTGCGACACAAATGCTGTCGCGTAAGTCGCAATTGCCTTCATGTTCGACGCATCTTTTTGTGTCGTGATGCAAATGCCCGGGGTAGCTAGGTTTTCTTGTTAAGTTGCGCATTTGCGTGGTGAAATGACGCAACTGCCATATTGCAATGCAATTGAGGTTATCCACGACGCATTTGCATTGTTGCGATGCAATTGCCAGGTTAAACAACGCAAATGGGAAACCACGATGCGATTGCATGTCGGGCGACGCAAATGTTGTTATGTCACACAATTGCTAGATAAAATGACACATTTGACAAATTGCGATGCAATTGATGTGTGTAGAGCCATAATTGACTAATTGTGATGCATTTGTGGTCAACGTGATGCAATTGTTGTTGACCAGAGTTGAATTTTTTCCTTTAGTTTCAAATGTATTTTGATTTCAGTAATAATGACTCGCGGGTGCTAACTCGTGTTTTTGTATGTGCAGATGTGATTGGTGTTGATTTACACACGTGAACTTAGGCCGGTGACATACACCTTCAAAGATCCTTTGAGTGATAGGGAGAGACAGCACTTGATGTCCGTGGGGTTGTACTACATTACCTACATGCCCATTATTCGGGCAAACAAGGGTTTGCTGACAGCTCTATGCTAGAGATGGCACTTGAAGACCTGCTCATTTCATCTGCCTACAAGAGAGGCGACAGTCACTTTAGAGGATGTGCACCATATTCTGTGCATTCTGATCTACGGAGAGAGGGTTGTATATGACCCACACCGAGCGTGACAGGCCCTACTAGATATGTATGAGGATGTCGATGGTTCCTAGTTGGGTATGGATGGGTATGAGATAGGTTGGGATGTTGTAGCCGATCGGTTTCCCAGGTGGGATGCCATGATCATGACATTGATTTTTGGATTAATGATTCCAGACCATCGTGGTCATAGATTTCCCATTGGATGGGGGGATGTACTTGTTTGTATGTGAGGACAGAGGACCATTTTTGCTTGGGGGCCTTGTTTGCTAGCCATGTTATATCATCAGCTGCATGAGGACATCTATCATCAGGGCCACAATATCAGTTACGGGACTACTCTTTTGATGATTTGGGTATGGGAGAGCATTCCCGTCTTTTGACCACCACTACAGATGCAATAGCTAGGTGATGGGATGCCATATGTCTACCTGTATGCAGGTTTAGTCAGCCAAACTCGCATGCGGGATACTGGTTATTGGCATCATAGGATTGACACCATGATTAGCTTTGTCTGGAGGCCTTACAAAGATTGTACCCAATGGCTAGATGAGGATGGCCATCTATCATTATGTAGATATTTTAGATACTTGATCAGCCATCCAGTGTAGAGTCAGTGTATCATAAAGATGTACCTACCCCAACGGGTACTACAACAGTTTAGAGAGTAGCAGGATGTGCCAGTAGGCATGACAGAGTATGCACGATCTTCTAGGGAGACCATGTGGGGGCCACCCATATTAGTGACAATGGTTGAGCAATAGGTCGATGGTCTAGTTGCAATTTAGTGGATGTGGAGAGGGGGTCCAGTAGATCCTGGGACATCTGCCAATTTCACCACTGGTGGTAGATTCACAAGACCATCCCTTTGATAGATCTATATGGTCTGCCACCTATAGATCAAAGGTTAGTTATTCCATGGGTACCAAGGAGAGGATGGGGTGGTAGGGATGGAGGAAGAGATGGACGTAGGGGAGACAATGGGGGTGGTGAAGGGTGAGGGGATGGAGGAGATGGGAGGGGTTTGAGGAGGAGGAGGGATGGCAGAGGGCGAAATTAGCCCAAGAGAGTTAGGAGGAGAGTGGGAGGTGCACCATTGTCACCCATCCGATAGGAGGGTGAGGAGAGAGAGATGCCTATCGAGCAGGAGGCAGGGGAGGAGATTAGAGGGGGTGAGGAGGAGATCAAGGGTGGAGATGAGGAGGTAGAGGTGAGGGCGGAGGAAAGGGTAGAGGAGGATCCATTTGTCGAGGGACACCCTCTTGATGTAGATGTGGAGGAGATCCAGACCCGAGGAGAAGAGGGATGAGGAGAGAGACGAGGAGGAGGAGGAGGAGGAGGAGGAGGATGAGGCAGACCAGAGACTATGGGAGCAAATGATTTCTGGGGATGATGAGGGTGATAGATCACCCATTTTTCTTGCCGATGCTACCATTGATTAGAGGATTGTCGATTTTCAGAGTAGACTCAATGTAGCCTTGTCTCAGTACAAGGCCTTGGTAGCAGAGTTAGAGGTTACCCTAGTGGAGAGGGATCAGGTTGTCATCCAACGGTAGGAGTTAGACTGATGGGTCACTAATTTTGTAGAGTTGTGCTTAGGGTCGATAGGAGACATGGCCAGGGAGTTGGCTAGGATGGTAGAGAGAAGGGGGTGGTACATATTGTTGTATGAGCAGGTGGTCCCCCCAAAGAGATAGGACCTGAGATTGTCCCAATCATACAGTAGGATAGGTAGTGGCAGTCGGACATGCAATAGCAATAGTAGTCATACCAGTGTTGGGGGGTCTACTGCATCAGGTCATTCATTGAACCATAGGTCACATAACTCTCACAGGCATTCATTAGGCCATAGCCACAGGTCAGATTATAGGCACAGATCGGTGTCATCAGGACACGAGACAGAGTAGAGCCAACCTCATGTTACCGAGGCCTCGGGCTCTCAGAGTCAGACTTAGAACACCATTCCCATTTAGGTCACATTTCACGTGGTTGGACAGCCACAACTACCTCATAGTTCACCTCCATGGGATAGAGGAGGGCCATCCTAGGACTTGCTTTTAGACACTTGTATATTTTGATATTCGAGCCTGCGAGTTCTATTTTTGGGATATCATATGACTCTATCTTGTGACATTTTATTTTTGAGATTATATATGTGATGCAATTTTGATGTGGCCTATATGATGTCATGTGTTATGGTATTCTAGTGCTTTATCATATGTTTATGTGATGTTTTAATGATGCTCTGAGGTGTATGGATATTATGCTTTATGTTTTAGGAATGCAATTATGGATGTGGTTATGTATGCATTGTGTAATGTGATGATGATGTGATTCTTATATGCTAATGCAAATGTTTATTTATGATGCTTATATGTTGATACAAATGATTTTTTTATGATGTGAGATGGAAGAATGGAAATGATAGCATTATGCAATGTGAATTATGGTATTTGATTTATGCAGATCTGAATATGAAATGCTCATGCAATTATGTATGCAACTTTTTTTTTTTTTGTATGTCACAGGATATCATCTGAGAATGAGAGAAAAAGAAGGAGAAGATCAATGTTAGTGTGAAGAAAGATATGCATGTTAGTGCAGAAATGAACATCCTTCCAAGATTTGCTATAGTACTATCTTAGTTATTGCTCTTTAATCATCATTGGGTGAAAATGTCATGATGGCCGACAAACACTATAATATGACGTAGATCAATAGTGTGCAATGTCAAACCATCGCATAGATCAATAGTCGCAGACAAGGATGATCATGACTCATGCAAGGAACACAATTTCCCCTAGTCACTTTGTCATGACCAACCACCAGAAAAATCAAACCAATCATGAGATGACGCTGCTTCTTAAATCCTGATGATAGGACATCCTTGAGAAACTAGCCACATCATAGTAAAAAACAAATAGTAAAAATAATCATACTACGTCGTTGCTTCTCTAAATCCTGAAGTCAGGACATCCTAGAGAAACTAATAGTAGAGTGATAAGAAGACAAGGATAATGATCATGATATGTCCTGGTTCCTAGGATATAAGGAACTAATATCATGATAATCATCAAAAGATAGAAATTTTTTTCCAAGTGGTTGCCAAGTGTTTTAATGTCAGGTGTTGCCAAATGTCGAGCGATATCAAATTTAAGAAGGACACATCCTGAATGATGTTGATATCTAGGAGATCGACTCTCAGAGTCAGGAGAATCCATCAAAATGCCAAATGATGATGATGATGCTTATGAAGGATACACCCCCAAGCATAAAGAAATGACGAGAGTCGCTTTTCAGAAGGACACATCTGAAGAAGAACCCAAAATTTTGCCATGATAAATTGTCTTGATATGGTGTTGACTACATGCCATTGCTGATATGTTGAATTGACTCAAAGTGTTGATGAAACAGATTTCCGATAGAATGATAGCTCAATATTGACATAAGATTTGCTTGATTTGAAGATAATTTGACGTGTGTTAACATGTAGTGCCATGAACCCTAATGTACTGACCTAGTGTAGCCTTGGGGGCTCATCGATTGATGGCCTTACCTACGTTGTGCACTCAGAGACCTCATAGTTCGACATGACCAATGACTTTGTCTAGAGGACAAAAGTTTGAATCATGATTTTATTGTGACAAACCTAGAATAACTGACTTAATGTCTCGGGGATTAAAAGATGAATCTTTCCTATGTAGCAAATGCGCAGAGACAACATAGTTCGAATGTGGACAAGAGATTAACTAATACAATTGATTGAATTGATCAAAAAAACATTGACCTTGACTCTATTTTTGGATTTTCTGAAGACATTTTCAAAAGTTTAGATCTTTTTTCAAGACTTTTTCAAAATTTTATGACTTTTTTCAAGACTTTTTAAGAATGTCGAATCATGTGCAACACCCACTGCAATTACATGATAAAGTTCTTGCCCCCAAACAGATCAGGGATGATCTAAGTCCAAATGATATAGAGATAGGCAGACACTAGGCAAAAGGCAAGAATATGCAAGGGATGATGTCAACCAAATGTTAACCATGGCCGGAATCGACAGGACTTAGGATGAGTGTCATGAATCTGTCAGGCCTTTGCGATTATGAAAAATGGATAAAGGTCACTTTGAGTAACAGTAGATGGTGAAGCAATGATCGACTACACATGGTGTCTGTTTGCCAGGTTTTCACTATTTGATGAATTCATTTCTTTTTACTATTTTTGCCAATTTTGGATTTTTTTGGTGTCATCGAGACACCTATTTGGAAAGTTTTCATCAAGGGATGATTTTTTCTTTATTTTTCAATTTTTTTGTAGTTTTAGGTTTTAGCCAAGCCCCCTGATGGTATGTGTAGAACTTTCTCAAATGTAAGCTTTTGATGGGTTTCGTCAGCTATTCTCCATTAGGTGTGGCCAACTGATAAGCTTTAAAACCAAATGCGGTAGTAATGACATAAGGACCAAGCCAATTAGCCTCAAAATTTTTGGGCTTTTCATGGTCCACCTAATTTTTGGGGTTCTGCATGAGAACCAAGTAACCGATTTCAAACTTTCTCACCATTACTATTTTGTTATAACTTCGGAAGAGACGATTTTGATATTCTTGCAAATGATTTAAGGCATTTTGTCACCTTTCTTATAAAATTTCTAGCTCATGTAGGCGAGTATGTCTGTACTCTTCATCATCAATCATTCCTTTCAAGGAGACTCGGAGAGAAGGAATTTTGACCTCAATGGGCTATATGGCCTCAGATCCATAGACCAGGGAAAATGGAGTGGCTCCAGTGGGGGTACAAATGCTGGTATGATAGGCCCATAAAGCAAGATTAAGTTGTAGGTGCCAATATCGGCCAGCGTCATTGACGGTCTTCTTCAGAATTTGAAGAACTTTTTTATTTGACACCTCAGCTTGGTCGTTACCTTGTGGGTAATATGGGGTGGAAAAATGGTGTTGGATGTGGAATCGCTCATAGAGTTCATGAATGTCCTAATTTTTGAATAGAATGTCGTTATCTGTGATGATGGATTGTGGGACACCATACCGAAAAATGATGTAATTTAGGACAAACTTGGATATTTGCTTATCGGTGATGTCAGTGAGAGGGACGACTTCAATCCACTTAGTAAAGTACTCAGTGGCGATGATTATGAATTTATGGCTGTTAGAAGAGGATGGATGGATCTTTCCCACGAGGTCAAGACCCCATTGTGCGAAAGGCCATGGAGAAGTGATCGGTCTCAATTCCTGTGTAGGTGCATGAATTAGGTCACTATGCACCTGGCATTTCCGACATGTTCTAACAAACTGAAGAGCATATTTTTCCAATGTCGGCCAGTAGTATCCAAGTCTAGTGACTTTTCGAGCTAATGTTGGACCACTCGAATGAGATCCGTATATACCCTCATGCACTTTGTGTAAAGTTATTTGGGCTTCATCAGTGTCGAGACAACAAAGAAGGGTGTTATCAAAGCTGCAGCGGTATAAGGTGTCACTAACGATGGTGTGTCTAGCCGCTTTTTAGATAAAGGACTTCCTTTGGTTTTTGGATAGGTTGGGTGGGAGGGTTTGGGATTTAAGATAGTCATAGATGTCCTGATACCAAGGCGAACTAGGAGCAAAAATATCGCACACCATTTTTGACTCTAGAATATCATATGTAGGCATCAACAACTAGTCCACTAAGAATTCAAATTGTGACACATTCTTAGGGATGTCTATGAGAGATCCAATGGTAGCCATTGCATTGGTTGCCTTATTTTGTGTCCTTGGGATTTGTTCAAATGCAATCATTTTGAAATACATCAGGAAACTATCCACCATTTGTTTGTACGGAAGAAAATTCTCATCTTTTGTGTCATAATCATCATTCACTTGGTTGATGACTAACTGAGAATCCCCAAATATGAGAAATGTCTAAATTTTCCATTTAATTTCTATCTTAAGACCTGTGACCAATGCCTTATATTCTACAATATTATTTGTACAAGGGAAGGTGATCCGAAATGATTTAGGAATTGAATCCCCTTGTGGTGTGATAAATAATATGCCAACTCCTGAGCCATGACCCGTGTGGGCCCCATCAAAGTATAGTTTCCATGGTAAAGCTAGTTCTACGTGAAAGATAGACTCATTAGGATAATCAATTATCAGTGGATGAGTGGCCTGGATTGGTGCATCTTCCAGTTGATCTGATATTACTTGACCTTTTATTGCCTTGTGTTCTACATATTGTATGTCATACTCGCTTAATATCATGAACCACTTTTCCAAGTGACTTGTTAATGTTGCTCGACTCAAGAGATATTTTAGTGGGTCAACCTTAGCTACCAAATGTGTTTGATGGCTCAACATATAATGTCTTAGTTTCTGTACCACAAAGACAACTGCAAGGCATGCCCATTCAATGGTTGTGAAGTTGAGCTCATATCCTATTAGTGTGTGACTGATGTAGTATATGGCTCTTTCTTTTTCTTCATGGTCATTTTGCACCAATAATGCCCCCAGTGCATTTGTTGTTGCAAAGACATACAAGATCAACGGATTTCCCTCAATAGGCGGCATCAACACTGGTGGTGTCAATATATATTCTTTAATTTTTTCAAAGGATATGTGGCATTTATCCATCCATACAAAAGGAATGCTTTTGCGTAGCAGATATTGAAATGGTTGAAACTTGTCTACCAGCTGTGCGATGAAGCGGTGGATAGACTGCAATCTTCCCTGAAGTATTCGCAACTCACTGATCCGGTGGATAGACTGCAATCTTCCCTGAAGTATTCGCAACTCACTGATCCCTTTTGGCAAAGCCATGTCTAGAATTTATTTTACTTTTGCTAGGTCAACCTCAATACCTCATCACAAAACTATGTATCCCAACACCTTGCCTGAAGTGACTCCAAAGACACATTTCTTTGGGTTCAATCGAACCTTGTAATCCTCAAGCCATCTAATTTTTTTATCCAAGACTTTAAGATGTTCTTTTTGTGTCAGACTTTGCCAATAGGTCATCCACATAATCTTCCATTAGGATATGCATCATGTCATGAAATATTGTTGTCATAGCCCTTTGGTATGTGGCACCTGCATTCTTTAAGCCAAAAGGCATGAAATTCCAACAGTATGTTCCCCAAGGGCAAGTGAATTTTGTTTTGTGTTGATCCTCTATTGCAATTCAAATTTGGTTATATCTCGAGAAACCATCCATGAGGGATAGCATCTTGTAGCCTGCTGTGAGGTCAAAAATCATTTCTATATTTGGTAAGGGGAAGTCATCCTTTGGGAAAGCCTTATTTAAATCTCTAAAATCCGTGCAGATACAGATTTGTCCATTTGGCTTTGTAATAGGGACAATGTTGGATATCCAATCAACATAGTCTAATGACCTTATGAACTCAGCATCCAGTAACTTCTTTAGTTCAGCCTTGACAAGTGGTGCAATCTGTGGATGCATTTTGCGCAACTTTTGTTTGACCGGCTCGATTCCTGGGATTAAAGGAAGATGATGTAAAATCAATTCTGGATCAAGGCCTGGCATGTCAACATATGACCCTGCAAAGTTAACTTTCTTGTTTGTGAAGAATTGTTGAAATTCAAGTTTTTCTTTGTCTGGCAATGATGCAGCCAAGAGAATCATTTTGGGATTCTCTGGTGTGGCTATGTTAACTTTCGTTGTGTCTTCAATGAGAATAGCTAATTTTTCTTGTGTTATGGGAAGAAATTCCAATCCTCCATCCTTAGGCACCTCAGAGAGGTTTTCACCTTCGGATACATCCTTTGTTTTTACTATTTTATTGTCATAAGGTGTTTTACGGTTTTCACCTAAAGACATTTCTTTTTGTTTTTTATTCTTTGTATTTTTGTGACTGGAGGATTGCATAGTCTCCCCAAAGTAAGTTGCACAATCTAGATCAATGGAGAACTTTGTTTTATGATCACCCCATGGAATACCTTCTTGTAGCCCCATGAATTCTGCAATTGCCTCATCATTCTAAAATATGTCCATCACTGGTGGATCTTGTTGGTCCGAGTCGATCAGTTGTGGATAAACAAGGGGGATCCCATCTTCAGTGTTGGTAAAAGATGGGGAGGATGCGGAAAGTGTGCAAATTGATGCCTCAAGTGTAAAGGAAAAGTTTTCAATTTCAACTTCCGTGTCAGATGCAATGGATGGCCCATACTCTGAGTCAGATGAATCAAATTCAAAATCATAATATGGGATAAAATTATCAACATTGTGATTAGTGGTTGGCATTTTATAAGTATGGATAGTGGGCTCAGATAAGTTAGGTTCATGGGTGGGCTCAGGAATGGGGTGGGATGATTTAGGTTTTGTTGACGAAAACTTATGTTCTTCCGGATTCCAAGGAATGCTTACCCATTCCTTATTTTTGGAACATCGGTCAATAGGGTCAATGTTATATTCCTAGTAGAATCATTCTTCAAAAGGGAGTTGACCAAGATCTAGGAATAGTTCATCAATATCATAGTCACTTAGGTTTTTTTCAGATCCCCCCATTCTCATTCATTTGAATTAGTTTTGGTAAGGGTTTCTTCGCGTGTCTCAACACTTTTTGTAGTCATTGCATACTTACTTGAGATTTCATGGGTACGTTGATTGTCAGTTCCGAATTGGTCAAACCCTAGCCCTATGTACTTTGGTCTTGTATTCATGATGATAGGTTCCCTCCTTCCATTGTCATCCTTTCCAAGACCGCTTGTGCTATCAAAACCTAAGGCTTTGCATATATCATAGCCTTTTCCATAGAGGTGCACTAGTAGTGGAGGTAACTCCTTAGAGTCTTTGTAGATCTAGTTAATTATTTCATCGATGAATTCATTACCCATATCACCCCATAGTGTGAAAACACTTTTTGGTGGAACCTTGAAATTTGTTTTGGGCTCAACTATGAAACATGGTCTACCATAGACTTTAGGTGGCTTAGGTATTGTGGTGATACAGTAAGCCGTATTCAATTTGAACTCTCCACAACCAAGGTCTTGGATCTGAAGGTCTTTAATTAGGATGGAGGCTGAGGAAGATGGTGCGATACAAGTTGATGGCATGGATGATTTTTTGAGTGTCAATGGGTCAATTGATTTTGATGAGGTGGAAGATGAGGCTTCCTGATTCATGGGTACCTGGTGTTCAACAATGACTCATAGGTTGGTATAGTATTGAAATGGTCATGATCTCCTAGGATAGTGATCTCAGTACCATCAAAAGGGAATTTCAAGCATTGTTGGTATGTGGATGGAATGGCCTTTAGAGCATGAATCCAGGGGCGACCAAGTAAGATATTATAGTGTATGTCATGATCCAGGACCTGGCATGTTCTATCTATGATAACTGGTCCTACCCAGAGTGGAATTTTAATGACGCCTTTAGAAGCGCATTCTTCATCATCGTATGCCTTGATGATGATGCTCTTGCTAGCATCTACACATGCATCAGAGAAACCAAGAGCTTTAACCAATTTTAGAGAGAAAATGTTCAATCCTGCTCCACAATCTAATAGGACTCGTCTAACCTTATGCTTGTGGACAAAAACCTCGATGTGAAGGGCATCATTATGAGATGGTTTGGGCGAGGAATAGTCACTATTCGAAAAGGTGATGTGATGAGGCGAATTTAGATATCCGACCATAGACTCAAAGTGGTTGACATCGATGTTGGTTGGGATGAACGAATCTTGCAAGACTTTATCCAAGATGGCCTTATGTGTGGGTGAGATACAGAGCATTTCAAGGATGGATATTTGAGCAGGTGTTTTATTCAATTGCTCGATAAGGTTAAACTTCGGTTTTTGGTTTGACTGTCTAGCAGATGGACTAGGTATGGTGATTTAGGTTGACATGCCAAAGGGCTTGGGATAGTGCCCTTGCCTTTATGCGTGGTGACATTTCATTCCAGGGCATTTTTAATGGTAATGGTATTAACAAATTTATCTTCATCAGTAGCATGAATATTGTTAATAATGGTACCACTAGGATAATTGTACGTAGAATGAATAGTATTGTAGGTCAGATGGATGTAGTTGGCTTGATTGTTGGTATTCTTTGTGCCAGATGAGGAAGCTTTACCATGATCCTACAGTGGGTTTTTGTGAATATTATGGTCCGCATTAGATGTAAATTATTGAACACCTATCTCAATGGTGTGGTTCTCAATGAGGTCTTGTACCAGATTTCGCAACTTACGACAAGAGGAAGTTTTGTGCCCTTTGGCATGGTGGTAATCACAAAATTTACTGTCATCCCACCTTGATGGCTTGAACTGACCAGGGTCATACGGTTTTGGCTCTTCCAGTGTTATGACATCATTTTGAAGAACTTTCTTCAAGATATTTTCAATAGGTTCACCCAAAGGGGTATATGTGCATTTTTGGAATTATCGGGGTTGACGCAGTTGCCTTTGATTAGTTTGTGCATGATTGCTTTGGATAGCATTGGCAGTTGGTTTTGGTGTAGTTACAGGTGTGTTTTGATTTTGTACTCTATTGATTGTGAGTACATGACCTGTTGCATTAACGGTTTTTGCATCAACTACACTGTCATTTGTGATGTTCTTGTTCTTAACCCAGTATTTGGTTTTGTCATTTGAGCTACTTGGGTTATTATTTGTGGTGGTGTTGATGGTTTTTTTTCCATATTTTAATTCACCTTTAGTGATCAAGCCTTTCTCAAGTTGGACACCCTTTTCAACAAGGTCAACAAAGGTGGTGCAACAATGGACTTGTAAGCCATACATTAGCGGTCCTAGGAGAGTTTGTACAAACATGGTGACTTTCTCCTTTTCAGGTACTTCTACCGGACATCTGCTTGCTAGGGTTCTCCATCTTTGAAAGAATGGAATAAAATTCTCTCCTGCATCCTCTTGGGTAAGTTTGCATAAGGAGGCAATGTCAATATCTATGTCAATGTTATAGGCATAGTTTTCAACAAACTTGTTTTCCAATTCATCCCATGTTTTGATTCCCTTAGGCAATAGCGAGAACCATTCTAGTGCATGACCTACGAGACTTCTAGAAAAAAGTCTCATGAGATAAGTTTTCTCATATGCAATGTCCATGCAACTAGTGGTGAATTCTCTTATGTGTTCAATGGGGTTTGTTTTTCCTTTTTATTTGGGAAAATGAGGTACCACATATCCATGAGGAAAAGGTGGCATATACAAGGTTGTGTCAAATGGATATGGACACAAGTCATGTGACATGTATGAATTTTTGTTGGATTTTTGCAAGGTCTCATCGGATAAATGGTTCAAAAATATGTGATGGAAATGGTGGGATGTTCATTTCACTGAAAGGATTGATGTTGGAATTTCCCATGTCAAAACAAGGATTACTCATGGCATTAGGGAAGGAATCCATGCTAGTTGTGAAATCAAGAAAGTTGGTGTCTTGTCTAAAGGAATCCATGATTTTTTTCTTTTTCTGTAATCTAATTTCAACCATAAACATTTTCTCAAATGTGGTATGATGGAGAGAATGATCTAAGTATGATACTATGTTTTTGGTTTCTTTGGATTTTTAAGGAATGCTATGAAATGCAAGTGAGACCAAAATGAGGCTAGAGACTTGTGAATGCAAATGGTGTGATACTAAAATGGAGATGCTAAATGATATGCCACTAAAGGAGCCTATGATGTACTTACTATTGAGGGATTTACTGACTATTGAGGGATGTACTTACTATTGAGCCTATGATGTGTATCTTCCTCTGGTATTGACTGAGCTATTACACAATGTTCTAGGGAATGTGGTGCATAACAAACTGAACACCATGGACTCTTATCTACCATATATGCTCCCTTTCTATTTAGAGGATCTGGTGTTTCCTTATTCCTTGGCCTATCACCTACTGGATTCCCATCCTTCCAATTGGTATTATAAGGCATGTCATGCAGCCTTCGTCTCTCATTCCTATATGTGTTTTGTTATCTGTTTGGGGGAACATATTTCCCTTTTAGAAAACATCCCTGTAGCTTTTATGTTATTCTAAGTAGTTAAGGCTATCTTTTGGGCCTCAACCAGATTCCTAGGATCTCTATTTCTTAATTCATATCCTGTCTTGGGGTCAAAGGCCTTCAAATAGATACTCAAGGTAGCAGGGTCAGCCAATTTGGATGCATGAGGTATTTTATTGTGTAATTTAATAAACCTTTGGTTAAAATCAAAGGCTGACTCATTTTGATGTTTTTGAATTGTCACTAACTCATGGAATGCAAGATCTGATGCACACTGATTTCCATATTGTTGAAGAAACTAGTCATGAAATACTTGAATGGAATAAATGAATGTTTTTGGTAGACTATTGAACCAGTCCCTAGCATCCTCAATCAATGACATCATGAATAGTCTCATTTGTACATCCTCACACTACATGTCTAAGTCCTGAATGACTGCCTTAAAATTTCTCAGATGTTCCTCATCTGTAACTGCATTACTCCCTGGGAATTTAGGGACTAAGTTCCTCCAATTTTTATCCAGGGGGTAAGGATAGATTTGAAACCCAGCAAGATCAAATTGTCTAATCATAGTTGTGCATTGTGGGGGGGGATTTTGAAAATGTTGGTGTTGGTAGAGTGGGTTGTTGCTTTCCATATATTATGGGCCTTGTGGGCCTTATGGGGGTGCATATTGTTGATGAGGGGGTGGTTGAATATTTCGGTGTTGTAGTGGAGCATTAGTGTTCCTATATTGATTTCTAGGCTGATTTTGGTGGGATTGAGGGGAACTTGGTGGCTTCATATTATTGCTTTTATGTGGAGGTGTATATTTGGGTGGTTCAGTTACTGATGTTTTGTTTTGAGCCTTCTGTAACTTCATCTTTCTCAATTCTTACATTGCTTGAAGTTTTTGCTCATATTCAACCCTGAATCTTTTTGCATTTTTCCTCATTTGTTCCCACTGTGTATCTTCTTCATCTCGTGTTGTACATTCATGGTTTTCTTTGAATGTCTCATACTCAAGACCTCCCTCATAGAGTGTTTCTCCTTGTTCATCTTCATATTCTCTCCTTTTTCTAGCTTTGAATTCAGCCATATGCTCATCAGCTTTCCCAAGGTCTATTTGGTGGGAAGGATTTCTCCTCCCTTCAGGAGTATAAAGCTCTTTAGATGGGCTCTCTTCATTTGCAAGTGTATCATATGAATTGTTTGTTTCCAGCAACAACATTGATGCTTTGTTTTTTGTTGTTGTGTCCAATTCGTTAAACACTTTTTTGCTCTGATTGTTTTTTGTAATTTGAATTTCCTTTAATATCATAACCCTCCCCCTCCTTGTATGAAGATCTCCTTCCTTGCATGTTGTGAGAAACTATGATTGTTTGAACTCTATGTTTATTCCTTTCTTATTTGTATCTTATTGTATCAGTTTCAAAGTTTTTATTCATTTAGAGTCACCACCCGCTTTTTCTAAAAGTGAGAAAAGATTTTGTGGTTATCTTACCCAATGGAGTCGATTTCTTTCAAATTTTAATTATGGTTTTCTCTAGTGACTTTATATGGAAAAGGCAGTCCACTACCAGAAAACTCTCTAGTTTCTTCCGCAAGAGAGTCGCCAATTTGTTGGGTCTCAAAAACGCTAGTTGAGTGAACCACGAGAGGTTGCCACACTCTCACTATGTTATTGGTCAACTGACAAGGCCAACCAATATGGTTGAACCCTCTACTCTTAAGGCTCTACTAAACCTAGGCAGGTTCACCTATATGAGTAACACAGATTGAACTTATGTTTCCTACTTGACCTAACTATCCACAAGTGGCAATTTAATAGTGGAAAGATATGATCCTACTTTGGTATAAATTGTATATGCAATATCAAGGTATATGAATTAATATGTTTAATTAAGAGATATCAAATGAAAAGAATAAAACTAATGTAATGAAAATAAGGGAGACCAGTGCCTTATTGGGTAAAACGGAGTCAAATGAAATCCTTTAATGAATGGTTTCTATCTAGAAGGTCCTCTAATTGTTTGGCATATAACTATGAGTTTATAACTGGTATAAACATGCAAGAATGTACTTGATAAACCCTACTTGAGATAGAACGTCAAATCTAACTATCTGATTCTTCTTCTAATCCAAATGACCTTCCCAGATTACTGTAATTGATCTAAAGGAATTTTAATTCTTCTTTAAAGAATCCAATTAACCAAATCACAAAGAAACAACAAATGTGTAATGATAAATCGAACATATACTTGATACTTCAATTTAAACAATCAAGAAACATCATACTGGAGACAATCAGATAATCACAAGAATCCCACAAAAAATTGATACCAAGATGAAATCACCAAATTAACTGTCTTTCATTATCTTCTTCAAAATTTATACATGCAACATAGTCTCCTTGAATATCATCTTGAAAATATAATGCTTACAACGATCTATCCTATTCTAATTCTATTATCTATCCCCCTTTAAATTATCTAATAACGGATATTTATACATTAGTTTGCAAAAGGACGTGCCTTTTCAAAAAATTTAAAGCATAAAAGTTTTAACAAATTCTCCATTTAACTAATTTTTGTTAAGCCATAGATTTTATTTCAGACATATGCTTTGTATAATCCCAATGCTCATGAGTGTCAGCATCTCCCAACGCATCGTGGATCACAATCTCCATAAATATCATCTGCTCATTCTGCTCACATGCTTCATCCAATGTCACATCCTCCATAGTGGCTTCTTTCAACATCTCTTGGAGTATTGTTTTGCACTCACTTTTCCACGTAGTCACTTCTTTCATTTTCCCTTCATCATCGCATAACTTGGTCAATCTATCTTCGGCAGCCTCTATCAATCCCTGCATATCTCCCTGCAACTCCTCAAAGAAATCCCTGTGTCTATCCATGATACAGTTGGCATTTTCAATCTCTTCATTACTACGAGTGTCCTTCTACTCCAATTCCTCAATATTTTCCTGAATTCTACTGTCCACTCTTCTGTGTTCCTTTATTGCATCCACAAATTGTGAATGTTTTCCCTAGAGCCTATTTAACCAAGTGGTTAGAACGACCTTCCTTCTTTTGATTATTGCAGCAGGTGCATCTGTTTTCCCTTGAGAATATGTAGTTGATCATTCCCAGTGGTCCCTTTTTTGTGAACTCTCACCTTGGGTGAGCATTGTTGTTGGTTCTGTTACAGCACCTACCAAGTCTTTCAAGCATTCATTTTCTCTCAACATCCTCTCATTACCAGTTTTATACATCTCCCTTTCCCTTATCAATGCCTGGATTTGAGCTTTATTAAACTTGGCTATATTTATCCCAATATCAGCAATTGCTACAGGGTCAACCTCCACAGCCTTTAGGGTCATGACATGTCCAAATGCCTTTTCAGTATCAATAGCAATTTTTTTTTGTGAGGAGGATACAAGGCCCAAATCATCAATGTCTCATCATCAGGATTGTATCTTGATCTTGTGTATACCTCTGTCACCTTTTCTATACTTAGCTTATGGGTAGCATTGCTATCTTTTATGAAAATATCAAAAATTAATGCAGAGTTCATATCTAAACTTGGAAAAATCATAACACTTGTCTTTTCTAGCAGCTCCCTTCCCTTTTCAGGGGTCATGTTAATCATCTCTTTGTCTACTTCATCTTTTAAGCTTTTCAACAGTTGATCCTCATTTCCTGGAGTAACAATCTCAACCTGTCCCCTTATCTCTTTTCCTTTTTGCTTATATAAAAATGTCTTAAACTCTGAGGTCTTTATAAATTCATCATCTGATATGAAAGACCTATAGTCTTTATGCCTTGTATGTACATCCATGGTTTCCTCAACATCAGTTTCTCTGGCAACATAGGTATAGTCTTGAGTCTTCATTATTGAAACTTTCCTAGATGAGCTTTATGGCTTGTCCGCTTCTGATATCCCTTTAATGGAAGATAGCAATTCAGCATCCATCAACTCCTGATTATGTTTTTCAATCACAATTTCAGCTTCCTCTGCCTCCATGTTTCTATTTATGTCATTAGATTTATAGGGCACGTGATGGTACCCTCCGAAATTTATTTTTTGTTTGCCAGAGTGGATATACCCTTCCATATCAAAGTTCTTTCTCACCGGTGCTCTTCTCATGTTATAGTGCAATAATTTATCCATAATCAAATCATAACCTTCCTTGGCTAATACAGTGAAATCACTAAAACACAATATGCTGGGCATAAAGACCTGTTTCCCATATGAACTTAAGTTCATAACACTGGAGTAATCCATTTGCCTAACAATTTCTAGGTATGCAATTATATCTGAGACAATTCTAGGCAGAATGAAAGGTGCGTCCTCAAAGCCATAAACCCTAATCATTATGGCATTCTCTAAATAGTACCAATCCCCCAGTTGTGGTTAATTGGTCCGTTGTAATCTCTAGGCCTAAGAAACCTTTTCACTTCTTCAAATAAAAAAAAAATCACAAGGATGGTTGAAAAATCTATATAAGGGTTTCATAAAGAATTCTTCAAAATGCGGGAAATTTGAATTGGCAAACCTGTTGTCACAACAGTCCATAATTGAACAGACAATGGCCTACCTTCCTTTTCAGATTGTGAAATCCTCAGCTCCTTGGGCCATTAACCCAACTCTTGTCAAAATTACAACACTAAATGCATCAGTGGTGAGTAATTTCTGAGATGGAGAACAGAAGCGCCACTCTTTATCGCCATCAAACCTGCATCCAACTCTTTAAAAATATGTGCAGCATAGTCAAATGATCTGGAATTATGATCCTGAATGTCTGCAGCAATTACCATGGGCACAACCGCCATATGCTTAGGTACCTCCATCCCTAATACCTGTCCCACCGAGTAGTAGGTATATTTGAGGTAAGGTTCGAAGAGATCGACATGAAAGGGTGGCCCCTCACTGTCTTCCATTGGAATAGGCTTACCATGACACCTAATTTTGTGCAGAGGCAACATCCACCCTTTATAGATGGTGTCCATCCTTTTGAACTCACTGTTGAGCTCCTCGCGTACTACTTTCTCACTGCATATTCCCTCCATCTTGAAAACCTCAGAAATTGTGTTCTCAGATACATGTATCAACGGGTTCCCTGACAAATCACATATAGCTTTTCTTCTCGGGTCATAATGTCCAGCTAGCATCTTTATCAGTTCAACATCAATAAAAATGTTAGGGCACACCAATTTCCCTAAATTAAGCCTCCATGGATTGCATACCGGCTCAAAGCGATTCCTCCTATGATAGTGGAAAATGAATCTCATAGCCCCTAATCGGAGTCCAAACATCCCCTATAAAATTGCATTTGTCATCCAGTTTGTCAACTTCTACTTTGAGTTATGCAGAACACCTAGCTCTAGGTCTAGAACCAGGTAATTGATCTATGAGGTCCTGATTTAGCTTCCTTTCAATACCTTCTGGTTGTAATTCAGTCTTTTGCTTTTTTTCTTTTGATTGGCTACCCTCCCCGAGTTTTCTTCCCTTTATTTTTCCTGAACTAGTGCCCTCCATAATTAAAATATTCATGAATTCTGAAAGGAAGAGAAACTTACTGTAACTTTCTTGCAGACTCAATCTAGGTGAATGCCTTAATTTCTCTACTGGTTCCTTTGGTTTCTTTTGCTTTGAATTCTGCGAGGCAATGATTTCAATTGATCATACCCTGATATGAAAAATCTCCTACACTTCGTGGTGCCATTAATGTCTTTATTGAGACATGAATGCTGCAGGTTTTTTCAAAATTTTCACTGTCACATCAGGGCTCATATCGGAAATATATTTCAAATCTTTTGCCGATCTGCCTGTTCAGCATTCACCGATCCACCAAGACATCTTGCAGTTTCCCTGAATTCACAAGTCTCCTCGATAGTTTCTTTCCTTTTGCTCTTTATATCACCATGAATTCAAATGAAACAACTATCGCTCAAACTTAATGAGTCGGGCCAACGGTTCTTTATCTTACTCTCAAAGTATTTTGTCTCACTGAGATGTTTGCTTTATTTACTTATGTCGCCTAAACCCAACAATTTGTTCTCCCGACAAAATAATATTTGTTGTGATGTCTCTTGGATCTCCCCGTGATGACATGTCTCTCTGATATGTCTCCTTTTCATCAAGACAATGCATATCATCTTCCCGATATCCTTTATCTTTATAAGCATAGTTTTCGTCGGTGTAACCCGAGGGGTCGGTAAGACCTTCTGAACACTCCCCGACATCATTTGTCTTATCATGTGAGTTCTCCTTTTTCTTTATCGGCAAGACCAATAGTGCTTCGGGCAGTGTTTTGAAATTTATCTCCGATGACCAAAGTGTCCTTGATAGGCTTCACTTTTCTCCAATCGGCCCAAGGTAACATAGCTCGATATAACCTTACACCGTCATGCCGATAAATAATACAAACCCACATTCTCCTAGTGTACAAATTTATCGGTGTGACCCGTCTGATGTCTCGCCGATATATTGAAGATATATATATTATCATCGATGAGACCTGCATCAACTTATGCCGATATTTTCATATGTCAATGTTTCAATGCTAGATGAAAATTATGGGGTTTTATGACAAAATTAAAACCGGTTTTGGGTAAAAATGCTATGTGAGGGTTATTATGTCTATATTATGAACCTTTTTGGGAGATTAATAGTCATGAAGGGTTAATAAATTTGTCAAAATTTTATAGTTCCAACAGGTTGAATGTGCATCATTATGGTAAGTTAATAAGTGTTGAAGAGTACAAACTTCTTTACTAATGGGATTTTGAATTTTTTTTGTGTTTACATGCAATTCTATTTTACAAAGTTTTAGTCCTATTAGGATTCTTTTTTTCTTTTTAGTTATGGTTTAAACAATCTAGTCTTAACTATACGCTTTGATATTTAGGAGTGGAAGTTTATGATTGTGGTTAGTTGCTGCTTTGAATAAGATTCCCTCAAGCTTGTATATAGTTGATGGTTGAATCCATAGATAAGTTAGTTGGTTTTTAAATCTTTTCATTACAAGTTATTTTTAGTTTTCAATACATGATACATATTCAAAATGATTGAATACAATCTATGAGAATATCTTAAGTAAATCTTTCATGATATGTAATGAATGAAGTCAATTTAACTAAATGTGTATAATTTGTTAATTAGATTTGGTTTCAGTTAAGTAAGAACAACCACTTGATCAAGTCACTCAAGGTAATTATTACTCACTTCATTTTCTAGCTGTTTATTTTCTATTTAATAGTTGTTTCTAGTTTACTACTACTTCATGAACTATTTGCAAGTTAAACTAGGATTTCATACCTTTCTTTTTGTTAATAAATTCTCATGAACATGCATGTAGAAGTTAACCGGTTGTAATCCAGAGGTTAAATTAGCTAATTCATTAATTTTAATCAGTTCTAAGTTGATACAATAATTTTTTATTAGCAACAATCTAGTTACAATCTAAGCTATAGGTACCCGTAGCCAGTTTTGGCTTCTTCTTTTTCTATTTTACAATTCTATGAATTTTTAGCAAATAGAATAACTTGAATAGGATAGCTTAGGTAGTTTTGAGTCTCTAAAAGCATATACAATGTTGCACCATCACAAGTTTACAAACCTTGGGATGAAATTTTAATGTAGTCTTTGTAATGTTGAGTGAACTGTTTAGCCAGATTAATCTATGAATTGTGTAGGGATTCCCAATTTTATAACAAATTAGTTTAGATTACATTTTTGGTGTCATTTTTGGGGATGGTGCTATCTTCATAGACTTATTTTCTAAATCTTTCATAGCTTACATTTTATTTTCAACATTAGGATTGTTAGACTTAATATTTTCCAACACCAGGAGTTACAGTAACATTGTGTAGGAACACCACTATATAAATCCATATTTCATGTATGCGGAGGTAGAGAGATTATTTAGGTATATTTATTCCCTCTACACGTCAAGAAGCCATATCAAAAATTGGTGAGCCCAGTACTCAAATCCAGGGTAATACTGAAGAAGAAACTTCCTTATAACCGACATCTACTATAGTTACAGAGGGAACATACCATACCATGGGTGATGCAGTGGATGATGATCTTGAACGTGCAACATTTGAGTTTCCAATCACTAACCTAGAAAGGGCTACAATGCTGAAGAATATCCCTCCTTCATCCTTACCAATATTTTATGGGTTAATGACTAAAGACCTAGATATATTTTTGTTTGAATTTTATGTCCTATGTAGAAGTTATGACTATTCTTTTGATGCTCATAGGCTCAAACTCTTCCCTGATACTTTAAAAGATGCAACCCTAAGATAGTTTATGGGATTAGGATAGAATTTGTTCAATTTGTTTTGAAGAAAGAACCCCATAAAACAAGTTGTCTGAAGAGTCCCTCAAGTTAATATTTTTGAGGGGATTCAATGATGACTGTATGGACGCCCTAAACCTCATTGGACAAGGAAATATTTCTTAAATACCATTTTAAGGTAGTTGTAAGGTATACAATAATTACTCTAAGACCTTCACTAAAATTCCAAGAGGAGATAGGACATCCACCATTGGTAAATCATCTATAGGGGTTTCAGAGATAAAGTTAAGCGACTTGTTGTCCAACATGAAGGAGGAAATTATCAACCACTTGGAAACTCAATTGGATACTCTCCACATCAAGAAGAATTAGGAGTAAGCTGAGGAAATGCTCCCTAAATATTTCCCAAGATATAAGCAAAGGAGAGAAAATTGTAAATGCAAAAGGGTTGCTAGTATCTAGCAAATAAAGTTGAAAACTTGATTTCCAACCTCTTGAAGAAGATGATGGACAACTCTTTTATATAGCATAGAGGAGGCCATGGAAAAAATACAAGGTATGTGACAAGAACCACTTAGCTTTAATTTATCCTTTCCAATTGGGAATCATAACTTTTCTACTTGGAACTCTTAGCCCTAGCCAACAAACTAGAATTAGTAGTGAAACCCTCAATAATGGCCACAACAAAATTTGAACTAGCAACAGCCAAACCCTTAGCCAAAACAATTTTTTTAGGGTTCCATTTATAATCCACAATGGCCAACACAACAAAATCAATGGTAACCTCAGTGGATAAAAGGTCAGCATTGGCAACAACAAAACCTGAACAATCAATAGCCTATGCTTCCACCTCCACCTCCACAACAACAAAAAACTATTATGCCTCAATCAAATCCTAGATCCCATCCACCCAAGCCACCACAAATACCTACCCAAACTACACATAACCCTAACAACAATCCTATTCAGCAGGCTTATACTAACGAAGTTATGCAGAACCCCACTTATGGGCTAGAGGTGAGTGATATCCACCTCAGATTAGGAAAAAAACTTGCTACACCTTCATCTCCCCAAATTACTTAAATAGAGGATGAACCACCTGTATTTGAAGCTTTAGACAAAAAACCTTTAGAACCTGAGTCAAATCAGGTACACCAAACTATCATAAGTCCAAAGCCTTCTTTTCTTGAATGCCTAGATATTCAAAATAATCACACATAGGCCAAGACAAACCTCTTGGATCAATTAAAGGATGTGAGCATCAAGATTCCAGTCATCCAAGCTATCAAAGACATCCCTATTTATACTAAAACTATAAGGGACCTATGTCTTAAGAAACCAAGAAGAAAAAGGTAGGATCCTCAAATAGTTCATGTCTTGGGAAACCATGCAGATATCACGTTAGGGAACATAATTGTCCCTAAGTATACAGATCCTAGTAGTCCAATAGTGGACATCAAGATTAATGGAACCCTTATTAAGAACACTTTGATAGACTTGGGGTCAAAAATCAATGTTATGACTAAGGAAAGAATGCAGTTACTTCAGTTAGCCAACCTTAGATCTACACAAACTGTTCTATAGCTAGCTAATAGGTTAATAGTTAAGCTTGAAGGAATCATTGAAGACAATTATTGCATTAAATTCCTGGGAATATTATGTTGATTTTATAGTTTTATAACCAAATTTTAATCTTGTAGGCTACCCACTCATCCTAGGAAAACCTTGGTTAGCTACTATTGATGCATTTATATGTTCTAGGTCTAGAAATATGATAATATCCAATGGGATAGCATCCAAGAAATTGGTACTCTATCCTCCATCCCAACCTTATGTTGACCTTGTGCAAACTATTTAGCCCACTCTAGATGAATAATATAACTATTCTCTACAAACACTTATTACCATAGAATGAAACCCTCTATTGGATGATCAAGATGAATATGAGCTCATTGACCACATAATCTAGAGTGACTTTGGTAGGATCTTGCAACAACAAGAATCTCTCGCATGCCTACAAGAACCCTTGCAAATTACTATACCCACCAATTCCTTAGAAGAAGTATCATAGATATTTTATTCTTTACTACCACAGTAGTGTGTACTAATCATTCCAAGCCTTGACCTCTCATTTGTGTAAGAATCAACCAAGCAATTAAAATTAATGCCAGGAAAAATGTTGAACATAAACAATGCCTTGACTAAAGAACAACAAAATTTTTTGCACACAGTGTTGCAGGCACACTCAATAACATATGCATAGGATTACAATGATATTAAAGGCATAGATCCTAAATTATGTATGCACAGGATATATATAAGTTATGGTTATAGACCCATTCAGTAGCCTCAGATACTATGAACCCTGCTTTGAGAGACATAGTCAAAGCTAAACTTTAGAAGCTTCTTGATGCAGGTTTTATTTATCCAATACTTGCCAGTGAATGGGTCTCACCCTTGGTAATTGTTCCTAAGAAATGTGGAAATTGAAGCGTTTGTGTAGATTATAGGGACTAAATGCAGCCACTAGAAAAGACCACTTTCCATTGACCTTAATAGATCAATTACTTGGTACCTTAGCTGGGAAGAATTATTTCTCATTCCTAGATGGTTTCAGTGGGTACAATCAGATAAATATTTCTCGAGAAGATTAGGACAAAACTACATTCACATGTCCCTAGATTACTTACTCCTACTCTATTATACCCTTTGGCTTATGCAATGCTCCAACTACCTTTCAAAGGGCAGTACTCAATATATTTTCTAACTATGCTTATGACTATATGGAGATATATATGGATGATTTCACTACATATGGTGAGAATTATGAAGAAACCCTTAACAATCTAGAAAAGGTATTGAAAATATGTAAAAAATACAACCTATCACTTAGCAATGAAAAGTGCTTCATGATGATGGCATACGACATTGTATTAGGGCACTTTATATCTAAAGCAGGGATTCGGGTTGATCCACACAAAATAGAAATTATATCTACCTTACCTGTTCCATGAAAGAAAAGAGATATCAAAAGTTTTCTTGGTCATGCAGGTTACTACAGGAGGTTTATTAAAGACTGATTGTTGCACCATTTTTTGTTTTGTTGAGTGAGGACATTGAGTTTCAATAGACATTGTAATGCCAACAATCGTTTGAAGAGCTAAAAAAAGTCTTGACTTAAGCACATATTTTGAGGGGACCAAATTGGACTTTACCCTTTCATATGCATACAAATGATTTAGAATTTTCAATTGGAGAAGTTTTGGGTTAGAAAGAGGGTAACAAAGAGTATGCAATCTACTACATGAAAAAAAATCTTCAAGAAGAAGAACTGAACTATATTGTCATAAAAAAAGAAATTCTTCTAGTGGTTTATGCCATCAATAAATTCAGGAATTACATTATTGGATATTCAGTATTTGTCCACACATATCATACTGCTGTCAAATATCTTATGAACAAACCTATAGTGGGAGGAAGATTGGTCAGATGGCTACTCCTTCTCAAAGAATTTTATATTGCCGTAGTGGACAAACCTGGTAAAGCTAATGTAGTGGCAGATTTTATGTCAAGACTACCAACATGATCAACTAAATGAGTGGTGGATGATTTGTTTCCGGATGAACACTTATTTTCTCTAAATGTAAATATTCCATGGTATGATGATATTTCCAATTATCTAGTAACAAGGAACATTCCATCACACTTTTCTCCTAGGGGAAAGAGACAATCGATACACAAATGTTTCCCATATTCATGGATATCAGGTTTTCTATATTATACTAGTCCAGACAACATCATGATAAGATGCATCAAGGAAGATACAATATTTGATATTATGAAAACATGGCATGATGACCCATGTGGATGTCATTTTGCAACAAAAAGGACAACCTGTAAGATCCCCACAATTGGCTATTATTGGTGAAATTTATACAAAGATTTTGTTAGATACACAAGGACCTTTGATAGGTTCTAAAGGATGGGAAAACCAAAAAAAAGTGATGAAATGACATTGCAACCTCAACTAACACTAGCTACTTTTGACAAATGGGGTTTAGACTGTATTGGGCCAATCTCACCTACATCCAACAAAAATAAATATATTCTTGTTTGTACTAATTACTTAACTAAATGGGTGTAAGTAAAGGCCTTACAATTTTCCAGAGATGGCAATGTGGCTAAATTTTTGTATAAGGATATATTTACTAGGTATGCAGTATCTAGAGAAATATTCATTGATCAAGGTCCATATTTTACTTCTGACCTCATCACTAAATTGGTTGAAGAATACCAAATTAGATAAAAGAAGTCAACACCTTACCACCCTCAGGCTAATGGTCAGGTGGAAGTCACTAATAGGGAAATTGAAAGTATTCTCACCAAGACAATGCAGCTACATAGGAGAGATTGGGTTGAAAGGTTACCTAAAGCAGTATGGGCATATAGAACAACCTGTAAAACCACCACTAGTTTTACACCATATGAATTAATATATGGTAAGACAATAGTCCTTCCAATTGAGTTTGAATATAAAACACTAAGGATAATACTAAAATTGGAAATGGACTTAACAAAGGCTCAAAAGGATAGTTTACACACATTAAATGGATTGGATGAGATTAGAATGGAAGCAATCCATCACACTAAGGTAGTAGAACAAAAAAGGATGAAATGGAATGATCTGTACATTAAAAAAAAAAAGTTCAATATTAGAGACTAGGCACTATTATTTGATTCAAGGTATAAAGACTTAAAAGGGAAGTTCCAATCAAGGTGGTTGGGTCCCTAAGAAATTGGTCAATTTTATCCCAATGGAGAAGTCAAGCTGCATACAATAGATGCAGTTATATTTTCACTTCTTGTAAATGACCACAAATTAAAGCTATATAGGAAGCCATTACAGAAACATTATTTCATCTTCTCCCTATTTCAACAATATGGTTCTCACAGTGAACCAAATACAGAATCTAATACAAAGTGATATTTCAGCAGCACATGACATACCAAGCACTTTTGGTGAATGAAAGATTTAGCTACATAGCTCAATCCCTGAGATCACTCAGGATTAATTTCTCATTTTATCTCACAAGAACACACTGCACATTATAATGATGTTCACAATATCTTTAGAGGGACCTATTTTTCAACATTCACAAACGATCTTGATGTCATAGGAACTTTTAACTTAATAGTTGTCAACATTCAAAATGGGTCCTGACACTATAGGTACCTATAGCACCATTTTCCAACAAAAAATAAAAATTCAAATTAATTGGTGCCATATTGATTGCAAGTTTGCGTGCATTAATTTCAAAATACTTACATGTAATGTCCATCCTTTCACAATAAGTACATGTAGCATGATTCGTTTACTACCAATTCACATTTCAAATATTCAAGTTGTCAAATCACCAACGCATATATGTAATTACCGTATCAATTGCACCCACCACCCTACAACTCATTAGCCTACAATTAATTTATGTCACATCGAATAAAAAATTACATACATTGTTTTTAGTTTACATGTGCAACGCATAGTTATCTCTTCCAGCTAGTACTTCAAGTATGCTATCATAATTAATATAATCTTCTTTAAACTTTCATTATGTATTTCATGCATGTGAACTATTCATATCACCAATTTCCCTTATTTCATATTTTCACAACCTCCAAATCAAAAATTTGAAGTGAGGTCACTTCATCAATTAAGTTGGGGATAGGGTACAACTCAATTAGTCTTTTCATTGGTATTCTCAAATCTACCACCTAAATCAAATCCAATAGATAGAAACGACATGCAAAACCCTCCAAATTATATCTCATTTTAGTTACCATTTCCAATTGCCAGATTTCTAAACCCCGAGAACTTGAGCTTAGTCCAAACTATTGTTGAACTTAGAACCTATTCATGAGCTCACATTAAGTTGGTATTGAGAAGGAAAACTTGCAATATGGTATGCAAGTAAAAGTATATGAGGAAAAAATAGGAAGGCAAAAGGTTTTGAAGGTGGTAGAGTATATTGAGCTGAATTTCCAAAATTGAATTGAACACATTGAGTAGAGAAAGCCGGCCAAGATAGGAGGTGATGTCATCAAAAGGGAGTCGGCAACTCATAAAAAAATTTGGAGGATGTAATGGTTCTACCCATATTTACCAGGGTTGGATGGCTTGATTATTTTCTGAAATTAATAGAATTTAGTGATGATATGACTAGAAGCTTTGTATCTACACTTGAATATGATGAAGCAATGGTGAAGGGACTGTCAATAGATGCATCAAAAATTACCATTGCACAAGTCACTGGGTTACCAAGAATTGGGACAAAATTTCGAGCATGAGTTGATGTAGTTGTAGCTAGGGAGGAATTTTGTGAACGAGGAGAGGAATTACACTCATCATCACAAGGTACGAAGAGACTTTCTCTTCCCTATTTATGGGTGAATTGTGATTCTTACATTGTTAGATATATCACCTATGATGGAAGGAAAAACCTCTTATAAATACTTCATTTCAAATTACTTAGTCACCTCAAGAATAATAAGTTAGTGAATGTACCAAACTTTCTTTACAATTGTTTGGAATGAATGGCATCTTAATACCAAAGAAAACAAAGTGACTCTTCTTTATCTCACCATTGTTTAATTATTTTACTGATAAAGAGAATTTTTAGGATTCAATAACCATAAGTGAATTGGGAAGATTTTAATTAGCATGAGGAACCTAATGAGTCAAAGTCTAGGACACCTATAATTGAGGAAATACCATCTTCTTCAAGATCACAAAGATTCAAGAGTAGGAGAGGTAGTGCATCCACCTCTTCTACACCCTCTAAACCAGAAGAAAGGAAGCATACCCCAAAGAAAAAGAGGGATACTCAAAAGAAGAAAGAGGATGTTCCAAAGAAGAAGAATGGTGTTCAAAAGTAAAAGAATAAAGTTGAGGAATAGATACTCACACCTAGACGTTCAGGTAGATTACAAAGACAAGGTGCCATGAGAGGAAACTTAGAAAAACATAAAGAAGAAGAAACGAAAAAAGAACAACAGTAGGAAGATGTCACATTAGTGGAAATATACTTTGAAGTAAAGGGGGATACCCTTGGAAATAAAAATATACCTATAAAAAGGAGAAGGTATGTGTTAACTACCTATGATTCAAAACTAGATGATGTGTTTATTGCTAAGAAATTGTGGACAGAAACCCTAGACAGTCCCATTCATGGAGACTATGAAGAGGGAGGTGATGAATAACATATGGATACAAAGGAGACGTACATAGAAGAAAGAGATGTGAGGAAAGAGCTCCAAGGAGCCTTGGATAGGATTAAACACTTGGAGGATTTAGTACACAATTATGAATAGGACAAGAAGAGAGAAGAAAAAATGTAGGAAATGGAGGAGAAATTGCAGTTTTATGGCCATGGTAGTAAACAATATTTTTTGACACAATTGGCTATAACTAAGATAGGGGATAGAGAACTGACAGTGTCAAATGAGAAATCTCCTATCAAAACTCCTAACTAGCATACAACCTTATCATTTGGCCATCAATTATGGAGGGTAACTATTGAGATTACATAGGCAAAGGCAAAATAGAAGAAGGAAAAATAAATCTTGATTGAAGAACATGCAAAGGAATTGGAGAAGAGAGACATGGAGTTAAGATCAAAAGAAGTAGTTGGGTTAGAGGAAGAAGCAGAAAAGGTTGCACAGATCATCAAATGTAGACCACCAACAAGGACATACACATTGTTTGTAGAGGAAAGATTTCTATGTTTTCAGTTTAGCAAGTTAATTAGTAAATATTTTGTTGGTATGAGTAGAAATTTTGAGTTTCTTAAAAAAAAATTTGCTTCTACACTTGAAGAACAAGATCAGTTGTATGAGTTTTATTTACATAATTATGTATTGTCAGATGAAACGGAGTGGAACCCTCTAATTTCTATAGGGGATCTTTAGATAAGGGCACCTGCCTCCTATTATAGAGATGAACAACTCAAGGGTGAAATAATGAAGGATTATGAAGAAAAGGAGAAATTAATTGCTCTCCCCATAAGGAAGGAAGTTAAAAAACCTGATGCAGTCATTAATGAATGGTTGCAACTCATTGATAAAGGGCGTGAGTAAGAAAATCATGAAACTGAGGAAGTAAGATTATGAAAGAATGCAAATGTTAGTTGTAGGTTTGGGACAACAGTGTTACAAACATGTACAAAATAGATGAAATAGTTTGATCCCTGAATTGCAGAAAAAGGAACAACATTCTATGTATAATTTCATTGCCATGCTTCAAAGGGTACACAAGTATATAGAAATTGGTGTGAACAAAGGGATACACTAGGTAATGCTCACCTTTCACCCACCTATCCTCCTCTATCTAGTTCCATAATGGACTAGGGAGAAATGTGAGAAATGTGAGAAGGCTAGAAATATCAGAATGAGGTAACTTGCTGCATGTCAAGGTTTCTATTTGAAAAAAACCCAAGGGGTTGATGCAGCCATGGACCTGAGGTAGATTACCTTGCAGTACAATCGGTATCCCTAATATTTTTCTTGGGGACAAGAAAAAGGCTAGTTGTGGGATGATGAGTCTAGTTATTAGATCATTCTTTGTTGCTTTCATATATAATTTTAGACACTTTTAGATAGATTTTCCAGATAGTAATCCTACATTATACTACCTTTTCATACTTATTATGTAAACTTGGAGCTAAAATATAATGATGGAAATATGGTTATGACATAGTAGTATTGTATAGCTTATATGTAGATATACATGAAATTTGGATGAAATTCTATGTTTTAATTATGATAGTTAGTCTTGTGTACATGTTTTGTGAATTAACCTTTTTTTCGCCAAAGAGGAACTATAGCACATAGAAATTGCAGATTGAACTCACAAAAATAGAATACTCGAACAACAAAATAGGGGAGTTCCAGATTAAGCTGAATGTGATGATTTTTTATTAAAGTCACTTGATGGAGGTTAAATGTGAATCATTATGACAAGTTAATAAGCACTAAATAAGAGGAACTCCTTTACAATTGGGATTTTGACAATTTTTTGTGTGCTTACATGCAATTCTATTTTACAGAGTTTTAGTCCTATTAGGATTCTTCTTTATTTTTAGTTATGGTTTGAAAAAATTAGTCTTAACCATACACTCATATATTTAGGAGTGGAATTTAATGATTGCAGTTAGTTGTTGCTTTGAATAAGATTCCATCAAGCTTGTATATAGCTGGTGGTTGAATCTATAGATAAGTTAGTTTGGTTTTTTAGTATTTTCATTACAATTTATTTTTAATTTTCAAGACATGATAGAGATTTAGAGTGATTGAATACAATCTGTGAGAAGATCTTAAGTAAATCTTTCATGATATGCAATGAATGAAGTCAATTTTATTGAATGTGTAGAATATGTTAGTTAGATTTGGTTTTAGTTAAGTGAGAACATCCACTTGAGCAGGCCACTCAAGGTAACTATTCCTCACTTCATTTTCCAGATGTTTATTTTTTGTTTAATAGTTGTTTCCAGTTTATCACTACTTCATGAACTATTTGCATGTTAAACTAGGATTTCATACCTTGCTTATTGTTAATGAATGTTCATGAAAATTCATGTAATGGTTAACCAGTAATACTATAGAGGTTAAATTAGTTGAGACATTAGTTGTTATCAATTCTGAGTTGATATAGTAATGTTTTATTAGCAACAGTCTAGTTATAATCTAAGTTGTAGATACATGTAGCCACTAGTTCTCGCTTATTCTTTTACTATTTTATTATTCTATGAATTTCCAGAAAATAGAATAACTTGAATAGGATAGCTTAGGTAGTTTTGAGTCTCTGAAGGAATATACAGTGTTGCGCCATCATAAGTTTACAAACTTTGGGTTGACATTTTAATGTAGCCTTTGTAATGTTGAGTGAATTGTTTAGCCAGATTAACCTCTGAATTGTGTATGGATTACCAAGTTTACAACACATTATTTTATTCCTCTTTATTCCTTGAAATTCACAAAAATTGTTGAGCTCATCAGAGGTCAACTCTCCACCTCTATCAGATCTTAAACATTTTATTTTGATATCCATTTCATTCTCAACCACAACTTTAAATACCTTAAACTTATCTAAAGCTTATGATTTTTATTTGAGAAAAGTAACCCAATTCATTCTAGAATAATCATCAATTAATAACATGAAATAAATATCACCTTGATATCTTCTTATTCTGGTAGGTCCACAAAGGTTTGTATGCACCAAATCTAAAGGACTAGTAGTAGATTGTTCTTTTACTTTGAAACTCTTTCTAGCTTGCTTCCCAATCTGAACTTCCTTACAAACAATGTTGATAGGATTTGTAATATTTGGTAGATCTTTGATAGCTTTAATTGAATTAATTATCACTAGGCTATTAAAATTGATGTGACACATTCTTATATTCCATAACCAACTTTCATTGATTTGAGTCATAAAGCACATACCATTAGCACCTTTGAGCTAATAAACATTTCCATTTATCCTTCTTCCTGCAACAACTAGAATTCTAGAGCATTTTCTCATCTCACAACCATCATCCTAAAACACAATTGTATATCCTTTGCTTCACATATGTCCTACACTCAAAAGTTTATGTTTGAGACCCTTAACATAAAGAACATCATTTGTATTATGCATGCCATCAAAATTGATTGAACCTTTCCACATATCTTAGTAGATGTATCATCACCAAACTTAACAAGACCTGCGAACTTTTTAATTTTAACAAACTTAATCTTATCACCTATCATGTGAATTGAGCATCCACTTTTAATGATCCAAATATTATTCTCTTCTCTAGTGAAAGGAAAGAAGAGTGTAGAAAATGCCTTGCTAATACTAGTCTTCAGGAGAGAGATACATAAAATATTTTAAAACTTGTAATTACAGAAAATAAAGATGCATGTATACATAAATAATAGAGTAGATGATAAAGAATGAACATAATATTTGTGTGGGAAAATGATTTCAGGAAAAACCCCACACACCAAAGCAAATATCTCTTGTATTATAGTAAAACATAAATTACATACAAGTTCAGAGCTATTCTCTTTCAAGTGTTCATTTACAGAATGAATCCAATATTTCCTTACATTCACTTCAATCTTCACACTCATTGTAATCCAATGTGCTACAACATTCATACAAAATTCTCAAGCATTACTAGAAGAAACTGTCATTTCAACTACCATACCAAGCAAATGTTCACAAACCAACTTAATCATTGTTACCTTCTATCGCCTCCAAAGCCCTATCAAAGAGATTTGAAACCTTGTCTCTCTAAATTCACAATATAACTTCGACATGCCTATCATTCCATCCTATCGAGATGTCAAAGGGACTCATTATTATATCCCGCTAATATATATATCCCTTCCATAAGATTCATTCACAATAGTACACCGCTGCTAACACCTTCCATCGAGATATCGAAGAGACTCTGTAACAACTCCTTCCAATATGGAGAAGTCTCGCTGATGAAGACCCATCCAAATATCGAAGAGATGATATGATGACTCCTTCCGATATGAAAAAGTCTCACTGACATAAGCCTGTCAACTTGATGAACCCGAAGTTGATGTCTTTTATGCCAATAATTTTGAGATACTCTTTCTTGAAACATTCTCCCACTTGATGAAGAACTTACTGTCTCCCAATCAACACTTGAAGTCATTGAACATTCTAGGCCCCAAGGCCCATCAAACCGGTGCACCATTTGAACTTATCCATGCTCACAAGCTTCATCAATGCATCAACAACATTCACCAGAGTATCAACCTTTTCTAGACTAACATTTTCATCCTCCACCATATCGTGAACAAAGTGGTACTTTATGTCAATATGTTTCATCCTAGCATGGAAGGTTGAATTTTTTCCAAATAAATGGCACTTTGATTGTCAAAGAAAATAACCAACTACCCTGCATCAAAACCAACATCAAAACACAATCTTCTAAGCCAAACAGCTTCCTTGCAGGTGTCAGTTGCTGCCATGTACTCCACCTCAATAGTGGATAAAGCAACTACAACCTTTCGTTTGCTCATCCATCTAACTACACCACCAAACAACATGAATACATATCCACTAGTGGATATTTTGTTGTCAATCTCCCCTACTCAATTAGAATCCACATATCCATGAATGCTAACTAAACTTTGACATCCAGTAGAGTAACCATGATAACATAAGGCGTACTCATAAGTACCCTTCAAATCCCTAAGAAACTCTCTTCACAACATCCCAATGTGACCTTCCTAGATTAGCCATAAACCAACTAAGAATCCCACTACTTGGGAAATGTATGGCCTATTATAAACCATTGCATACATTAAACTACCTATTGTGCTTGCATAAGGCACCCTGGTCATGTCCTCCATCTCAGTAGGAGATTTTGGACAATCTTCAACAAAAAATTTCATTCCTTGTAACACTGGAACAACTAACTACTTGCAATTCGTCATATTAAACCTCTCTAAGATAGAATCTATATACTTGTTTTGGCTTATCCAAAGTTTTCTATTTCTCCTATCCCTTTTGATTTCTATCCTTATAATATACGTAGTTGAACCTAGATCTTTCATCTCAAATTGTGCTGATAATTGAGATTTTAGTTCAGAAATCATACCATTATTATTCCCAATGAACAACATGTCATCCACATATAGGGAAATAATAAGAAGATGACCATTTTCAGTCTTAATTTGTAAACTATTTTTTCCTTACCTTTTTCAATGAAGTGCTCTGGTTGGGACATGTAAATCTCTTCCTTCAAATAACCATGAAGAAAATTTGTCTTCACATCCATCTGCTTGATCTCTAAGTCATATGCAGCTACAAGTGAAAACAAAAGTCTGATAGACATCAGCTTAGCTACAGGAGAAAATATTTCTGCATAATCAATCCCCTCCACCTAGGAATATTCTTTTCGACCAACCTTGATTTTTGCTTCTCAACACTACCATCCAGACCAATCTTCTTCTTGAACACCCATTTACATCCAACAGGCTTTCATCCTTCAGGAAAAAGTACTAGATCCCATGTTTCATTCTTCTTCAATGATGCCATTTCTGCATTCATGGCTTCTAATTAGGAATCTGAATTAGACATACCCATAGCATCTCAAACATTCCTAGGCTAATCAATGTTAGAAATCAAAGAATGGGCACAATTGGAATCTAACATAGAATATCCAAACCTTCGAAGTTGTCGCTTAGCATGCATAGACCTCCTTAGAAGTTGCGGTTGAAGTTCTTCATCTTGTTTAGAACTTTCAATTCTACTTGAGCTCTCCTCATTAACAATTCCACTAGGATTACGTAGTTCATCCTTATCTAGAGTAAGAGGAATTTTAACTAACTCCTTTTCTACTTCTTTCACCTCTAGTTGCAGATCAACTATAGAAAGTTTTAGCTCATGGAAGATCATACTTCAGCTATACAACACCTTCTTTGTAACTGAGTTCCAAAGCTTGTACCCTTTCACACCAATTCCATATCTAATGAAGATATACTTTACAACCTTGTTTTCCAATTCAGATGTTTTTTCATTGGGTAGATATGCACACGCCTCACAGCTAAAGACTCTAATTTGTCTCAATGAGGGCTTCTTACCAGACCATACTTCCATAGGTGTCTTTTCCATGAGCGTCGAAGTGGGAGATCTATTAATAAAATAACATGTTGTAGCTATAGCCTCAGCTCAGAACTTTTGTTCCAGACTAGCACTACTCAGCATACTTCGTGCCCTTTCCATCAACATTCTATTCATCCTTTTTAAAACTCCATTTTGTTGTGGAGTGTAAGGAGTTGTTTTATGTCTTTTAATTATGTGGTCCTTGCAAAACTTAACAAAATCTATTGAAGAAAACTCACCACCATATCCATCCTCAACACTTAATATTTTTACTAGTCTGATTTTCAACCAAGGTTTTAAATTCCTTAAACCAACTGAAAACTTTTATTTTACTTTTGAGAAAATAAAAAATATCCTTCTTAAATAATCATCTATGAAAAAAACAAAATACACATATTTCGATAATAAAGGACCATTAAATGGACCAAACACATCAGCATGAATATAATCTAGAATTCTAGAAGATTTATGAGGACTTGAATAAAATGAAACACGGTGTTTCTTTCCATATATACAATGTTCTCAAAAACCAAACTCAAGATTACAATCATCAAGCCCTTCAACCAAGATTTTATTTTTCAAGGCTTTTAAGCCTTTTTCATCAATTTGGTCGAGCTTTTTATTCCACAACATTGTTTTATCTACTAGGAGCTTCATCTCCAAAGAGTTTTCACCCTTAGGAACAACACCTCTTTTCTCTACATGATCAGATTTACTTGAATTTGTAGAAGCACTATTAATTTGTGCACCCTTAGCCAACACCATAGAGCCTCTAGTCATTATACAAACACAGTTTGAGAAAGAGACTTGCACACCAACATCATTAAGATTTCTTATAGAAAGTAAATTTTTAGGCAGACCTAGTATATGCATCACATCATCGATTATCTTTATCCTTCCATCAAAAAATTGAATCCTGACTCTTGCATGACCAACAATTTCCAAGTGAGAATCATCACCTAGATACACCCTTCCACCAGTATACCTTTTGTACTTTGAGAACCAACCTCTATGAGAGGTCATGTGAAAGGAAACTCTTGATTCAATAAGCCAAACATCTTCTAATGCTTGATTTTCCTAGGTTGTTATGAAGGCATCTGCATCACTCTGAGATGAATCATTTTCCAAAGAATTGTTTTTCTTTTTCTTCTTCTTCTCCTCTTTACAATCTTTCTAGATGTGTCCAATCTGCCCATAGTTCCAACATTCACCTTGGAATTTTTACCAAGAGACTTTGATCTTCCCTCTAACTTGGATTTAGACTTATTTTCTTTCTTCTTTCCTTTCTCCTTTGTTATGCCTCGAACAAAAAGAGCTTCCTTGGCCATCTTAGAGTATTTTCTCCACATTTATTTTGACAACAGCGAAGGAACTACATCTTCCATCTTGATCATGTTAAACGCATTCAAAAGATCTATAACAGATGCTCCTCCCTCCATCTTCAAACAATACAATTTCTTCCTCAAAAATAACTTATTTACCAAAGACTTCCCTTGATAAATGTCACCAACCTTCTTCTACAAAATTTTTACTATCTTCTCTTCATGGGCATTCAAGAGAACTAAATCGGCCAAGCACAATCTGATAAGACCCTTGGCTTTCCGGTCCATTGCATCCCAATCATCTTGTGAGGTTTTTTGTGGTTTTTTAGAGGACACTAAATCCCATAACTCTCGATCCATGAGAAAATATTGCATTTTGAGTTCTCACAACTCAAAATTGCCACTGTTGAACTTCTCAATCTCTAATCTTCTGAATGTGCTTGCCCTCTTAAATTTGCAATAAGTTATAAAATAGATTTCTCTACAGAACTCCTTATGAGTCCAATTAATGGCTCAATTTTGATAGGTTTAATTATCTATTTTTTTTTGTTACCATAGAATTTGACACTTGGTTGTTGGTATTTTCCATGTTATTTCCTCAAAACCATAGACATTAGGCATAAGTTTATCCTTGTGACTTTTAATGACATTAACATGCTATGTGAATTATCTATGTTAATTTTACATGTGGATTAATGAATGTTACTTTAAGGTAGTTATAGATATGCAATTGTTTGTGTGTGATAATGTTTTTATGTAGATGTAATTAGAGCCTACAAAGTTGAGGAAGTTTTTTCCAGTTGGTCAGTTGCCAACAAGTCAATGAGATGATCATTAAAAGGTCAATGGAGGGAAAACTCTCGATGGAGGGAAAATCCTAGTTCGAATTAAAGAATGTAACTACCTTTTAAATGATCATATTTGTTGTTTGAGAGAATATAGGAGGTGTTGTTATGCTATATATGCATTAAGGCAAGGTTGGCTTGACCAAATTCCATGCATGCATAACCTCCTTTCCTTTTTTTTATGCTTTCCATAAATGACTTCCTCCTAATCTACTGGAGTTGACCGCCTTGTTAGGTAGTTAGTATTTTTTCCTCTTCTATAAATGAGACTCGAATACTCCTTCTCAAAAGGTTCATCGATCTGAAGTTGTACTCACATTTCTAGTTTTCAAGTAATACAAATATGTTACTGTTCTATTGTAATCGCACTTTCAATGAATAAAATGAAGTTATAAGTTTGTTGCATCTGAGTTAGTTTGAAGGGAAACTCACCCAAGGGGGCCCACTTGGTGAGGATTCCATACTTTTATCTTAGTCATTATTTTTTTGTTTAGTAATGGTTATAATTCTGGCAACTGTCTGTTCCTGCAACCACTAGAATTTCATTTTGTGATTGTTCCTACAACCAAAGCAGACAGAGTAGTTTCTTGTCTATTTGCTAAGATTTCTATTTCTATCATGCATTTCAGTTTAGTATAGTTGTTGGTTGATGTTTAGTGCTTATATTACTTCCTTTCAATCAATTTACTTTTAGCATCACATCTTTTATAGTTGTAGAATGAATGTGGCTATAGTAGAAACCTAGTGCACATATAGTCCTAACCCATTACAAGTTCATGTCCTTGGGTTCACAATTAAATGAACCTTCATGATGAGAAAGATAGTTATTCAATACATATTTCTAGTCTCTGAGTTACAGCTTTAAGGGCTTAGTTTTTGAATCATTAGAGGAGGCCAACGTTTTTGGTGCCATTACCAGGGATGGTGTCAAACTAGGAAGTATTTTGGAGTCATTTTCAGTTTATTTCCTGTTTTTGGTATTTCAAAATTTTGTTTTCAGTGTACCCTTCATTAGAATAGGTAATGACCCATTATTCTTCCACACCAATTCTTAGTGTGATTTGGCTAATACTGAGTAATATTGCATGCATGGGGGTAGGAGAAGAGATTCCTTAGGGAGATTATTTCCTAATTACCCTAACCTTGATAACCAACTAGTTAAGTTTCAAAATTTTCCTAAAGAAGAAGTAAACTCTTTTGCTAATGCATTTCCAAATTTGGCCAATTCTGAAACTTCCTCTGAAGAACAAGTTTCCCAAAATCTGATTGAGAACCCATTTTCTCTAATAATACATCAAGAAAATTTGGCTGCCCCAGCTCAGCCTAACCAGCCAACCTTTCATTTTCCTATCCCTCCACAAAATGATGTTGATAACCTCAAGAACATTCTTTCTTCAGTTGTTCCTAAATTCCATGGGCTTGTAATAGAGGACCCAAACACTTTCTTGTTTGAATTTGATATCCTTTGTAGAAGCTATGATTACACTATTGATGCTCATAGGTTTAAGTTGTTTCCCACTACTTTGAAAGAAGATACATTAAGGTGGTTTATGATCTTAGGAAGGAATAATATAAATAGTTGGGATGAGATGAAAGAAAATTTTATTGAGAAGTATAAAGAATATTATGGAGGTGGTGATATGAGGGGAGGTGATATCTTTAGGATGGAGAAGAAGGAGGATGAGAGTTTGGAGGACTATGTTTCAAGGCTCTTGTTTTGTCTGCAGAAATCCACACATCAAGCACTCAATGAAGAGTCTCAGAAGTTGCTCTTCCTTAGAGGGATCAATGAAAATTGTGTTGATGCTTTGGACTTGATAGAAGGAGGTGATATCACCCAAGTTCCTTGGGATGATCTTAGGAAGATATGTCAAAATTACTCTAAATAATCTATGAAGAAAGGGAGAGGTTACCAATCTTCTATGGGTAAATCTTCTATTAATGGAGTTTCAAGAATGGAAATCACTCACCTAGTGTCAAAATTCAAGCAGGATATCATAAATAATATGGAAACTCAACTAGATACACTTCAAGCAAAGAAGAAACATGAGGCAGAGGCAATGTTTGTAGAGTATTGACATCATTGCAGGCAAAGAAAGAAGGACTACAAATGTAAAATGGTGCCCAATATTGACTGCAAGCACATTCCACCTGAATTCAAGCCAATTGAGGGAGATGAAGATCAAGTTTTCTATGTTGTACAAAGAAGGCCATGGGCTCCAAGGCAAGGTATGCCACCAGACCCATTATCTTTGAATGGACCTTACATGAATTCTTATTCATCTGTTAATCAATGGCAGCCCCAATATCCATCAAACTTTGGAGGTTATCCACCTCAACCTTGCAATAACCCTCAAAATACCTGGCCTAGTTACCAAAATACTCCACCCCCTATGGTAGAAAAAATTGGGAAATTGGTAGCAACCTCAAGGAAACTGGCAGCAGACATCCCAATGGAGGGGAGGGCAGTAATGGCCAAACCAGTCAGTTGGTTATATGCAACCACCTCCACAACCTCAACAACCTACAATAATGCCCCCTCCTAACTCAAATACTAGAAAACCTAGACCTACTCAGTTACCAGCTCAACCCACACCCAACCCAAAAAAAAAACCATAATAGCAACCAGTCTATTTTCTAGATTCAAACCAATATCCTACCTATGTTGTGATTTTGAGCAATATCCACCTGCATTCAGGAACCACTTTGCCATCACCTTCCACTCATATTATCACAAAGCTTTTTGTGGAAGAGGAGGGACATCAAAATCTATCTCATGCTCCTGCTCAGTCAAGTGTGCCTATCAATCCTGAACTAGTTCAACAGTGTGATCTTGAACCACCATTTCCTCAAAGGTTAGAAATTTTTAAGCAAAAGGAGGAAGCAACCTTTGATATTTTGGATCAGCTGCAACACAAATGTGTCAAGATACCTTTGTTCTAGGCCATAAAATATGTTCCCATATATGGTAAGGCAATAAAGGAAGCATGCCTTTAAAATCCTGGGAGGAAAAAGAAAGACCCTACCACTATCCATGTAATAGGGCAGTTGGTTGATATCATGCTTAGGAAAGTCGTTATTCCTAAATACACTACCCTAGGTAGTCTTGTAGTTGAATTCATCATAAATGGGATCCAAGTAAAGAATGATCTAATATATTTGGGGGTAGATATTAATGTGATGACTCAGGATATCTTGCAACAACTGAATGTTAAAATCTGAGACCTACTCCTACAGTCCTGCAACTTGGTGACATTTCCATTGTCAAACTTGATGTTTTAGTAGAATACCTTGTTGTTATTCTAGACTCTTGGGAATATCTAGTAGATTTTATGATCCTTTCCCCTAAAGGTACATTAGGAGGATATCCCATTATTTTGGGAAGGCCATGGTTGGCTACAATAGATGCCTACATTGGATTTCAGGCAGGGGACATGACTATTTATGATGGCATAAATACTAGAAATCTTTCTCTTTATCCTCTTGTTCAGCCATCTCATGATATGGATAACCCTGTCTGGCCACATGTTGGTGAAGAATCCAAGGAGATAAATTTAGTGGTACAACTCATGATGATTGGTATAATTCCTTTCATGCAGCTATAGGAAGAGGATGAAGTATTGTCAAATATAATTCAGAACAGTTATGAAATGCATGAAGAATCGCCTGCTATTGAGTCTGGTTCAGCTAGTCCATTGTAGACACTTCTACCTGCTCTTCCTGCACCAAAAATTTCTGCAGCAACTAGTATGTATCATAAATTGCTTCCACATGAAGTAAAAATGGCATGCATTAGTGAAAAAACTATGATAGAGTTGATAACACAAGTGCAAGTTTTAGAAGGTAAACATTTTAACATCAATAACAAGCTTACTAAGGAGCAACAATTGTCCCTGACAAACTTGTTAAAAAAACATCATCCTACATTTGCATGGGATTACCATGACATGAAATAATTAGATCCTAAACTCTATACTCATAGGATCTACATAAGAGATTATTGCACACCAATAAGGCAACCACAAAGGAGAATCAATCCTGCATTAAGGGAGATTGTCAAAGGAGAACTGTAGAAATTATTGGATGTTGGATTCATATATCCTATCTCAGACAGCCAATGGGTGTCTCCTTTGGTGATTGTGCCTAAAAAGGGAGGTAAATGGAGATTTTGTATTGACTATAAAGAATTAAATTATGCCAGCAAAAATGATCATTTTCCTCTTCCTTTCAGAGATCAAGTATTGGATTCACTTGCAGGAAAGAAGTATTTTTCTTTCTTGGATGGTTTTAGTGGCTATAATCAAATATGGATTGCACTCGAGCACCAAGAGAAGATAAATTTTACCTATCCTTGGGGCACTTATTCCTATTCAGTGCTTCCATTTGGTCTTTGCAATGCACCTGCAACTTTCCAAAGAGCAGTCAATAGTATCTTCTCAGATATTTCACTTGAGTACATAGAGATCTACATGGATGATTTCACAACTTATGGTGCTGATTTTGATGAAGCAATGGAAAACCTAACGAAGGTTCTACAAAGATGTGAAGACCATAATATGTCCTTAAACAGTGAGAAATGCTTCATGATGATGCAAAAAGTATTCCTTGGCCACTATATCTCTAACAAGGGAATTCAGGTGGATCCAGCCAAGATTGAGGTAATTACCAGTCTCTCTATTCCTTCAAAGAAAAAATATGAAGAATTTTTTTGGGTCATGCTGGCTATTATATGAATTTTATCAAGGATTTCAATAAAATGACATCACCACTCTATAGTATTTTGACTAAAGATGTTGAGTTCCAGTGGAAATAAGATTGTGACAAAACATTTTCTTCTTTAAAAGAAGCTTTAACCCATGCTCATGTACTCAAAGGTCCTAATTGATAAATCCCTTTCCATATTCATACAAATGCATCTAACTATGCCATTGGAGCTATTTTGGGATAAAATGAGGGAACCATTGAGAATGCAATCTACTTTGTCAGCAAAATCCTACAAGGAGCATATTTTAACTACACTATGATAGAAAAGGAGATGTTGGTAGTCATATATGCCCTCAATAAGTTCAAACATTATATCACTGAGTATCAGATCTTTGTACATATAGACCATCCAACCATAAAATATTTGATGAATAAGCCCTTAATTACAGGAAGATTAGCAAGATGGTTGCTACTCATGCAGAGTTTGATATCACCATCATAGACAAGCCAGAGGAATCAAATGTTGTAGTAGACTTTCTCTCAAGGTTGAATACATCTGAGGACACTCAAGTCATTGATGACTCCTTCCTTGATGAACACTTATTTTCCATCAATATCCACACACCTTGGTATGCAGACATAGCAAATTATCTAGTCACAGGCAGATTTCCCCCTCATTTCTCTCCAAAAGAGAGAAGGGTTCTCATTGAGAAAACTTTTCCTTTCTCATGGATTGCAAGATTTCTATTCTATACTGGACCAAATCATGTGATGAGGATATGCGTAAGAGAAGATGAGACATATGATATACTACATGCATGTCACAATGATGGAGGAAACTTTGCAACCAAGAGGTCAACAATGAAGATTCTTAATACAAGATATTATTGGCCCACACTTCATAAAGATGCGGGCAAGTATACTAGGAATTTGATAGATGTCAGAGAATGGGCTGACCAACTAAATCTGATGAGATGCCTCTATACCCTGAGGTTGTCATCACACCATTTGATAAATGGGGACTTTATTTTTTAGGTCCAATTGATCCACCATCAAATGGTAAATCCTACATCTTGGTTTGCACTAATTATGTTATCAAGTGGGTTGAAGTTAAAGCTATGAAGCATGCCATAGATAATAAGGCTGCAAAATTCCTCTATGAGGAAATATTCACATGTTATGAGGTTCCAAGAGAGATAATGACAGATCAAGGGGCTCAATTTACATCAAATCTTGTTACAGCATTGTTCAATGAATATAACATTAGGCATAGGAAGTCTACCCCCTATCACCCTCAAGCCAATGGGCAGTTTGAGGTGACCAATAGGGAAATAGAGGCTATTTTGACCAAAACAATGGATATTCATAGAAAAGATTGGGAAAATAGGTTTCAAGAAGTTGTCTGGGACTATAGAACCAATTGGAAGACGACCACTAGTTTCACACCTTTTGAATTTTTGTATGGAAAGACAACCATTATGCCTATAGAGTTTGAGCATAAAACTCTTAGGACTACATTAGATCTTGAGATAGACATCTCTGAGGTACAAAAGGAATTCTTTGGATGAAGTTAGCCCTTCATCACACAAAGGTAGTGCAAAATTAGAGAATCAAGTGGCATGAAAAATTCATAAAGGACAAGAAGTTCCAGCCTGGTAATTGGGCACTCCTTTATAACTCCAGGTATCAAGATAATGCAGGTAAGATGCAAACAAGGTGGCTAGGACCATATGAAGTTGTTGAAGTCTTCTACAATGGTGTTGTTCAACTCACAACCATTGACCATGTTAGATTTAAGCTTCTTGTTAATGGTCATCATCTCAGGTTGTATCATAAGTTGGCTTCCAAGCAAGAATTCATGTAGCAATTTACTCAGCACCAAACCCATGAACTTCTTGTAACTGAAGGAAGCGGACCTAGTGTCCCTCCTGGCTAATCAAGGTATGTATTCTATCATAATAAAGACTTCCACTTTTGTGGGAGTCAACTTATTCATTAATTCATCCACCCATCCATCTCCACCTTTCTCTCTCTTCCATAACTCCACCATCACTTCACTTCACCACCTTTTCATTCCATCACCACTCTAATTAATTGCTCAACTGTACTTTCAAAAAGGTAACCGATACTTTCTCCACATTCTTTGCAACAAATACTCCAATTTTTCAGGTATGTGCAAACCAATATGTTACATCTTAATTATCTTTAGTCACAAAAACACAACAAGAAATTAGCACTAACTTTGGCATTGGAATTTAGTGTATTTTGAGTGCATGAATTGAATAATTTGGCTAGCGCCCAACTCGGTGCACATAGGCAAGGTGAGTTCGGTGCCGAATTTTTCATCGTATTTAATGCTATATGTAGTGTCGGATTTAGCATCGGGTCATCAAAGCGCCTTTGTTGGTTCCTAAAATTGCACCGGGTAGCAACGTAGTAAATTACGCTAAAATGGGCACCCAATTTGGCTTCCTGTTTTACTTCCATGTATGCTCCCATTTTTGCTTCTAGTTTTGCTTCCAATTTGATGTCTAGTTTTGCCTCCGGGTTTGCTTCCAATTTTTCTTCCAAGTTTGCTTCCAGTTTTGCTTCTAGTTTTGCTTCTAGTTTTGCTTCCAAGTTTGCTTCCAATTTTTCTTCCAATTTTTCTTCCAATTTTGCTTCCATGTTTGCTTTTGATTTTGCTATCAAGTTTGCTTCCATTTTTTCTTCCAGTTTTGCTTCTGGTTTTGCTTCCAATTTTGCTCCAATTTTTCTTTCAATATTGCTTCTAGTTTGGCTTCCATTGTTGCTTTTTTTTGCTTCTAAAAATGCTTCTTATTTTTCTTCCATTTATTAATTTAATATTTTTTATTTCAATTTGATTAGTTAAATATATCACGCCTCTTAAATAACTCATATGATTAAATAACAATATAATTATTGTAACATGATCATCATCTATAATTAAAACAAGTGAGTCAAATATCTATAATTTAATTGAATTTGACAACATCCATATTGAGCAGTAAATTAAAATCATCATACTTAATAAATATCCATCCAAAAATCATCAACCACTTTTAATATATATAAATTGACAAGTCAATACGATAAGATCATTATCATATATAACTAAAACAAGTGAAATTCAAATATGACAGTACATAAAAAACATGTCAAAATGATACATGTCCAAAAATTGACATAAGTGAAAATGATACATGTACAAATGATATAAATAAAATTGATAAATTATGTAACTCAAATTGATACAAGTCAAGATGATACATGTCCAAATGATATAGTGAAAATTATACATGTCAACGTGATACAACTCAACAATATATTGTTGTAGGTCGTGAAAATTATACATATGATAGTAACCATGAAAAGAGTCATCATAACTATATATCAGCAATGATCCATGATTTAGTCTATATGATCATGAATGTCACCGGTTACTATCATCATCATTGCCATTGCCATAGGTGTCTTCCGTATTTGTGACATCATCATCATTGTGATTGGCCTAGGTGTCTTCCATATTTGTGTCATCATCATACTCTACCATGTGATCTATACTAGCAAAACCAATATTTTGTGGATCTATATCATGTTGACGATCATCTTGATCTTCTGGAAGACCCGTGTTCTACAAAAAAAACATTTAAAATGAAAATTTATTATTTATTTCATGCAATAATTTATGTTTCTATTATATATCTAATATTACATCGAAACCATAATCATATTACATCATATCAAAGTGCACATATCATAATAAAATTTTAAAAAAGTTACAGCTAATAATGGTGAGTCAGGAGAAACTTCAGCTTTCAAAAATAAAGCCAATTAGGCTGGAAGACTTGTGGACCAGGCCAACATTTGGTGGAAGAGGAAGAAAGATGACTAGAACTCTAGAGGCCCACCATAATGGATTTCAGTATTCAACCATGAGAGAAGAAGAGAGAGTTGATATCATGTATCAAAACATTAAGCATGCATTCTTCCAGCTAGCGAAGAAGGAGATGATTACTTTGCTTCATTTTCATTTGCATAACCATATCAGGGTGTGGGAACCAAGAAGACCAACAATGTCTAGTTTTATGTGGAGGTAATCAATGTGGTACAAACTTTAGGAGGGGCAAGAAGGTCAATGTATGATCTTAATGAAATTGAGGAAGAACAACTAGAGAGGGACAAGACTACAGAAAGGTATTCAAAGCACATCAACCATGTGGTACAAATTATTAAATCACAAAGATGATATGTAGCAATGAAAGAATCTGAAAAGACAGAGAGAGCTACACTAGTGACTCAGAAGAAACTTCAACTTTCAAAAACAAAGCCAATTAGGCTGGCATACGTGTGGATTAGGCCAGCATTTGGTAGAAGAGGATGAAAGAAGACTGGAAGTCTGGAGGCCCACCATAATGCATTTCGGTATTCAACCATGAGAGCAGAAGAGATAGTTGATATCACGTATCAAAACATTAAGCATGAATTCTTCCAGCCAATGGAGAAGGAGATGATTACTTTGCTTCATTTTCATTTGCATAACCATATCATGGCATGGGAACCAATAAGACCAAGGATGTCTATTTTTATGTGGATTTAATGGATGTGGTCCAAACTTTAGGAGGGTAAAGAAGGTCAATGTATGATCCTAATGAAATTGAGGAAGAGTAGCAAGAGAGGGACAGGACTGCAAAAACACAAAACATGTAAGAGAGCTATGGGAGCAGCCTCATCTAAAATATTAGATTACATAATCATGGACTGCAGAAACACAAAACATGTAAAAATAGAGATATAGTCTCCCCACTAAAATACAAGCATACATAGTAACCAGGGATTAAATTTAATAGTTCTCTCAAAAACATACGATGATAAAACAATTAGCTTTTAATTAACAAGGATAAGTACAAGAACTTGCGATTCACCTCTAGATGTGGAAGGGCGCTTCACTTGAGCACCCCCCATGTAGCTCTCCTCCCTTCCTCTCTTCATTTATATGACCACTAATCTCACCTCAAGCTGCTCTTGCAAAAAAAAAAATATCATATTCATTACAATTAGTATAGGTTTCTTGTTTCTACAACCCCCTCCTCCTCCTTCCCTTACAATCATAAAAAGCATGAATCCTTCACAGACAAATCCCCAAATTCTCAACCGTCAAAATGGATATAAATAAAAAACACAAAATATTCAAACACCAAAATTAAGATCAGGCTCCTCTAAAACCCAAGAAGAAAAAGCAAAAAAATAATCACATAAAATTGAAGCTTCTGGAACAGAAGTACTCAACCACGTATTTGTGTCCAGAGGTCAAGAGATCGAGACTCGTGGAGCTTATTTAATTTTCACTACCTTGTCTCGCATTTTTTCTTTCTTTAACAGATCCTCGCAAGCTTAATGGCAAATTAGAAATAAATTATTTCATTGAAACCCCAACTATTACTAAAGCCTTCTTAAAAAGGAGCATCAATTTAAAACATATACATGCATGACCTTTCAAGGCTTAAATAGACTAGCCTCTGCACTAAACACTTTCCAAAAACAAACAAAGGGCATTGCAATATAATACAAAATAAAATAAAAAATAAAAGTAAATTGTGAACCAAGATGAGCACCACAGACCTTGTTTTGAAGCACAAAAATCCGTTGTTCAAAAAAATTTGAACCTTCGTCAATCCGCTACAATGAAAATCAATCACAATTCCATCAAATCCATGAAATACTAAGGCATAAAAATATCCTCATCCTCTTGTCGCTCCTCCTCCTTAAGGATTTTTCAAGTGAGTAAGAGAGCTATGGGAGCAGCCTCATCTAAAATATTTTGGTATTCAACCATGAGAGTAGAAGAGAGAGTTGATATCACGTATCAAAATAATAAGCATGCATTCTTATAGCTAGCGGAGAAGGAGATGATTACTTTGCTTCATTTTCATTTGCATAACCATATCATGGCATGGGAACCAAGAAGACCAAGGATGTCTATTTTTATGTGGAGGTAATGGATGTGGTCCAAAATTTAGGAGGGGCAAGAAGGTCAATCTATGATCTTGATGAAATTGAGGAAAAACAACAAGAGAGGGATAAGACTGCAGAAACACAAAACATGTAAGAGAGCTATGGGAGCAGCCTCATCTAAAAGATTAGATTACATAATCATGGACTGTAGAAACACAAAACATGTAAAAAAGGAAAGATGATAAAACTACAGACTAATTATATCCCACAAATAAGATCATGCTATCCATAATGCACGCACTCATTTTAAGGCATTCAAAAAAAAATAGAGATATAGTCTCCCCACTAAAATACATGCATACATAGTAACCAGGGATTAAATTCCTTTAAACGTTCTCTCAAAAAAATACAATGATAAAACAATTAGCTTTGAATTAACAAGGATAAGGACAAGAGCTTATGATTCTCCTCTAGATGTAGAAGGGTGCTTCACTTGAGCACTCCCCATGTAGCTCTCCTCCCTTCCTCTCTTCATTTATATGACCAACAATCCCACCTCAATTTTCTCTTGCAAAAAAAAAATATCATATTCACTACAATTAGTCTAGGTTTCTTGTTTCTACAACCCCCTCCTCCTCCTTCCCTTACAATCACAAAAAGCATGAATCCTTCACAGACAAAACCCCAAATTCTCAACAGTCAAAATGGATATAAATTAAAAACATAAAATACTCAAATACCAAAATTAAGATCAAGCTCCTCTAAAACCCAAGAAGAAAAAGCAAAAAAGGATCACATAAAATTGAAGCTTCAGGAACATAAGTATTCGACCACATATTTGTGTCTAGAGGTCAAGAGATCGAGAATCACAAAGCTTATTTCATTTTCACTACCTTGTCTTGCATTTTTTTTCTTTCTTTAATAGATCATCATAAGCTTACTGGCAGATTAAAAATAAATGATTTCATTGAAACCCCAACTATTAAAAAAAACTTCTTAAAAAGGAGCATCAATTTAAAATATATACATGCAAGGCCTTTCAGGGCTTAAATAGACTAGCCTATACACTAAACACTTTCCCGAAACAAACAAAGGGAATTGCAATATAATACAAAAGAAAATAAAAAACAAAAGTAAATTGTGAACCAAGATGAGCACCACAAACCTTGTTTTGAAGCACAAAAATCCATTGTTCAAAAGAAATTGAACCTTTGTCAATCCGCTGCAACGAAAATCAATCACAATTCCATCAAATCCATGAAATACTAAGGCATAAACATATCCTCTTCCTCCTATTGCTCCTCCTCCTTAAGGATTTGGTGGTGTTGTGGTGACTCCCACAAGTCTTCTACCAATGGTGTGCGGTAGTGCAGTGACCACTATTGTCTCGCGGCTCCTTCATCAGCTAGGTGCGGTAGAGTGGCTTTTACCATGGTCCCACAAGTTGCTTCTTACTTCTCAGTGGTAGTGTGGTGAAAGCTTTTGTGGCAGCATTTTTATTCACAAAGGAGGCCATGGAGAGAGGACATGGACAACATAGAAATACTAAATCGCTGAGAGGAAAGTGGGTGGACATTGTAGCAGACAATAATGCTAATGACCAAGACTTCTAAATTTTTAGAATTATTTGCAATCCATGTTTAAAAAAGGATGATTCTTATGGCCTCAACTTTGAAATTCTTCAGTAATATTATGTTGTACTTGGACAATTGAAAATGTGTTTTATTCTCCTAGCAAGCTTTTTTATTTTCCATTATAATTCTAGACCAAACAACATTTGCAGGGATGGCCTTTTACACCAATCTTAATTTGTATGAAGTTCACGAACCTGTTGTCAAGCAGTAAATTCATTTCGTAGATAGGAAATGTAAAGGCTTCATTTAAGAAAAGATAAGTAGTTTCTTTATGAGGGTAACCCACATGCAAAAATTAAAAAGCACATAAAAAAACAATTGTACAATAGAAAATCAGATTCAATCAGTTATGTCTTATTTCGCTTGCACACTTATTTGAAAGACATAGGGTATTCACCATACATTTCCCTTGACAAAGAAAACATGTGCTTTCATTTATTTTTATTGTATATCTCATAAGTGAAATTGTTGTTACATGATGATGCACTGAGAAAATAATATATACAAAAAAATGCAAAGAAAATGTTTGAAATTTAACATGCAACCTACTATGTTTTTTTTATCGGTCATAATATTTGATTTTATTAATAATAATGCAGAATTTACATCAACTTCAAAAATTAAGTCCATCCAACAACTTCTAAAATATGTCTATTTAACCACCACAGTTCCCAACAAACCAGAAAAAAACTACTGAATCTTCCCGTAAACAACCCTATCTACTATTACCCATACCCCATACTGTTTACATTTTCAAATCAAGAACAAGGTTTAATCCCATAAAACGTACAGCAAAAACTAAGATATAAACTGTATTTTAACCAAAATTGAGCTTCAGTTTACGTGGAAGTGTCTGACGTGCTACCTAGTTGCATTGGGAATATTTCCTTGATTGGCTTCACCTTCTTCCTTGGGCGCAAACCTTTCTTCTCTTGCAACTCCTCTCTGGCGACATCTTTGAGTCCCTCAATGACCGTCTCAACCTCCATTATTTCTACACAAAATTTTAGGGCTTTCCATCCTAGCTATGCTCATCCTCTCCACATAGCTTTGGTGATTCCTTCTAGCCACCTAATGAAGGGATGGTTTATCTCTGCTACTTCAAGGTCCATATGATCTTCCATGCCTTCACTCACATCAAAGCCTTCTCCTGGTATAGCCCATTCTAGGATACTTTCCATATTCACTAAGAAATCCTTGTGTACCAATGCCTTCATTAATTTCCTCACTTCCTCCACTGACTCTCCTAAGTCCAGCCCCCATTCCATGATCAGTGAGTAAATATCCATATTATTACGATATATGTGCTTCAAATATTTGAATCCAGTACCTAGGTTTTTTTGCATAGATTGTGCCACCTTCACATCGCTGGAGAGGAAAAATCCTCTCAACCTCTTCACAGTTTCTTTTCCAACAAAAGGGTCCAATTTTCTCCTTGAATGTAGAGTGAAATCGGCCTCCATTTCTTCTTTGGTATGCTAGCTTCCAAACTACCTCACACCACAGACCTGTTACATTCCTTGCCACTGCAAACCGAGAATCATCAGACAAAATGCCTTGTGTGTCTTTAAAACACATCCTATTGCCATCCCTCACCATTAATGTTGAATGTATGTCTAGTGCCTATTCAAGGGTTACCATGATAAAGATCAAAGCAAAGACTGAGATCTATTTAAAAACCACTATCATGAAGATATTAAAGATGTCAAATCCAAAACCCTAGCAGCTGGAGTAATGAACACAGTTTGAAAGAGGAGAGAGTGCTAGGGAAGATTTAGGAGATCTCCACATTATCTAATCATAGGAAAATAAATCATTTATTTATTTTTTAAATTAAAATAAATTATTCTAAACCCTATATAGGACACATTGATACTTCAAAAGCATTTGATTTATTTTTTAAATTAAAATAAGTCATTCTAAACCCTATATAGGATACCCTATATTCAAAAGCATCTGAAGGAATTTGAGATTATGCAAACATATGTCAATTAAATACCAGGTTTACAAATAGTAGCACGAACATTGTAACCCTTGTTGATCAAAGCTAGATTTGATAAACAACAATGAATCCTATGCCTCCTATCATGCACATCTCCTTACCATTCTCTGTCATTCTTTACTGAAACATTTCTCCATTTTGGAAGGCTACGCCTGAAAAAAAAGGTTTCAAAAAAGGTTTTATTGTATGTTTATTAAAATGAAAATTCCATTATGGTGGGCTATGCTTGAAAATAAGATTTCGACGAAATTTTTAGAGTGTTTTTATTAGAGTTTTAGAGTATTTTGGCAAGCTATATTCTTGATTCCTTAAATTATTTATTCAAATGGATTGTGACTAGCATGATTTTCTACCACGATTATTGTACTATTGTCATCTCTTATTATACCCTCTGCGTTATGGTGGTGTTTTTCTCTTCCCTTTAGTTGTTTACCGCACTACCACCTTGCTCAAGGCTTCTTTCTATGGGGTTGCGGTGTATACCACTCTACCACATATGTTTATCACTTTCCTGATGGTATAGCGGTGTATTCTTTTGATCATTACCTGAAGAGTGTCGATGAGACAATCTTCTTTGTCTTACTGATATCTCAATGTCTCATCGACATTATATCTTATGTTCCTTTGATGTTGGTTATCACAAGTTAATATTTCTTGGTGATATGCCACTGTCTCATCGCTATTTTCCTTCGGCGATATTTCTTTATATATCAGTGTAACTCTGCCATGTTGGGGAGACTCATGATTATCGTTGTGGTATGGTGGTGTTTTTCCCTTCTCTTTAGTTTTTTACCGCACTACCTCCTTGCTCAAGGCTTCTTTTTGTGGGGTTGCGATGTATACCACTCTACCACATATGTTGCTCACCCACTCACTGGTCTAGCGGTGTATGCTTTTGATCATTACTTGAAGAGTGTCGATGAGAAAATCTTATTTTTCTTACCGATATTTCAATGTCTCATCGACATTACTTCATTATATCCAAGAGTTGTGTTTCTTTGAGCACTTGTAGATATACCTTATCAATGTGACGTAAGTGATTCTCTCCTTGATATGCCTGTATCTTGTTGACATTTCACTGTTTTACATCGTCGATGAGACATATAAATAAGTCTCTTCGACATAGGGGTGTCTAAATTGTTGCTAAACCCAAAGCTAAACTCGAAGCCAAAGGGGGCGGTAATTGTAGCACCACACTCGAAGTCAATATCGACGCTAAAGGCATTGATAATTTCGGTGTAAATTAGTGCCTAAATTAGCACTGACTTGTCCTGATCAGTGCAAATAAATGCCAAAAATAGCGCCATCTTGATAAATAGCGCCAACGTTTACAAAAAAATGGAAAAATATACATTAAAACGTTGGGTGGAAGCAAAAAGTGGAGCAAAAAATGGAGCAAATAACATGGATTTGTTGTAGTGAGTACATTTATTTAATTAATATCAATTAATGTTGATATTATACATAGCATATAATTATACCTTGCCCTATCAAATCATCATTACCACCCAACCTATGTGGACATATGCTCAAATTTAGGTTGGGTGGGAAGTGTGAATAATATGTCCACGTGTCAATCCATGTCAACAAAATTTGAATTGATCCAATTTGAATGATAGAGTGAAATGATGGCTTGCATGTGTGAAATGACACCAAACCGCCACCATTTTCTCGGTAGTACCATTCATTTATGATTCCTTATTGCCTTTATCGCCTTAAGTCATAATTTTAAGCCACCAAAAAGGTAAAATTCAAATAACATTGGTGTTAGGACTTCAGAAGAGTTGCAGGTAGAATAAATTTGGTCTCCAAAGAAAGATTGCAGGAAAGGAAACCTTGCAGAAGTGCTTATTTGATTGTAGGAAGCTAAAACAATGGGAGGTTAGTTAATTAGAAATGAACCCACAGTTCATGATGTGATCCTATAGGATGCACCTTCTCAAGCTGAGTTCAAGAATTGTGTGTGGCTGGATTATTTCCTAGAGCTTGGAAGTTATAATGAGGATATTGCGCTAGAATTTTCTCAGATGTTCTTTGAAGGGAAGGCAATGGTAAAAGGGGTGGAGGTGATAGCTACTAAAGAGAGGATTGCAGAGGTAACGGGTTTTTCGGCTGATGGTGAGCTATATCTTGCTACCAGAGATGTAAGGACAGCTAGGGCCAAATTTATTGAACATGATGACCCTCCATTGGAAGTGGATAAGAAAGGTACGAAGAGAACCTCTCTATCAGAGCCGTGGAAACAAGTAGTTGTACACATTGTGAATTACATTACTTGTGAGGACCACTAGTAAAACCTCCATTATGTACACTTCAATCTCTTGATTCAAATAAGGTACAAGAGAAGAATGAATGTACCTAATGTGTTGTATCATCTCCTTGTAATCATGGAATTTGAGACTCAAAAAGGTAGGGATAATTTTTTCTCTCACCATTTGATAAAATTATTAATAAAGAAATCTTTGCAAGAGGTGTCTGATATGACATGGGAGGAATTTGTAAATATTGACCAATTTAGACCAAAAAATATACAACCTAGAGCTCTACCCCAACCTTGTAGGGTTAGTAGGAGAAGGAGTGTTGTTGAAACCACTTTTGGTGCGTCAACTTCTGGTGCAAACCCTAACATAAACTTTCTTGTAGTCAAACATGCTATAGAAATTAGTTCTTCTGATTCATAACATTCAGACAAATATAGTTCCTCTTCAAAATATGATGATGATGTTCTTCCTAAAACCCCAATTCAAACTAGGGCTGCAATTAGGAAGGAGGAGGCACAAAAGAGAGGAAGAAATGAGGAAAGGGAAAGCCAAAAAGCAAACGAAAAAAAAAGTAATACCAAACCCTAAGAAATGGAAGGTTGACACTGTCCTTCCTACAGCCGAAGAAAAGCATGAAATCCCTCCTAAGAAATCAAATCCATCCGATTCATCCACTAGTATGCCTTCAAAGAAAATCTTTGGGCTTCAAAAAACATCTAGGGAGGACATAGAAGTGCATATGGGTTAGGAAAATGTTAAAGAACAAGTAAATATAACACTAGAAAAACTTGTTGCTATTACAAAACAAGTTGAGAGTCAAGAGCATTATGTGAATCAAGAACTCCTACAACAAGAGTGAAATTTCCTACAACAAGAGCAAGAGTTCTTGCAGCAATAGTAACAACTCCTACAGTCGGAACAAGGTGAACAATCAAAGTCACTACAGCTGGTGCTATATGAACAGCAAGAATCAGTGCCAAGGAAGATTTTGGTAGGAACACATAGACCCCCTGATTTTTCATGGAATCTTGTAGCCATGAACCTATGGATTAAAATGAAAAGGAGGGAAGAGGAATGGAAAGAGGAGAAACGCAAGCTAAAGGAATAATTTAAAAAGAAAGATGCATAAATTGAAGAAAAGAACATAGATATTGTTGCCTTGAAGGAAAAGGTGGATAAGGTGGTTGTGTTAGTGCCTCAGATGCTCACATGCAGGAATATTCCTAGAGTCTATGCCCTGTATTTGAAGGAGAGGAATCTTTCTTTTAAACTATCAAGGATCATTTCAAGTTTGAATCCTTCTATTGAGACTCCTCATGAATTTTTCTAGGCTTATCAATTTTCACCTTTTGAAGTTAAAAATTTGTTGTGTGAACTATACCTGCATAATTAGGCTGTGTCCCATGATCATGATTGGATCCCATTATTGTATATTGGGGATCTCCATTTAAGGGCATTTATGTCCTAGATTCAGAATGAAATTAGTTTGGGACAACAGTCTAAGACTTACAAGGAAAGAGAATTCAATACTCCCTTGCCCATCAGAGCTGAATCTAGTAAACCCGTAGACATTTTCCAAGAATGGCACAAATTCATTTACCGACCAAGTTATAACAAGATAATCATGCCTATTAGAGAAGAAATCTACAAGGAATATGATAAGGTAGAAAAAACTACAGGAAAATCGGTAATGGGGTATTTATCACAAAGGTGGAACAGTTTGACTGATGAGTTGAAGCAAATCGAACCTCACTCTTTACAAAAATATGTTGCAACATGCAAAAGAGTTGAAAAATACATACAGCTTGGAAGGATGAAACAACATTTTTGGCTTCCATTAACCTTTCATCCACCTACACTATTATGGCTTGTGCCAGATTTTAGGTATTACCAGTATGACATAGCTATAGAAAGGCAAAGATGGAGCAGGTTGGAGAGAAAGCAAGGGTTATATTGGGACCCCAATTCAGACACTACACAAACTGATGTGGGGCAGCTAGTAGTTGCAAACTTCAAAGTATTGACTAGGAAAAGGAATAGTACTTCCTTTGCTAGAGGACCAACAAAACCTTAGGTTGGGGGGAGTGACGAGTTCAACTAATGGCTCAATTTTGATAGGGTTCATTATCTATTTGATGTTGTTACTATAGACTTTGACACTTGGTTGTTGGTATTTTCCATATTATTTCCTCAAAACCATAGACATTGGGCATAAGTTTATCCTTGTGAATTTTAATGATATTAACATGCTATGCAAATTATCTATGTTAATTTTACATGTGGATTAATGAATGTTACTTTAAGGTAGTTATAGTTATGAATTTTTTTATGTGTGCTAATGTTGTTATGCAAATCTAATTAGAGCCTACAAAGTTGAGGAAGTTTCTGCCAGCTGGTCAGTTGCCAAGAAGTCAATGAGATGATCATTAAAAGGTTAATGGAGGGAAAACTCTCGATGGAGACAAAATCCTAGTTCGAATTAAAGAATGTAACTTCCTTGTAAATGATCATATTTGTTGGTTGAGTGAATATATGAGGTGTTTTTATGCTAGATATGTGTTAAGGCAAGGTTGGATTGACTAGATTCCACAAATGCATAACTTCCTTTCCTTTTTTTATGCTTTCCATAAATGGCGTCCTCCTAATCTATTGGATTTGACTGCCTTGTTAGGTAGTTAGTAGGTTTTCCTCTTCTATAAATAAGACTCGGATACTCCTTAGAAGGTTGATTGATCTGATGTTGTACTTGCATTTCTAGTTTTCAAGTAATACAGATATGTTACTATTCTATTGTAATCGCATTTTCACCAAATAAAATGTAGTTATAAGTTTGTTGCATCTAAGTTAGTTTCAAGGGAAACTCACCCAAGGGGGGCCACTTGGTGAGGATTCCATCCTTTTAGCTCAATCATTATTTTTTTGTTTAGTAATAGTTACAATTTTGGAAACTCTTTGTTCCTGCAACCACTAAAATTCCATTATGTGACTATTCCTACAGCCAAAGCAAACCGAGTATTTTCTTGTCCGTTTTCTAACATTTCTATTTATTTCATGCATTTCAATTTAGTATAGTTGTTGGTTGATGTTCAGTGCTTATGTTACTTCCTTTTCAAGCATTTTACTTTCAGCATCATATCTTTTCTAGTTGTAGAATGAATGTGGCTACAATAGAAACCTAGTGCACATATAGTGCTAACCCATTTCAAGTTCATGTCCCTAGATTGACAATTAAATGAACCTTCATGATGAGAAAGATAGCTATTCAGTACAAATGGCCAGTCTCTGAGTTACAACTTTAAGGGCTTAGTTGTTGAATCATTAGAGGATGCCAACAACTCCCACTAAACAAGATCAACACAAAAAAATCATCTTACCCACAAGGACAAAAAAGTTGGCTAAGCTTTGATACCAACTGAAATGAAAGAAGAGTGCAAAAACTGCCTTCCTAATACTAATCTTCAGGTGAGAGACATAAAATCCTTCAAAACTTGCAATTAAAAAACATAAAGATGCACATACACAAATAATAGAATAGACAATAAAGAATGAAAATAGGATTTACATGGGAAAACCCTCTCGAGAAAAAATCCACACACCAAAGCAAAGATCTCTTGTATTACAGTAAAATGTAAATTACATACAAGTTCAAAGCTATGTTATTTCTGGTGTTCATTCACAGAATGAATCCAACAGTATTTCCTTACATTCACTTCAATCTTCACACTCATTATATTCTAATACACTATGAAATTCATACAAACTTCTCAAGCGTTACTAGAAGAAACTGGCATTTCAACTGCCATACCAAGCAAACAGTCACAAATCGACTTAATCATTGTTACCTTATGTTGATGTTGAAGTCTTATTGGAATATCAAAGAGACTTGAAACCTTGTCTCTTTGAATTCCCACTATCACTCTAACATTCCTATCATTCCATCCTATCAAGATGTTGAAGGGACTCATTATTATGTCCCACCAACATGTACATCTCCCTCTGATAAGAGTCCTTTGCAATGGTACACTATTGTCATCACCTTCCATCAAAATATCAAAGAGACTCTATAAAAAATCCTTCTGATATGGTGAAGCCTCATCAATGAAAACCCATCACAATGTCAAAGAGATGATATGAAAAATCCTTCCGATATGATGAATTCTTGCCGAAATGACCCTTCCAACCCGATGAACCCAAAGTCGATGCCTTTTACGCCAGTAAGTTTGAGCTCTTTCTCAACATCTAGCATGAAAAGAAATCACCATTTCTCCTTCAATAATATGACCTATTTTTGGAGCACTTTCCTTCATACATCTCTTAGAGTTAGAATTAGTTTCATCATTTACATCCATGAACAAGAATTCATTATCCTCATCATCATATATACTGGCATCTTCTTTAACATAATAACTTCTCTTAACTGATTTAGCTTTGTTCTCCTTATATTTATCTTTTGAAGATTTGATAGGACATCTTGAAGCATAATGACCAATCTTTCCACTTGAAACATTTGAAAGGTAAATTACCTTTGTATTTTCCAGTGCCCTTTTTCAATCTCCTCACAAATTTTTCATCTACATAATCAACATCATCTAGTTTTGATTCTTCATTCTTTTCAGCTTTGCCAACATTAAAAGTAGTCTCATTCTTTGAAGCACTTGGACCAAACTCTCTCAATTAAAAAGTAGTTAAAGCACCAAACAATTGATCTCTAGAATACTAATTTAAATTTTGAGCTTCTTCAATAGCAGAAACTTTATGACTATAAGATTTAGGCAGAGTTCTTAATACCTTCTTTACTACCTCATCTTCTTCAATTTTTCCACCAAGGCCTCTAATGCAATTGACAACTTCATCCATTTGATGAATGTAGCTTGTAATATCTTCATCCTCTAAAATTTGAAAGGTTTAAAACTTGATCTTTAGGTTTTGCATCTTATCTTGCTTGAATTTTTCATCTCCCTCATAAACACTTTGCAACTTCTTCCAGATCTCACTAGCAGATTTGAGATTCATAACTTTCACAAGTTTTAAATTAGAAAGACCACTCAAAAGAGCTAGCTTTCTTTCCCATTCTTCTCATAGGCCTTGATCTCATCATTAGTGCTCAGACCATTTGCAAGCACAATATATCCAAATTCAACATACTTCCAAATTCAAAATCCTAGCGAAACAAGGAAACCTTCCATATTAGTCTTCTAGAATGAATAATATACTCCATCAAATAAACAATCCTCCTTCTTGTGCACCATCCCAGATCTACGTCAAGTGGTTAATCTTTATTTCGAGGAACCTTTCTTTGATACCAATTGTTTAATGCACAAGACAATTGAGAGGGGGGTGAATCGGTTGTTCATTAAAACATCAAACCCTCACTAACATTCAAATCCACATTAACCTTAATGTGTTCTAATGAATTAGCTTGAAAGTAAATAAAAGAAACTAAAACCACAACAAAACATAAGATTTACATGGAAAACCAAAGAAGGAAAAAAACACGGTGGGGATTAGCTCATAATATAAAGTAATTGCAACACCGAATACAATAGGCTCACTATCGAAGGGCTCACTACCCAAAAGAGAAGAAGGGCTCGCTGTCAATGGCTCGCTTCCATATTAAAAAAATTAAGAAATAAGATAGTTACAATGAGAAGTCCATCTTAGAGCAACAGAAACATTCCACCACTACACCACCAGTACATTCACACTTTCTCTAAAGAATGTAGTCACCATCTACTCACTGATTCTAGTAGTCTTGTTAAATATCACACTATATTTCACACTTTCCCACTTCATATCACAATTTTCATTACACACACTTCATACATACATCCTCCATCAACTCAACACACTTATATACCCATCGCAACCTTGAAAACAATTTACAAGGTCGGCTATGCACCTTAACCATGTAAATTCAAGTTAGTTTGGCACTAAGAATTATTTTGGTGGAGAGGAATGAAAGCGGACCACATCACACCTTAAAACTGAAACCTGAATCTATTCATACATTCCATACCACACTTCCACATACACCGAAGAAAATCTGCAATTAGTGTAAACACCCAAGGTTGGACAAACCTATGTCAACATCATTGAAAATTTAAGTACACACTTCCTTTTATCAAAGACGGCTTCAAAACCACACACAACACTCAAACACAATTTGAAATATTCCACAAACACCCTAAAATCCAATAAATTTCTTCATAACAACTTTAACTTGAAGAATGTACCCATCTTGTACAATCAGTTAACCTTCCACATACTGTAACTCAAGAATCTTACTCTATGGAGCACCCAAACTCAAACAACTTAGATTGAAGATAGATATGAGAAATATAAGCATACTTCCAAATCCACAAGACTATAAACCACACTACAAATAAATGCGGAGAAAAACCATTTCTCCTAGACACCACTGCAATACATTGTTCACACACTAGTGAACACAACTTTCTCTAAACAACGATCCATAACAAGAAATTCTAGATATAACACTTCTAAACAAATCTGATCAATATATATGAACCACATAAGTAGATCTTCAATATAGAAGAAATGCAAAGCAAAAACCAGAACACTACTTTTCTATACTGAACACTTTTTACCACACTATTTCCTCTTCTATTCAAATTTTCTCAAAAGCACTTGAAAACCAAGCACTAAAAACACCAACACATCATCCGTAACACTTCCTTATCACAACCAAACCAGACGTAGTACCACAACTCAACCACACACATGCTTATCAGGGAAACACTAGAGGTTGACACTAGTTATTTTACTAATGACAACATAATGCAATAAATCAAAGCACTTATAAGGTTGACATCAATGCAACAACATAGATATTTTGACATCAATGACAACACAAGCTACACATACTTCCAACATTATGATGGTTGCAGCCATGGTCTACATGTTGATATGGCTTAGCTCTATTTGAGCCCATGATTGAAGACCCATCACAAACTAAAATAAATTATCCACCTCAAGCATGTCCTTTATCTCAAGTATCAATGTTGAGAAATAGTTGTATAGAACCTTATCATCCCTTTGGCTATCATATAGTTCTAGTGGTTTCACCTTGTGTGATGGTGCCATGCATCCCTAAGACATGAGTTGTATTATAAACCTAACCTCATTCTTTGGGACCTTACTCTCTTGTATAGTTTTACGTAGCTCGATGTGGAGGTGTGTGTCCTTGTGATCCAAGATATCACTCTTATTCTTCTTCTCTCTTGCTTGACTAGGTGTTTATCTAGATAGGGAACCTCCTACTTGTTTCATGTAGGCGTGCATTAGTACGTGGGTCAGTGAACAATGCACACAAGTTGGATTTGAATATTATTTTTATTTTATTTTTCCATAGGATAATTTGTTAGAATAAAATTTTATTTCTTCTTCCCTCTCGTTTGACTAGGTGTTTATTTGGCGATCACAAAATCTATGTGAGAGATGCCATATTCCAATGAAGTGGCAAGGGTAGAGTGATGGGAGGTTGTTCCACTCAAATATCTCAACTTTACAATTATTGTTTCAAGTTCTTTCTTGTTATCTTCTTTTTCCCTAGGATTTTTTCTTGCATTCCAAGAGGATGTCGAGGTATTGTTAGAGGGGTTTTTTGCAATTGTACTTCAGTAGGGTTTCCATGAATTGGTGAATGATGGTTTTCACGAACCGTTGTAGGATTTTAAATTCTTTGAAATTAAATAAAGTTCACTCAAAACCATTTCTATATTGTTATTTGATCCATTTTTATACTAAAAACTAACAAAAATTACCTCCTCAACCTCAAGGACATCATGGCAGAATTTTGGTGGTGAATTGGCAGTGATCTAGTGAAGATCAAGTGACTTAAAAATGTGAGAATTCTCTTGCAAGGTTGAAATATGTTGCTTTGTAGGTGATATGTCAAGTTCAAATGAGATCAACCTCTTTTATTTTATTTTTATTTTGATCATAACGTAAGTGCATTATAATATGCTCACATTATGTCTTCTATGGGGGAAAAAAGTGGTGTGGCCACTTTTTTGGTCCACCATTTTTCTCTACTTTCCATGGCTTGTGACTAACTTAACTCCTAATTAAGTTATATAATGACTATTATAGTCTTATATATGTATTTAGGTCATCCTATAGGTTATAATTAAGTATCTAAGTTAGCCTTAGTGGTAGCCATGGAAAAAATAGCTATATATAGGAGCTAGTGGTAAGTTTATTATCATCATCTATAATGAATTGTGTCCTCATTGGAGATATTTGGATGTTTTCCCCCTCAAAGTGGTTTGTTATTCTTTACTATTATCAAGTATTTGAATCATTTTTCATAATATATTATTCTCTTGTCTAAGTTATTTAATTAAAATGTAACTTACCTTATTGTTTCATTTATTTAGATTTCACTAGACATATATTTCTTGGATCCAAAAGCATGACTTTCTAAATGTGGTATGATGGAAAACATGCCTTCCTTGATGAACTATTGCTTGAGTATCCATTCAAAATAATCCATCTCTATAGTCGTATATTCCATGTGGCCCTACCACTATCCTATTGTGGTTGGGAATTCCTTTACTATGACATCAATTTTCTTTACTCACGTGAGTTAACAATGGTTTTGAAAGAGCTTGTACTAGCATTGAACTTGAAACCAAGTTCTCTAGCTCTCTTTGTTGAGATGTAATTATTTCTAGAACCATTCTCTAACATTCCCACTATTATAAAAACATGTTTTCCTGTTAATCAAAAACATTCCCAGTATTATTTTTCCTCTAGTTAATACATCTATGCAACATCTAGCTTTTTCTTGCTCTCAACATTGGTCAAGTTAGCTAGATTAACCCTAGGTGTTTCCTTTATAGTACCAAGGATTTTCATTTATCTCATTGCAAGAGTAGACCCATCCTAAGCCACTTCATATGATGTTGTTGTAAGCCTCTTTCTTTTTGAAAAACCCTTGAAAAAGTGGCTACCTTGACCACATACAAAGCATGATTGGAACTTATGTAGTGATCATGGTCTAAATTCCTCTCCTAGTCCTTTTGCTTAAGCTTTTATTTGGGAGTTTTTTGGACTCCTTGTTGTCCTATTTGAAGAATTCAATCTCAACCTCCATAAATACTTTCCCTCCTTCTAAGGTGAACTCTTAGTCACATAGTGAGAACTTGACCCACTAGAAGACTATTTGGTAAGTCATTCTTCAAATCCAAAATTTTGTCTACAATTATGATGGTTGCAACCATGGTCTACATGTTGAGATGCCTTAGCTCTATTTGAGCCCATGGTTGAAGAGCCTTCATAAACTAAAATAACTTATCCACCTCAAACATGTCCTTTATCTCAAGCGTCAATGTTGAGAAGGGACTAATGTAATTTCTAACCTTCCCAGTTTTATTTAGGTTTGTAAGTTGAGTCCTTGTCCATACAAAATTCCTAGGTTGAAATAGATCTTGGAGAGCCTTTTTCATCTCTGCCTAGTTATTTACCTTCATTATTATCTACATCTTTCAGATCATCTACTCTAGTATACCACCAAAGATTTGTACAACTAGATAAGAAGGTTGTTCTCATTTGGGCTATATCTAAGTAGCCCACAAGACTAGCCAAATGCTCACTCATATCCCATAAATAGTTGCATAGAACCTTATCATCCATTTGGCCATCATATAGTTTTGGTGGCTTCACCTTGTGTGATGTTGTCATGCATCCCTAAGACATGAGTTGTATTATAAAACTAACCTCATTCTCTAGGACCTTAATCCCTTGTATAATTTTCATCAGCTTGATGTGGAGGTCCTTGCCCTCATGCTCCAAGATATCACTCCTATTTTTGAAGATTTTTGTTTCCAATATTGTCACTCTATCATCCAAGTACCTTACAAGTTATCGAGTACTTTGTCACTACGTATCATGACCAAGTTATGCTCCTACCTCTTCTCAAGGTAGGGCATCCTCCCTCTCGAAGCCCAACCTAACTTGGCTTCCAAAAGATGACATAAAGAAGGCCTAACAAAGACAAATTTAGTCTAAAACATGGAAATGATCCCTATCCTAAGATGGTCGCACATTGACTATGTGGATCTCTATCTATGGTATGTTACAACTCACATTACAAAACTTGGCTTTGATACCAACTATCAAGGGGTTACTCTTTACATCTACAAAACACTAGCCCCACTCTACTAAACTTTCCTTGTGGACTAAGTTCCTCAAGTAATATGGACTACACCTTTAGGATCAGCAAGCCACTTGTAATATACACCTCAATAATGCAACAAAATACCAATGTGAATTAAGTTGTGCACACCATAAATTGAGTCAATTCCTAATGTAGTTGTCTACCAAACACTCTTAAGGGATCAAACTTATGACTAATATGTAGGGACAATTTAGGATTTGATTTATTGATATTTTGAAAAGTGGTGCTAATTTACTACAACATAGAATAGTCTTGCTTAGACTTTAAAGAAAACCCAAACTAAGAAGTGAAGTTGGACTCGGCCAATAATTCTCACACTTCTATACAAATGGTTTGATATTGACCCCTAGTTTTCCTTAGCTCTCCAAGATCTGATTCAATGGTCCTTCCTCTAGACATACTTATTCCAACTCACAAACCCGACTTATTATTTTATCTTAAAGAGAACTCTTCATATCAAATCAAAACACTCCAAATCACAAAACCTATAACATAAAAGATGTCTCCAAAATGAAAATAGCTTGTCAAGCTTACCCAACTTAACTTGATCACTATCTTGCTCAACAAAAAAAAAAACCATATCCCAACAACCAATACAACTTGGATTCAACCCAATTTTATACGACCAATGCACCTTGAATAGTAATGCAAACCCACTATCTATTCTTATCCATTAGAACCCAATGCAAAATGCTAATCAACTCACCCTTCCTTTGACAAGTTGATTGCGTGCCTCCTTGGAATGGAACCAATCCCACTTCAAATCAGAACGGAACCCATCTCTCCCCCAATGTTAGCTCACCCTGAAGAATATAGAATGAAACTTGATTGCGGTCGGGGTACTTTCATTCCCACTATAACCACTATGGGGTCCATACATCCTGAATCTTGTTGGACAAGAACCGTCCTAAATTTTAATGCTCTCTCGATCATACCCACTACAAGTGAGTGTTCAGTGTCCCCGAAGCAAGAGAGCTGGCAAATCCTCATAAGAATAGGAAAGATAGCGTCAAAACTATCTCTTGGCAGAGCTTAGCTTGAATCCTTTCTCGTAAAATCAGGAATTTGTTCTAGTGCTCATAATGCTTCCAATAAATTCAACCGCTACAAGTAGCCAAATCCCTATAGTCTACCAAGCGTCCATAGGTGGTAGACCACGGCATCCATAAGTGGTAGACCAAAGCAGAATCAATTGGTACCACCTCCTATCCCTTCAAGGCAGGACCAGATTGACAAGCTCTAGAGGGAAAGGTGAAAGTAAGTGTTGTGTTGTTGCCCACCATTGATTGGTCCAGTAAATCAGGTTGCCAATTCTTCTCAATCACAAATTTGAGAACTGCTAATGGGAAACATGGTCAAAGCTCGGTTCCTTCAACCCTCAACGCAACTACTTTGTTTATGATCGCCCACCCACTGCTTACCTGTTAATGGAATAAGGGGGAGTCTGACAGATGCACCAATGAGTTAGTTCATTCTTCTTTGTGATACCATTACTTGTTCCTTGCCATTCTAGGGGTATGTAACCAATGCATGTAGCAGAATAGTTAACTGATTCCTTTCCAACCTGTGCTTTGCTTCACAGCGGCCATCTGGGCCTTCACCCATTGCGTCTATTTAGTACTCTACCCATTGATGTTGAATCTTTCCATTCTAGCCTCGTTTCTCCAGTTTGTTATTTGGGAGATCGGTGCTATCCCTCCCCACCAAACCAGTAGGGTTTCAACGGGAAGTTGAAGAATCAAATGGGGTCCATCCACAGCAGAAAACAGAGAGCTTACCTGGGATTAGACGTTTCATTTCCATCAGAGACTGGGAGCCCTACTATAACCACTATAGAGGGGTGGACGGTGGGAAGGGTATGCTGCATGCTAAGGAGAAGGTGGTTTCTCTCACTTTGCTAAAGTTTGACCAAGCATTTTTGCTTTATATCCAAAATTTTGATAATCTTATATCCAAGGTGACATAATTTATCAAATATTATAGAAGTAGAAGAATCATCATCTGATTAATTATCACAACACAAGTTAATTTTATCTCATTAATATCACTTTACTTTGAAGATGGTGGTCAACCATATAAAGTGAAGCCATGGTATAAGCTTTAGGATCAAAATTGTACTCTACCACACCAATAGTTATGAAATCCAATGTATCGTGATCACCACCATCAAGCAAAAGACCACCACTTAGGAGAATCCTATTCTTTAGGTACTCTTTTTTAATTGTCACTCCTCCTTAGCATATCTTTTGTAGGTTAATTTTGTGAAATAAGTTTAGATTAACTCTTTATAATGAATAGATGGATAATCATCTACTAATATATTATATTTCTTATTGTTATATCAAAATTTTATAATTTTATGAAGTGTGGATGGTATGATCGTCATATCATATATCCATGGATGGCTCAATAACATATTATGCAATAATTTTGTATTTGAATCATATTGAAAAGTAAATCAATAGTTATTGATCCAATTATAATAGTAAGAGTCATAGTACCCAAATATTATCTAGTAGTATTAACAAATTCCTTGATAATAAGACCTAACTTTTACAACTATGACATACTCACATTTATTTTTAAAACAATCCTCACTACATATGTTCAAGTTAGATCTTCTATCAATAATTCAAGTTTTACCATTATATCTTGATATTTCTCCATTATATATAAAAAGTAAATATGCATTAATAACTAACTAGGATGGAAGAGCCATTCTATCAAATGAAATATTAAACTTTTGTATATATGTCATAGGTGCTATAAGAGAGAAAATTGTTTATGGTGGAATATTAGGATGCACATGGATATTTTCTAAATTAGTATGTACAATATCTTTATATATATGTGATGAATATAATAAATCTTAAAGAGTACCTCAAATAGCAACCCTGGGTCCCATAGGAGTGTGTAAGAGAGGGGAACCAACCACTGCAAGGCCCTAGGTCATGAAACCTACCAAGAGCAAAAAGGCTGCCCTAACTTACCTCAGTTGCAAGGAAGATTAGGATAGGGGGGATGAGAATGATGAGGAATATGTTTCCTTCGATCACTATGCAATCCTGAGAGTTGAAGGGAAACTAGACGAGTCACTTTTTAAGGTCAACTCTACGTCTCGGGTAGCTCTTTGTCAGAGTATAGAAGCACGGTTCTGGGACGACAACGCGGTGCGTTGGCTTCTCATAGGCGCGTTGGAGTTCGTACAACCAAAAAACCAGAGAGATGAGGTTAAATCCTCAAGAAATGACTGTTAGCCTAGTTTAGAGGTTTCTTGAACAATAGAATGAGATTAAGAAGAATGAAACATAAATATGAATGTGATAAAGGAAATATATTACCACAAGGGTGACGAAGACGATTTCATATAACAATCAGGTCTCACCAACTTGCTTCAAGATCTCTCCACCTGCACACAGAAAAAGGGGGAAATGTTGGAGTTGTTTAGGGGTCTGCCTCAGTTAGACCCCCGTTTTGGTGTTTCCACCTCCATGAACAGACAAGTTTGCAACGATAGGAATAAAGATAAAGAAGAGAATACAAGCTACGTAAACAAAAGACACTACAAACAATACGTGCTTACACAACCACAGATGATAGAGAAGATAAGAGGAGCTTACCACCTCTATCCAAAGAGCTCAAGGCTTGTGGAGGAGAAAATGAGAGGAACTAAAACCTCTGTTGCAATGGTGTTTGTCTTGCGCTCACACTATCAGAGCGATGGAGTAGTGGATTGCTATTATGGAGTGTAAAGTGTTGCTACAAAGCTTGAAGATGGATGAATGAAGTGGAGAGAATGCTCAAATGGTCTTGCCAAAATTTTGCCAAAGTTCTCTTAAAGAGAACTATGGATGAATAGATGAAGAATATGAAGGAAGGATGAAAAATGACCATATTCGGGTCGGCCAACCGAAGAGGGGCATTACACTTCGACTCCCAATAGGAAGTGTAACGTCTCTGCAATCTCCAACCATAGGAATCTGCAAGGGACGTAAGCGCGCCGCGTGGGCGTTGTCGACAGAAACGCCCCCACCGACACAAAAAATAGGCGCCAAGTGGAATGTGGGCAGCAGGATTAAGTGGAATTAAGCCTTAGCCTTAGATTTTCTAAAGTGCAATGGGGTAAAAGGGAATTTGCATTAGGGTTGCAAATTCATGCTTATACATTTTTCCCCCACTTTAGCGATCACAAGTACCGATGAGTGCTTCAGTAAAGTAGAGTAGTAAGGAAGTAACAAAGTAAGAGATGTAAACCTGAACCAACGAGGAAGTAGAGCATGGTCTAACGAACTCAGAAGTGCAGCAAAGGACTTCATAGTTCCGTAGAACTATAAATTTGAAGAGAAAAAGTGCCTCATAGGCTCACGGTCCTGCAAGGGGGGTATCCTTCAAGAAATCTCACATGAAGGAAACCAGGAAAAGAACCTTATAGACCCGTGGACTTGCAAGGAAGGTATCCCCCAAGGACTCTCACATGAGGGAGACTGAGTAAAGGGGACTTCATAGAGTTAGAAAGGATGACATGTTTACCCACAGATAGAACACATCAAGAAGAAGTCATGCAAGCCAGTGAATGGACAATCATGCAGACCATTGCTAAGTTGTAGGACTTTCAAAGGGCTCCCTCAGGAACCCTTCAAAAGGAAGGAGGGTCCACTCAAGGGATGCACTGTTTGAAAAGTGAAGTCTAGTCGGGTTGTCCCCAAGCTAGACGTAAAGATGCAAAGTAGGCCTAGCCGGGCTACCCCCGAGCTAGATGCGGAGAAGTGAAACTAGTCTAGTTAGGCTGCCCCCAAGCTAGCCACCATAGAATTTGTTGAAATATTTTGAAGGGGTCCCTCAGGAACCCAACGTGAAAGGGAGGGGTCCACTCAAGGGACACGCTATCCAAAAGCTACTGTCTTCTTTCTCGAATCGATTCATCATCAAGGAATCCTTTCGAAAGATGTTCACTTCATCAAGGAATTCGAAAGGAATGATATGCCCCCACGCGAGGGGAAGATCAAAGGTGTTCTCTCTTCGAAGGAAGGTTCCCAAGTCCTTTCTTTACGAACCCATGATGAAGGAAACATATTTTGTTAGGGTTTCAATTCGAGAATGCAATTCTAGCAAAAAGATTCATTTGGCAACAAATGCATTTTCTAAGGATCACGCAATGTAGAAGTAACGTTGTCACACATGAAAGGGACAACCCAAACAAAGAACAGAGAACAATGAAGGGAAAGGTAAAAGAAAATAGATCACACACAAAGGGCACAAGGGGATCTGGTTTTGCGGGGTCAGATATGCCTTTATTTATAAGTAGTAGGTAACCGTCGTGAGAGGCGAAAGATCATCAATCCCCAACCACATCAGGAATAATGCACGGAAGACAACGTAAAATAAAAAAAATTGGGTCAACATGGAAGGAGGCCTAAATGCTCTCGATGCTTTTTATTGTCCCCAATTTACTGAAAGTCAATCACAAACATGGAAGAATAGAGATACATATAGAAGAAGGTTTACAACACAAGCACCACGCTTGTACCCAAGCACCAACAAGGGTGATGAGGGTCATCTAGGAACGAATAGCATGATTATAGGGGAACACGTCGCAACACACACACATCTAATCTAAAGATCAAGAAGAATATCTTCCCCTAACACTGGTCGACCAAGAGGTCATCAGCTTCCCACTCTAGATCATTGTAGGGGGAAGGATGATGAGCTTACAATAGTGTAATGTTAAGGGGACGAGCTTCTAATCCACCCGCAATAAGGGCTAAGGCAGATGGACCAATGAGTTCTCCATCGCTCAACTCTTATGGGTCTAAGGTCAACGACTTTGCGAAGACCACTGACAAGGTCGGAACTTCATCCACTGAGTTAAACATACACTTAACGAGAGTGCCATGTTTCACCTTGATGGACGAAGTAATTCACACCTCAGGTTCACCGCTAGGCTCACCAAAAGACTCGAGAGCAGTGACAAACTCAGGGGAGGTCAGGACTGGTTCCATCACTAGGACAAAACAAGTCAACTCGAGGCCACCCTTCGGAGAAGACGGGCTCTTCTTATGTCCTCCCTTGCTGGAGGGACCACGCTCTACCTTCTTCTTCATCAGAGGAGGTGAACTCCCCACAGACAAAGCAAGGAGGATCGAAGGAGAAGAGGAAATAACCGCAGCGGATACAATCGAAGTATTAACAATAGCCATGGGCTTTGGGAAAGGTGATACATCCAAAATGAAGGTCAACAAGGGTGGCTCTGTCGAAGGAGCGATAAACACCTGCACCTTTATAGGCGCATGTGTGCTCACAGCGGGAGACAGAAGAGATTTAAAACTAGTTAGATCAGAGGCAGAAGAGGGGAAAGAGGATGACATAGCAGGAGGTGTCATCTTCTCCTCCTCCTTCGATGAGGAGGCTTACTTAGCTAGGAGAGCCTTTCCTCGACACTTGCGCTCGCACGCAAGGCAGTTTTTATGGCTTTTTGAACCAGGAGTCGGAGCTTGCAAAGGGATGGAAGGATTTTGTTTAGCCATGGGAGTGTCTTCCACAGCTGTTTCTAGTGGAAGGACAGACTCCTGAATGGGAGCAGAAAGGTTAGGTTCAAAAATGGTGTGAGGAATCGACTCCACCACCTTAGAGGTGGATCCTTTTCTATCCGGGGGAACAAGAAGAGGTCGAGGGAAAAATTTTCTCCTTGAGCTTTTCTTTCTTCCGTACAAATAATACCAGGGTCCTGGGGACCCATTAGGGAGATCTGATATCCTGATCTTTGGCTTTCGCCAAGGAGGCATCATCAGACTCAATGGATAGAGTATGGTCTTGTTCATCCAATACTCTTCCCAAGAGAGGGGAGTAGACGAGTCAACCCGAGAGGGAGCGAGCTTCTCCTTTCCCTTTCGAGAGGAGGAGGCAACTGGCTTCTCAGCTACAAGAAGATCAACTTCAGTTGTCCCTTGCCTCCAGTCTTATACTTCACATAGTTCTTGTAAAATAGGTATGTTCTTTGTGGGAGCGAACCGACAGGAGTGGGCCAAAAGTGATCCAACGAGTATTCCCCATGAGATACTGCAGGCTGATATCCAGTATCATGCACCACGTGCATGAAACCCTCATGGGAAAACTTAAGGGATTTATGGATTACAGAGGTGATCCCATTTATGCAAGCCAGCCAAGGTATGCCTAGCTTCACTTTAAACAAGTCCGACTCAAGAATAATGTTGAATACCGCATCTACGTTCTTGGGTCTAACCAGGACGGACAACGTTATCGATCCATAAGTTTTAAGAGAAAGTCCATCATGTTTACAAATGATGGATTTTGTTTTTTCATATTCCTCCCTTTGTAGGGAATTTAAGAGTAATGTGTCCTCCATGATGACATTCACTCTACTCTCGCGGTTGACTACGACTCCTGTCACAATGTTACCATTGAGGTGAGTGGGAATATAAAGTAGAGAAGGCTTACCATTTGTTGGCACATCTTGTGAAGTAAATGTTACATCTGGTGAGCCAGTCGCAAGATCAGGAGAGGGAGTAACGGTAACATATGCCTCGAGGCAAGAAACAGAATCAGAGGGATCAATAATCATGTTAGCAGAATGTGCCAAAAATGGGTTCGTGTATATTTACAAGTCAATGTTAGCTTTCGCTACTGATTTTTTCATGTTTTTCTTACTTCCATCAAGTCAGATATTACCGTCCTCAATATGATCTTGTATCTCATGACGCAAGCACATGCAACGTTCGGTATCATGTTCGTTAACTTGATGGTACTGAAAATATGTATTTTCTTCATACTAGTTAGTGTACGGTTCTCTAACTGGTTTAGGGGGTGGCAAGGTAAGGATCTTATCTTTCACCAACTTCTATAAGATGGAAGAATAAGATTTTGATAGCTTCGTAAAATTTCGGTCACATATGAGGCCGTTGTTATCCACAACGGCTACTACATTCGCAACAGCTTTACCTCTTCTAGAGATTGATATGATAGACCTTCCTTCAGAATGGGAGCATTGAACTACCATCTACTAGTACTCTCGTAAATCTGCACACAAGTGTGTGAAAGAAGGATACTTCATGAGGGTGAACTTCTCCTGCCAAGGACTTTGTAAGTTCCCTATGAAGACCTTCTGTACATCAGAGTCGGGTAATGGATACAAGATCTGTGAGAAGAGTGCTTGGCACCATGCTATAAAGTCTATAATCTTCTCATTGTCCCCTTGTTTGCACCGAACAAGGTCTGAGAAGGTCATATTGGCTTAAAACTATCACAGGAACTAGTTCACAAGTTGATCGAATGTGAAGATGGAATTATCGGGCAAAGAACAATACCAATCCAATGTGGTATCTTTGAGGCATCAGGGAAATATTTTTTCCTTCAACACATCGTGATGGAAAAAATTTGTGCATAAGGAGTTAAAGGCAAACACATGTGTATGTGGGTCCCCTTTTCCACCATATTTCTCAAATTTGGGAATCTCCATCCCTTGTGGGAAAGGAGTGTTTAAAATTGCAATCGAAAATGGATTATGTCAGAAGAAGGGATGGAAAATAGGTTGGGCCGAGGCCTGGGAAAGGTTCGACAGCTGGTTTTGAATCTTCCCCATATCATGAAGAAGGGTATTCAGAATAGGGTCATTAGAAGGCATAAGGCCACTGGAACCACCACCAGAGTCACCACCTAGACCTCCGTCATGACCATCATCGAAGCCGCCACTGATGTCGCCACCACTAGTGTGACTTCCGCTAGAACCGCCTCTACCAATGCCACTCCCACTTCCGAAGCCACCACCATGACTTTTGTCAGAACCGCCTCTGTAATTGCCACCCCCACTTCCGAAGTTTCAGCCACCAAAACCTCCACCTATCATCCTACCAAATCCTCCACCACCGAAGGCAGTGGAAGGGGTGAAGTGGAAACCTAAAGGGTTCCTATTTACTTTGACAATTTCAAAATTCTCAGAAGTAGCGGATACACTGACCGAAGGGACCCCGTCATCCATATATATGGATGTAGGAGGCATTGACCTAGTTGTCTCTCACGTTCCTTGAAGATGATACCTTGTGTCATGCGACTATGGCTCGAGGGGGAACATGCTTCGGCCAGACCAACGAGACTAGCTAAGAGCTCTATGCTTGTCTGTTCTTTTTCCACCATGTATCTTATTTCACTTATCACTTTAGCAGCCCTAGCTATCTTTGGGCTTCCTTCTGGGTGATTTTCTAATGCACCTAACCCTTTACCAAGGCTAATGACGTATTTAAAAGGGATACAGATGACCTCATGCTCATCTACGGATGAGGAGGTCGATGACACAGGAGGGGTAGTGGTGCAGGAGCACCCCATAGTTCATCTAGGAAGGTTGTCTAGAAGGTTATTAATTGGCAATTTGTTTTAGGCCAAATGTAGGAATCTCTTTCAATTTCTTGAGTTTGTGCCTTAGAGGCATTTGAGAACATGTAATGTGTTAGTAAAGGTCATGTTGAGCATTTGTTAGATTGAGGTTTGGCTACAAGGATGGTTTAAGACCTTGGTAGACCTTTCTAGGTGTTAGTTTCTCTTAAATGTTGCAAATAAGGCCTATAGGAAATCACACAAGCGTCCATGGAGTAGTTAGGATCAAGTTTAACTGATTTAGAAACCTATATATGGTGTGCCTCAACCTGAAAGTAAGGTTGGAAGCTTTTGCAATATTGAAAATTCATGAATACAAGTGAGGACAGTGAGAAGGTTGTGTAATTTTTGTGTTTTGTTTCGAATTTGTGTGGTCAGGAGTGATCATGGCACTATGAGTTGTTAGAGAATGTAGTGTAGTGGTATTTGAAGCTTTATGTGGCAGTATTTAGTTAGTGTGATCAATTTTCAAGCATTGCTTAGTAGTTAGTTTGTTTCTTTCAGTTGTTGTTCTGACAGACAGACTGTAAAGAATGGAGGTTTAGTTACATTCCCACTGTACTTTGTGTACAGGCCCTTGGGAATTGTGAATAGGCTCCATGTCTATAAATAGGATAGGGTTAGGAGTGGTTAGGAGTCAGGAAATCACTGGGGAAGTCTTCTCCTAGGCGAGCTTGACAGTGCTCGACTAGGAAAGACCAGAAGTGCAGAGCACTTGGCTTGCAGGGGTGTCCATTCCCTGGAAAATCATGGTGTGGAGATGCAGGTGGATGCCTTTCCAAGGCATAGGAGGAAGGAAGTAGCTCCATCAACTTGTTTGGTGAGAGGAATTCGTAAACAGTCCGCAGGAAAGCCAGAAAAGACCTAAAATAACCCAAGTGTTTGCTCATTTCCAATTGAGAGTACTGTATGACAATGGAGACTTAGGACCCCTGAAATCATTGAGAGGTGGATATATACCCTAAGAAACTCAAGGAAAGATTGGGTGGTCTTTGGAGAACTTTAGAGTTCTAACTTGTTTTCTCGGAGTTGGAGACCTAATTGGGGCTCTTGGGCTAGTAGCCTTTTTAACCCTAAATGAGGATTTGGAGAAAGTGATGGCCAAAGGAAGTAAGGTGGACTCCCTAGAACCATATTGGAATGGTGTGAACCTATTGGAAGCATCCCCACACCCCTACAAAGATCAAATTGAGTGTTGAGATTAGGTTCGCCTTTAGGGAAGATTAAGGGCTAAGGAAGAGTTAGAGGCATTGCACCAAGATTGACTTGGTAGGTTGAATGATAGTAGTGGGGTTGGCAAGGTGAACCAGGGGAACCTAAACAAGCATTAGGTCCTATAGGTTAAGGTGGTGGAATGTGACACCATAAGGATCTTCCAAGTGAGACCCAGAGCATGGAACAGTGATTGTTCCATCCAACTCTACCCTATTAGATTGGTATCAGAGCAAGTTAAAGATTTGGGATAGAATCTTGTATGTCAGACCTTGAATCCAGTGGTTCCACAACCATGGTGACAAACATTGATTTGGCAAAGAAGTTCGAAGATCAGGAGGAAGATAATAGGAGGTTGAGAGAAAGACTAGCTCAACTTGAGCAAGCATTGAGCAATGTGCAAATCAAAGCCGATGAGGTCAGTGATAGATTGGAGGGCAAGGTACCAAAGAGTGAAGAGGTTGTAGAGGAAGACAAGACCCCTGAACCTGACCTTGTTCTGCAAGAGGATCCTTTCTTGAAGGCATTGAAAGCTTTGAGTGAGAAAGCACTTGAAGGCATACCACTGTTTAGTGGCAAATTGGAAGTTGATCTAGTCATGGATTGGATAGAAGGCATGGAAAACCATTTTTAGTGTGATGGAGTCACTGAAGCATAGAAGGTGAAGGTGGCCAATTCTAGATTGAGAGGATTTCCCTTGACATGGTGGAAATTCATTCACATAGAGAGGGAAAAGGAATGTAAGAAGCCTATTTCAACTTGGAAGGGTATGGTGGCAAAAGTGAGAGAAGCATGCCTGAAATTGGAGAAGGTACCCCACACTAACCCCTACAAAGTAACATAGTTGAACAAAGGGCAGAGTGTTCTTGTCAATGAGCAAGTAACGGTGGAGTTTTCCATTGGAGGGTACAAGGATAAATTGATTTGTGATGTGTTACCCATGGATGCATGTCATCTACTATTGGGTAGACCATGGCAGTATGAAAAAAGTGTCATGTATGATGGGAAAGAGAACACCATTTCTTTCAAAAAGGATGGGAAGACATTTAAATTGCAGTCACTGTCAGAGGAGGAAGAAGGACAGTCAAAGACACCTAGTGTCTTGTTAAGCAGTGGGAAAGAGTTCCTTAACAACCTACATCAAGGGGGTGAAGGATATGTGGTCATGTTGCAACCTAAAGAAGAAGACAAGGCTAAAAAAACAGTCATACCCGAAGCAGTCCAGAAGTTGCTTGAGAAGTATAAGGACATAGTGAGTGATGGTGCACCTACAACTTTACCTCCAAAGAGAGCCATAAGTCATCAGATTGACTTCATACCAGGAGTTTCATTTCCAAATAAAGCAACTTATAAGCTTACACCGGATCAAAATCTAGAGGTAGCTAGACAAGTGCAGGAGTTATTGGATCAAGGATTGATTAGGAAGAGTATCAGCCCATGTGCAGTGCCAATGGTCTCAGCAACCAAGAAAGGAGGCAAGTGGAGATTATGCATTGATTCTAGAGCAATAAATAGAATCACAATCAGGCATAGGTTCCCTATTCCTAGGATTGAGGACTTGATGGATTGTCTTGGAGGAGCTCAGTACTTCACCAAGTTGGATCTCAAGAGTGGATACCATCAGATCAGAATCAAGGATGGAGATGAGTGGAAGATAGCATTTAAGACAACAGATGGGTTGTATGAGTGGAGAGTTATGGCATTTGGCCTATCTAATGCCCCTAGCACATTCATGAGGCTCATGAATGAAGTGCTCAAAGACTTTATAGGGATATTTGTGGTGGTATATCTTGATGATATACTCATCTTTAGCAAGATAGCAGAAGAACACCTAAAGCATGTGGAGTTGGTTCTTAGAAGATTGCAAGAAGACAAGTTAGCCATCAACCTAGAGAAATGTGAGTTCTTCAAACAGGAGCTTGTGTATTTGGGTTTTGTAGTGTCCCAAGGATCATTGAAGATGGATCCAAGCAAGTGGAAGCTATCCTAAATTGGCCTACACCAACCACAGGGATAGAGGTAAGAAGTTTTCATGGTTTGGCTCAATTTTATAGAAAATTCATAAGGAACTTTAGTGGCATATGTGCACCAGTTCCAGATACAATCAAAGGTGGTTTAAAGACCAAGTTTAAGTGGACTCAAGAAGCTGAGAAAGTTTTTGAGAAATTGAAACAAGAAGTGGCAACTCAACCTATTCTCTTATTACCTAGCTTTGACAAGTTGTTTACTGTGGAATGTGATGCTAGTGGAGTTGCAGTAGGAGGAGTGCTAAGTCAAGAAGGCAGGCCTATAGCTTTCTTCAATGAAAATCTCAATGAAGCTAAGAAGAAGTATTCTACCTATGACCTAGAACTTTATGCTTTAGTTCAGTCACTTAGGAAGTGGAGGCATTACCTTCTACCCAAGGAGTTTGTGGTCTTTACTAACAATCAAGCACTTAGTTATATCAACACCCAAGAGAAGTTGAGCAATAGACATTTGAAATGGTTGGAGTACATCCAAGCTTTTACTTTCACCATCAAGCACAAGAAGGGACAATTGAACAAGGTACCTAATGCACTAAGTACAAGATTGTTGACAGTACAAGAGATACAGATCAAGAGCATTGGAATAGAGAGTTTCAAGGATCTCTATGGGGAAGATGAAGACTTCTCGGAGGCCTACAAGGTATGTTCTGACTTTGAGAATCATTTTCATAGCCAATACTCAGAGTATACATTGCAAAGTGGATTTCTATTCAAGGGGAATTAGTTATGTGTTCCAAGAGGATCAATGAGAGAGAATCTCATCTAGGAGAAGCATAATGGTAGTCTTAGTGGACATTTTGGCATCAACAAGACATTGGAACTAGTGCAAAGGTTCTACTATTGGCCTAAGTTGTCAAGGGATGTTAGGAGATATGTGGAGAAATGTGTAGTGTGTATGAAAGCTAAGGGAGGAGCTAGTAATGCTAGTCTATATCAACCCCTACCCATTCCTAACAGACCATGGGAGTGTGTTAGCATGGACTTTGTGGTAGGACTCCCTAAGACCAAGACATGATTTGATAGTGTCTATGTGGTGGTAGATAGATTCAGTAAAATGAGTCACTTTATCCCTTGCAAAAACACTCATGATGCTAGCTATATTGCTCACCTTTTCTTCAAGGAAATTGTAAGGATCCATGGATTTCCTTTGAGCATTATTTCAGACAGGGATGTGAAGTTCATGAGTCACTTTTGGAAGACTCTATGGAGTAGATTAGGTACCAACCTATCTTTTGGATCAGCTTACCATCCTCAGACCGATGGTCAAACAGAGGTGGTTAATAGGGTCTTAGGTAACCTTCTGAGGTGCCTAACCAAAGAGTATGGATAGACATGGGACATGGTTATCTCACAGGCTGAGTATGCTTATAATGACAGTGTGAATCGGACCACAGGGAAGAGTCCTTTTGAAATTGTGTATGGAATGCACCCAAGAGGTATATGTGAGCTCAAGGATCTAGGAGCTATGGAACATAGGAGTGGAAATGCAGAGGACTTCACTCAAACCATGAAGGAGATTCAAGAGAAGGTAAAGAAGACAGTCACCAAGGCTACTCAAAAGTTGAAGGATAAGGTAGATTTGTCGAGAAAAGATTTGCAATTTGCAGTAGGAGACTATGTCATGGTCCACCTCAATAAATCTAGGTTGTAGAAGGGTACATCAACCAAATTGTAGATGAAAAGAATGGTACCATGCAAGGTATTAGCCAAATATGGGAAGAATGCATACAAGGTGGAGTTACCTACAGATTTAGGGATTTCACCAGTGTTCAATGTAGCTGATTTGATCAGGTATAAGGGAACAGTCAATGACATGGATCAAAATAGTAGGGATATCTCCAAGGATGTAAGTAACATAACCTTACCTCCTAAAGACAAGCTACAAGTAGAGAGGATCTTGGAGTCAAGGGTGAAGAAATCTACAAGGCATAAAGTGTACATGGAGCACCTCATCAAGTGGAAGGACAAGCCAAAGTCTGAAGCTACATGGGTGGATGAAGCTCAATTTAAGAAGCAAGGCATTGACCCATCACTGATCTCTCCCCACATTCCTTAATGTCTTTGCAGAGGGGGAAAATGGTGTAGGAGCACCCCATAGTTCATCTAGGAAGGTTGTCTAGAAGGTTATTAATTAGCAATTTGTTTTAGGCCAAATGTAGCAATCTCCTTCTATTTCTTGAGTTTGTGCCTTAGAGGAATTTGAGAACATGTAATGTGTTAGTAAAGGTCATGTTGAGCATTTGTTAGATTGAGGTTTGGCTACAAGGATGGTTTAAGACCTTGGTAGACCTTTCTAGGTGTTAGTTTCTCTTAAATGTTGCAAATAAGGCCTATAGGAAATCACACAAGCGGCCATGGAGTAGTTAGGATCGAGATTAACTGATTTAGAAACCTATATATGGTGTGCCTCGACCTAAAAGTAAGGTTGGAAGCTTTTGCAATATTGAAAATTCATGAATACAAGTGAGGACAGTGAGAAGGCTGTGTAATTTTTGTGTTTTGTTTTAAATTTGTGTGGTCAGGAGTGATCATGGCACTATGAATTGTTAGAGAATGTAGTGTAGTGGTATTTGAAGCTTTGTGTGGCAGTATTTAGTTAGTGTGATCAATTTTCAAGCGTTGCTTAGTAGTTAGTTAGTTTCTTTGAGTTGTTGTTCTGACAGACAGACTGTAAAGAGTGGAGGTTTAGTTACATTCCCATTGTACTTTGTGTACAAGCCCTTGGGAATTGTGACTAGGCTCCATTTCTATAAATAGGATAGGGTTAGGAGTGGTTAGGAGTCAGGAAATCACTGGGGAAGTCTTCTCCTAAGCGAGCTTGACAGTGCCCAGCTAAGAAAGACAAGAAGTGCAGAGCACTTGGCTTGCAGGGGTGTCCATTCCCTGGAAAATCACGGCATGGAGAGGCAAGTGGATGCCTTGCTAAGGCATAGCAAGAAGGAAGTAGCTCCATCAACTTGTTTGGTGAGAGGAATTCGTAAACAGTCTGCAGGAAAGCCAGAAAAGACCTAAAATAACCCAAGTGTTTGCTCATTTCTAGTTGAGAGTATTGTACGATAGTGGAGACTTAGGACCCCTGAAATCATTGAGAGGTGGATATATACCCTAAGAAACTCAAGGAAAGATTGGGTGGTCTTTGGATAACTTTAGAGTTCTAACCTGTTTTCTCAGAGTTGGAGACCTAATTGGGGCTCTTGGGCTAGTAGCCTTTTTAACCCTAAATGAGGGTTTGGAGAAAGCGATGGCCAAAGGAAGTAAGGTGGACTCCCTAGAACCATATTGGAATGGTGTGAACCTATTGGAAGCATCCCCACACCCCTACAAAGATCAAATTGAGTGTTGAGATTAGGTTAGCCTTTAGGGAAGATTAAGGGCTAAGGAAGAGTTAGAGGCATTGCACCAAGATTGACTTGGTAGGTTGAATTGTGATAGTAGTGGGGTTGGCAAGGTGAACCAGGGGAACCTAAACAAGCATTAGGTCCTATAGGTTAAGGTGGTGGAGTGTGACACCATAAGGATCTTCCAAGTGAGACCTAGAGCATGGAACAATGATTGTTCCATCCAACCCTACCCTATCAGGTAGGGATGCCATCAGTTTCATCAAGAAACCTAAATTCACCTTGTGATACATTCTCCTATGCACATAGACCAATCGCAGAACCAGAGAAAAGGCCAGTAGTGAAACTAGAGAAGACCTTCGTCTTTTCCATTAGAAGGTGTCGCAAACTTCTTTTGAAAATGTGCCTAGAGGTCATAGACTAGGTTGTGAAGGTCATAAACTTTCACAACACAGAAGGGTACAACAACCAAGAGGTATAAGAGAAAAGTTTCAGAACACCGATAAATCTAGGTAGATGTTGGTTCACGTCAGGTTCACCAAAAATGTAAGAGAGGGGGACCAACCACTGCAAGGCCCCAGGTCACGAAAGGCCAAGAGCGGAAAGGATGCCCTAACTTACCTCAGTTGCAAGGAAGATTAGGATAGGGGGGATGAGAATGATGAGGACTATGTGTCCTTCGATCACTCTACAATCCCGAGATTTGAAGGGAGACTAGATGAGTCACTTTTAAGGTCAACTCTGAGTCTCAGGTAGCTCTCTATCAGAGGACATAAGCACGGTTTTGGGATGATAGCACAACGCACTAACTTCTCACAGGTGTGTTGGGGTCCATACGACCAGAAAGCTAGAGAGACGAGGTTAAATCCTCAAGAAAGGACTACTAGCCTAGTTTAGAGGTTTCTTGAACAACATAATGAGATTAAGAAGAATGAAACATAAATACAAATGTTATAAAGGAAATATATTACCGCAAGGCTGACGAAGATGATTTCGTATAACAATCCTCTTTCCAACTTGCTTCGAGATCTCTCCACCTACACATAGAAAAAGAGGGACATGTTGGGGCTATTTAGGGCCTGCCTTAGTCAGACCCCCATTTTGGTGTTTCCACTTCTACGGACAACCAAGTTTGCAACAATAGGAATAAAGATAAAGAAGGGAATGCAAGCTACGTAAAAAAAAGACACTAAAAATAGTACATGCTTACTCAACCAAAGATGATAAAGAAGATAAGAGGAGCTTACCACCTTCATCCAAAGCGCTCAAGGCTTGTGGAGGAGAAAATGAAAGGAACTCAAGCCTCTGTTGCAATGGTGTTTGTCATGTGCTCGCACTATCAGAGTGATGGAGTAGTGGATTGTTGTTATGGAGTGTAAAGTTTTGCTACAAATCTTGAAGATGGATGAATGAAGCGGAGAGAATGCTCAAATGGTCTTGCCAAAATTTTGTTCAAGTTCTATTGAAGAGAACTATGGATGAATAGATGAATAATATGAAGGAAAGGATGAAAAATGGCCATATTCGGGTCAACTAGCCAAAGAGGGGCATTACACTTCGACTCCCAATAGGAAGTGTAACGTCTTTGCAGTCTCCGGCTACAGGAATCTTCTAGGGACGTAAGCACGCCACACGGGCATTCACACGCCACGTGGGCATCCCAATAGAAAACGCCCCCACTGACAAACAAAATAGGGGCCAAGTGGAATGTGGGTAGCGGGCTTAAGTGGAATTAATCCTTTGCCTAAGGTTTTCTAAAGTGCAAGGGGGTAAAAGGGAATTTGCATTAGGGGTGCTATTTCACGTTTATACATAGTGTAATAGATATCAACCAATGAACACTAGGTGAAGAGGATGGACAAGGATCAAAAGATTGAATATGAGAATACATAGAGAAGTCCACAATACCCTTAGGAATTTTAGGTAACAAAATATATGTAACGAAATCACATGCTAGTGTCATAGATAAATTATCAAACATACAATATGGACCAAACAATTACAATAAAGTAAGTGTAAATCCATTCATTAATAAACTATCATCATCTAAATACTCATTCTAATGAAACAAATTGCACAAGAGAATAATATAATACAAAATATGTTGTAAATACTTGATAATAATTTAGAATAATAGGCCACTTTGAGGGGCCAAACCTCCAAAAGTCTCCAATAAGAATATCATTCATAATCTAATGATCATAAACTAACCACTAGCTCATATATATACCATATGTATGCCTTGGTGTCATCTAGGTCAAGTTAACCACTTATATAAGAAGTTATATAAATTATTGTAGAACTTAATTAAGTGTTATGATAATCACACATTAGCTACACGTATCTTAATACAATGAATGGGTCAAGGGCATAGCATGCCCCCCCTTTTAGAGAAGCATTACCCTCAATGTCGATAACTATGGATGATTTTGCACAATATTTTCATTTCGCCATGCATCATTTTCAATTGGATAATTCTTCTATTTGATCAAATACACTTTAATTTCCTTCATTTGTAGCCTCTTAGTGCATGTTTGAAGGATTCCCTCTAGTTCCAAAATTATTTTCCCCTCCTCATCAAGCTTTGCTAACTTGATCTATGTTGTAACCCCTAGTTTGGTAACCTTCTTCAAGCATGAAACATGGAAGACCAAGTGATTTTTTATTGACATAAACAAATTCAATTTATATGCTACATTATCAATCCTCTATAAAACCTTGTAAGGACCATAATACTTAGGTGCAATCTTTCTACCTTTATTTTATTTTTTTAGTGGTATTTTTTTATATGCTTACAATTATAGAAAGGCCCAATCTCTTCTCTCAATTTTTTTCTTATTATGGTACTAATATACTTGTTACTTTATTATATTATGTGTCATTGTCAAGTTATGTTCGATAATAACAAGTGCCTCTTATTGATTTTGGATGGGTTCTTTAATTATTTGGATCTTTGGATGTACCCACAATGAAGAGGTGATTGATTGTGTATGCTACCCATAAAATACCAAAAACAAAGACATTTTGTCCATGAAGTATGAAAATAATTTTTTTTCCAATATTTTCTAGTGGTATCCATTGCACCCATCTCTCGTGTTCATCTAAAAAAATATTAGAGATAACACTCCAAGCACTTGTTGACCACCTTATTCTATCCATTTGAGCAGGCATGATATGATGAGATATAAACAAGATAACTGGACAAACATGAAATTAATTCAATCCAAAAACTACTTGTAAATATAAGATTACAATCACTTATTATGACTTTTGGATTCCCATGCAACCATGGATTTTCTAAATAGCATCCATAAATGTTGCTACAATTTTTTCTACAAATAATAACAAAGCACAAGCATGTGTAAATTTAGTGATTTTATACACAACAACCATGATGACATTTTTTCTTTAGACATGGGAAAACTTGTGATGAAATCCATGGATACCTATGTGCACCTCTTTCTTTGAATAAATAAATGGTATAAAAGACTCGATTGGTGTACAAATTTTCTTTTTGCCTCTTTTTACACCCTACTAGTTTGTGTGGTTGAGGTTGTCCCTTGGGGGGGTGAAATCCCCAAGAAGATTTCCTAAAAGGAAAGAGTTACTAGCTGCTTTTAATCTCCAAGTTGGCATGAAGTGTGAGGAGAGAGCATATGCATAACTAGTGATCTACAGTTGACACAACAAGACTTGGATTACTTTGTAGTTTCTAATCCTTAGGCTCACCGAATAGTGAAAGGGGAGAGCATATGTCAGAAAAAGATCCAAAATGCAAAAAATAATAAATTGACACTCTATGCTACTTTAATTCCTAGACTAGTGATAAATAAAAAAGAGAATTTGATTGTGAACGGATGCAAAAGATGATGTTAAAATTTTCTAATTCATTGATCTTCAACTAAATATGTGCCCCTTTATTTTACTATCATACTATGCATTTGCTACAAATTTTTGACCATCCCCTTTGAGCCCTTCCCTAAGTAAATCTCACTTGATTTTATGATAAATAAACAATAATCCTAAGTGCCTACCCAATGGATAATCATGTAGTTTTACTAAATTAAACTTAAGGTTTGAGTTCTTATATAGGTACAATTGATTCTTATATCATAAAAAAAATTGTTGTTATGCAATTTTTTGGACATACTTGAATCTTGTTGAAGTTTCTCAATGATATTTTGAGTATCTGTTTCCTTCTCCCATTCTTTTTGTGTCTTTTTTACCTAACCTTCCTATAATGTGGAAAAATTATTCAATAGAGATGATGTGGGTTCATCTCTCCTAGATAAAGCATCAACCACAACATTTTCCTTTCCCTTTTTATATATGATCTCAAAGTCATATCTCAACATCTCTCTGACCAATTTGTAATGTTTTTGAAATAAAAAACTCTACTATAATCTTGAATTATTTGAGATTACCATGATCTATCTTTACCTTAAAATTTCATCCTATTAGATAAGGTCTCCAAGATTTGACTACATGTAGAATAGTCAACAATTCTTTTTCATACACTAGCTTCAACAAATGATTACCTTTGAGTTGATGAATCACAATTGATATTGGTCTTCCTTCTTGCATGAGTACTACTCCTATACTATGTCTTAAAGAATCGTATTCCACAATGAATGTTCTAGAGAAATCTAGCGTAGCTAGAATTAAAGTTTTACACATTGATTTATTTAACTTCTCAAATTCCTTGGTAATTGCCTCATTCCATTAAAATATATCCTTATTCAAAAAAATTGTGAGAGGCGATGCTATATTTCCATAATTCATAAATTGATGATCTAGTAATCAATAAACCCTAAGTAACACCATAGGTTCTGAAGGGCCTTGGGCATTTTCCATTTGACTACGACCTTGATCTTGTAAGGGTCCACCTCGACTCCCTCATATGAAACAATGACCTAGGTAATCTATTTATTTGACTTTTAACATACACTTAGATGACATATCATACATTTGATGTTGTTCAAGAATTTTCTAAACTTAATTCACACATTGCAAGTATTCCTCCCAAGTTTTTCTATTAAGTTGTCATTAAAAATATCAATATAAATTTCTAGAAAAATATTTTGAAGATAGAGTTGATCAAAATTTGAAATTTATATAATTCGCTTGTGAAGCCAAAAGACATCACCAAAAAATCATATTGGCCCTAATGGGTTTGAAAATTTTATCTTATGTATACCCTCATCTCTAATTTTGATTTGATGAAAACTAGAATGAAGATCAAGTTTGGTAAAATAAATAACACCATTAAAATCATCCAACAAATCATCAATTACTAAAATAGGAAACTTATATTTTATGGTGTATGTGTTGACCTATATAATTAAGACACATATTCCAAGTGCCATATTTTTTGGGTTTCACTACCATTGGAAAGGAATAAGCATTCTAACTATGCATGATAATATCTACCTTTAGCATCTCCTAAACCATCTTCTTAATCTCACTATTTTGTATAAAGATACCTATAGGACTTGGCATTGGTTGGTTAGCTCTCTAGTACCACTAGAATGACATGATCATAATCTTTCTTAAGAGTAAAAAACTACAAGTGACTATCCATAATTGATTACAAATCTAGTTATGTAGGAACATTTAACTTATATTCTATTAATGAACATAATTGGGCCACAATATCGTCAACCTCTTTTTAATCATCTTTTATATTTTTAGTGAGAACTTGTCATCTATAAATAATTGAGAATGCATGAATAACCCCTATCCTATCCTCTCCTCTAAGTGAGAATGCATGAATAACCCCTATAAATTCATCTCAATTATCTCCAATGTAGTAAGCCACTATAGTTGGAACATAATTTATATATTGCACCCATGGAGATAGAAAACATTAAGCAATCGAGTTAGTATTTACCATGGTCAATTTAATGCTATGGCGTTTCTTTGAACATTTGATAGTACCCCCATCTACAACAAGGACCTAAAATTTTGGTGTTGAATATATAAAACAATTTAAACAAGTAGCCAACTTCGTGATGAAGTTGAGTGCTTCTTGAGTCTATCAACACTATTACTCTTTTTTTCCTAGAAACTCACTACCTTGAGAGTTTGTGGGATGCTAATGTCATAAAGTGCATGACAAGAAATATTTGATTGGGTATCTCTTGATTCCTCATATTGCCTATTACCAAACTCTAATATTTCTTCTTCATCTTCTTCTTCCTCACTTGGCCCTTCAACGTAGAATAATTTATTTTTAACACATTTATGTCCTCTAGTACATTCATTATAATAGTTTAAACACAACCCTTTTCCCCTTTTTTCTTCAATTTGTTGAGGCAATCTAGTGACTAGGGGAATGATTGTGTTGACAATTGTTTCTCTCTTATGTGATTGAGCCCTTACCTTCTAAGAGCTAAAAATTTCTCCTTTGTCCTAAATATAAAGACAAATGGATCAGATATAGAGGTAGGCCAAAACTATAGGTACCTCATGTTGGATGTGACCTTGAGCCCACCAAGAAACCAAACATTCAAGTTGCCCCTTGTAAATATCACTCACAAGGATATATTTTGGAATTGCTTAATATAATCGTCAATTGACCCTATTTATCATAGTTTAGCTAATTTTGGTTGAAGTCATCTTCTAACATGTTATTTCTATATTATAGATCATCTATTAAAATTAACTAGGTAATAGTGAGAGCCTTTTACTTCCTTTGAGAACATAACCATCAATACCAAATGAATTTCTCCAGTTCTAAATACAAGGAAGCCATTATCACCTTTTTCCACTTGGAATTTGATGTACAATAAAAAAATCATTTGATTTATCCAAGTGAATGGAACATCAAACTTGTGCATATCCACCTTTGGTAGCTAGTTTTGAGATCTTGTATGAATGCTACCATTTGGATTTGGAATGGTTGGTTTGGATTATCCACCTTGATTGCTTGAAACACCTTGTTGTGAGCCTACTTGATTCTTGATATAACCATTGAAAACTGATTTTATATTATTGATGCTAAATATATCTACTTACATATAGCCAAATTTCCTTGCAAGTGTTGCATGTTTCCTTCACCTTGCCCACCTTGTCATCCAATGGGGAGGGAAATATAACCAAGGCCCCACCTAATCCAAACTCCAATTCTATATCCTCTTTGTCAAGAATCTTTGTTGGTGTACTGAAATTCTTGCCCATGCCTCTAATATGTGCCTCTAAAAATTTCTCCTTTGTCCTAAATATAAAGACAAATGGATCAGATATAGAGGTAGGCCAAAACTATAGGTACCTCATGTTGGATGTGACCTTGAGCCCACCAAGAAACCAAACATTCAAGTTGCCCCTTGTAAATATCACTCACAAGGATATATTTTGGAATTGCTTAATATAATCGTCAATTGACCCTATTTATCATAGTTTAGCTAATTTTGGTTGAAGTCATCTTCTAACATGTTATTTCTATATTATAGATCATCTATTAAAATTAACTAGGTAATAGTGAGAGCCTTTTACTTCCTTTGAGAACATAACCATCAATACCAAATGAATTTCTCCAGGGAAGCCATTATCACCTTTTTCCACTTGGAATTTGATGTACAATAAAAAAATCATTTGATTGTGAATGGAACATCAAACTTGTGCATATCCACCTTCTAGTTTTGAGATCCTACCATTTGCCACCTTGATTGCTAATTGTTGTGATACTTGATGATATAACCATTGAAAACTCTAAATATATCTACTTACATATAGCCAAATTTCCTTGCAAGTGTTGCATGTTTCCTTCACCTTGCCCACCTTGTCATCCAATGGGGAGGGAAATATAACCAAGGCCCCACCTAATCCAAACTCCAATTCTATATCCTCTTTGTCAAGAATCTTTGTTGGTGTACTGAAATTCTTGCCCATGCCTCTAATATGTGGTCCTACCATGTTGATGCTTGATAGTGTAAAATCAATTTTTTTGTTGACCAAACTTTGATTGGATGATTTTAAGATTTTCTGGTCACAAAAACAAATTTTGAAAGAGTAGATTCCCTAATGATGTTCTTACAAGCTTTCCAAAAATGTAAATAAATCTAAAAAAAATAAAAAATTGTAGCCTATAGAGTAACTTTTTTAAAAAGCATAAATTTGCCATAACTAATTGTTCAAATGATTCTAAATGACCTTGAATCTAGATTGTGATAGTTTTAATATGTCCTTGATCGGCCATCTATAAATTATTATTTTTTATAGTTAGAGGGAGATGGGTTTCACAATTTGACTTCTTGAATTAAAAAAATTCTTGTTTCTTGTTTTCCTCGTGTGAAGATCATGCCTTGATACCACTTGTAATGAAATAACTTACACAAGAGAATAATGTATTAAGTCAATATGTTGTAAATATTTGAGAGTATTTGACAATAATAAGCCACTTTGAGGAGGCAAACCTCCAAAAGTCTCCAATAAGCATGCGATTCCCAATTTAATGATCATAAACTAACCACTAGCTCTTATATATGTCATATTTGTGTCTTGGATGTGACCCAAGTCAACATAACAACCTATGAAAGGCTATATAAATGATTGTATAGCTTAACTAATGGTTATACTAGCCACAATTCAACTACATATATCCTAATATAAACAATGAGTTGTGAACATAACACTCATGATCAATACCAAATAAATTTCTCCAGTTCTAAATGCAAGGAATCCATTATAACTTTTTTCCACTTGGAATTTGATGTACAATAAAAAAATCATTTGATTTATCCAAGTGAATGGAACATCAAACTTGTGTATATCCACCTTTGGTAGCTAGTTTTGAGATCCTATATGAATGCTACCATTTGGATTTGGAATGGTTGGTTTGGATTATCCACCTTGATTGCTTGAAAAACATTGTTGTGAGCCTACTTGATTCTTGATATAACCATTGATAACTGATTTTATATTATTGATGCTAAATATATCTACTTGCATATAACCAAATTTCCTTGCAAGTGTTGCATGTTTTCTTCACCTTGCCCACCTTGGCATTCAATGGGGAGGGAAATATAACCAAGGCCCCACCTAATCCAAACTCCAATTCTATATTCTCTTTGTCAAGAATCTTTGTTGGTGTATTGAAATTCTTCCCCTGCCTCTAATATGTGATCATACCATGTTGATGATTGAGTGTAAAATCAGTTTTTGTGTTGACCAAACTTTGATTGGATGATTCTGGTCACAAATTTTTTTTTTGAAAGAGTAGATTCCCTAATGATGTTTTTCCAAGCTTTCCAAAAATGTAAATAAATCTAAAAAAAATAAAAAATTGTAGCCTATAGAGTAACTTTTTTAAAAAGCCTAAAATTGCCATAACTTATTGTTCAAATGATTCTAAACGACCTTGAATGTAGATTGTGATAGCTTTAATATGTCCTTGATCGGCCATCTATAAATTATTGTTTTTTTATAGTTAGAGGGAGATGGGTTTCACAATTTGACTTCTTGAATTAAAAAAAATATTGTTTCTTGTTTTCCTAGTGTCAAGATCATGCCTTGATACCACTTGTAATGAAATAACTTACACGAGAGAAGAATGTATTATAAAATATGTTGTAAATATTTGAGAATATTTGACAATAATAAGCCACTTTGAGGAGGCAAACCTCCAAAAGTCTCCAATAAGCATGTGATTCCCAATTTAATGATCATAAACTAACCACTAGCTCTTATATATGTCATATTTGTGTCTTGGATGTGACCCAAGTCAACATAACAACCTATGAAAGACTATATAAATGATTATATAGCTTAATTAATGGTTATGCTAGCCACAATTCAACTACATATATCCTAATATAAACAATGAGTTGTGAACATAACACTCATGATGAATAAGCAAGAATAACCTAAAATGTAAATATGTATTACTAGCACCATCAAAGTCATCTAACGATAAATCTTCACTAAAAACAATAATATCATCATATACTATAGAAAGAGGTAATGAAATGTAAAATCACAAGATCTGTAAAATCATTATGAATAGGGGAGAGGGCCCAATAGTTGAGCACCCTAACTTTGCGCTTTTCAAAATCCTATGTGGAAATTTCAAATCACTCTCATTTTTTTTGCAATAGTTTACTTAGCAAGTCCCCTACTTATAACTAAAGTTTCAAGGCCACATCAACATGCTTTTTGTCAAGGTGTCCAAAAAAGTCCCAAAAAAGTGAGACCAACAATTGTGCGCTAATGTGGCATCACATGATTTGTACTTTATGTATAAAAAAAAATTGCTTTACAATTGTATATTAAAGTGCTCCACTATGGATCCACTGACTACTTTTGTCCCCACTATTAAACCCTGCTCCATTATTGGACCCTCTTCCCTACCTATCCATAAAGAAAACATAAGATATAAAAACAAGGACTATCAACACAAATAATATCATCATCTACACCATACATCACAAAGAGTAACATGACAAAGACTCAACATCATGATGAATGTGGGGAGCAAAGCCACGCCAGTCCGTCCTTCCATCACTATTAGTAGAGATACGCTTATCCCCAAAGGCTAGAAATCGGGGCAGAGGTAGGCTCCGCTGGTATTTAAGTATATAAATGTTACAGATAACCTAAATTCTTAATCAAATAAATTCAACCGAGCATCCAAATCATACCCACAACGCTGCGCTTCCTGTCTAGCTCTATAATATTATGAAAGATACAAAACAATTTTACGTGTCGGGGATGTAGCTCAAACGGTAGAGCGCTCGCTTTGCATGCGAGAGGTACGGGGTTCGATACCCCGCATCTCCATTTTCATTTCATTTTCCTGTTTACGGCGGCGGTATCTATCCCTGAGAAGATTCGTTTCGCTTTCATTTTTTGTTTACAACATATTCCCAATCAATCTCTTTCGAATCGCTTTATCTTACCACCACTGGTCTACTGGCCACGCTACGGACACGGTTCGATTCTCGTCTGCTGCATTATTCGTTGTCCAAAAATATACGCTTCTGTTTAAATTTAAGTACCAGATAAACCAATCTTCACGCCGCCCTTCACTAAAATGGGCTCAACTTTGCATTCCATAGCGTTTGGACTTTGCAATAATTTTTAGACCAAAATTACGCCACTTTTAGGCCATTCTTTTTACGTGCTTTCTCTCTTACCATTTGTCTGGGCTCGATTTGTACGTCCATCCTCTTTTACAATTACTTGGTTCGCATGGATATTCGTTTGAATATCTTATTTGCCCCACTTTAACTATGATATCTTTGTACTTACGCTTTTTTGTTTTGTGTTTTTTTTTTAAGCAATAAAGTGAGTTTTAACATTCTATGTCCACGAATCACAATGTATTCTTGTAAAATTTAACTACCATATCTTTGTACATTACTTTAAATAATGCATGATATACTTTTTCAATCATAAGGTATTCTATCTCAAACAATTGTTTTTTCATTTTACTAATCAAAATTTAAAGCTATTTTTTCTATAAGTTTATTTAAATTCTTAGTGCAAACTTAGCCATCCACATAATTCATTAATTGATACAAACTCTCCTCCTTGCACTATGACCTTCTTTCAAGTGTTTCTTATTTATCCTTTACCATCACTCAACGCCAACTCAACTCTTTGTAATATATTTTCACAATTCTTGAGACATTGCTAACTCACAAACCATTTTTTACTAGTTATCCTCTAAAACTAGCAACATCCCCAAAAGTTGTTTTTCGTCACTTCATAGACATGTTTGCGTATGCATGACAGTAAACTATACACATAAACAATATAATAAGTCAATTATATGCTAAGTAAGATTCATATTTTTGAACTAAATATCAATACACCATATGATGTGCGATGTGGATGATACCGAATATTCAATAAATAAAAATTTCAAGACATTTTATTTTGTGTTATTTGGGATGTGTTGGAGTGGTCCCATAAATTGTTTGAAGCTTTAAAAACAACCATAAATGAGAAGAGGGCAAGTAGAAAGTGTTCCACATCAATAGTTGATACTACTTTCTATCAATAGTTAGTAGGTGTACTATATCTCATTTGTAGTCATCCTAATCATTCCTTTGATGTTGGGCTAGTCTCTCATTGTGCACAAGGACCTCATGAGAGTCATTAGACAACACCAACTTACATATTTCAATATACTCAAGTTATTAATCACTTTGGAATTGGGCATACTTATAGGGTATTTATTCATCTTATAGTATACACTAATTTATATTGGATAAGTGATATTAATGACAACAATTCCATGTCAGGATATATCAATCTCCTTTGCTCTAGTTCCACCACTTAGTTTTGCATGAAATAATCAACTACTTCCTTATCCTTGACAGAGGCCAAGTATCACAACATAATTCTTGCTAGTTGAGAAGCTTTTGAATACATCAATTTTGATAGAGTTTGAACAATATTGTCCATGATCCCACTTCTTTCTAGTGTGATAATCAAATTTTCTTATACCTCTCACAATCTAGTGGAGCATCAATAAACCAAGCATATAGAGATTTGCATGTACTTCATCTAACAAAAAATCCAAAATTGAGTGATTAAACTACAATATTACCACATCGAGGATAGGTTGTTGTGAGATTGCTATCAGGATTCAACCATGTAATTTTAGAGTCAAACTCATTGACCTATGTTTCATTCAATAAACACTTAGCAATGATTGAGTATGTTAAACTTTAGTCAATGTTAGGAATAAAAAAATTTGTCACTTGGGGGATGTTGGTGTATTCCATGCATCTTAGTTTATATTTTACATCTTTATTAGTAATAAATTAAGAATATATATAATAATTTAAATTACAAATATCTTAAATACACTGGTCATCTAGTTAATTTAGTTATCAAATTGAGATGAGCACTTCTTATGTACAATTCGATCTCAACTTTTTTCAATGAAAGTTATTAAATGGTATATTGAATTGATTGATTAGTTAGATTAAGTATCACTGTATTGAGTTGTGTAATTAAATTGGAGCTTTACCTAACACCTCACCTAGTTTATCTTCATTATATACATAGCACCTGCAATTCATTTTATCAAATTCTCTAATATTATTTCCTGATGCATATAGAACCTTAATTATTTAACTTAACTCTTTTAATTTTTGCTACCAAATTCTTGTCAAGATTCTACTTGAATTTGAGAGAAAATATTTGTGGGAAAGGATTATCTTGGGGAAGTTAACATGTTGATGTTAGATTTTCAATAGTTTTTGCACTTAAAAAGGGAAATCTTACTTTTTGTAGAGATGCTTACTTTTCACTTACCCTTATAAAATAATTGGGTCATAAACCTTTCAGGCTTACCATCAAAGAAAAAATTATGGGAATGATCTAATTCTTAGAGGTCATACTTACAAAACTTGAATCTATAAGATTGTGGCCCTACACTTTCTAATGGTGATTCCTTCTATTTTATGTGTGTTGAGAGGTGAGAGAGATACCATGTTTCTAAATTTAGAATTATTAGTGAATGGAGGTAAAGAAGAGGCTTAAATATAAACATATACCATGTTTTCAAAAGAATGACCATTGGAAAACATCATTGGTATAGGCTAAAATATGAACCTATTGTCATTTCAATTTTTCCTCAACCTATGACACCATTTTTTGACTAATTTTCCATCTAACCCTAATTTTGTTTAACCCTAATTTTTCCTAACTCTTTTTTTCTTCTTCCTCCTCATATGCTCATAATTAAATAATTTTTATTATTTAATTGTACTAATTTCTTCCTTTTCATCGTTTCTCCAATTAAATAGTTATTATTTAATTATTTAATTCCTAACAATCTCATGTCTTTGATTAAAAGAATATTTGTATTCTTCTCACAAAGTTAGCTTCCACATCATCAAGATCCTCCCGATCTAATTCCACAGACTTCTCTGATTTGCTAGCCTTAAAATTTGTCTCAACTTTTGCATTGCTTGGACCAAATTATCTCATTTCAAAAGCAATTAAAGAACCATACAATTGATCTCTAGAATATTTTCTCAAATCTTGAAATTCCTCAATAGAAAAAACTTTATAACTATAAGATTTAGGAAGAATTGTGAATACCTTCTTTACCACTCCTTCTTTCAGTTCTCCACCAAGACCTTTAATGGAGTTGACAACTTCACCCACCTTCTGCATGTAGCTTGTGATGTTTTCATCTTCAAAGATTCATAGGGTCTCAAACATAATCTTAAGGTTTTGCATCTTATCTTTCTTGACCTTTTCATCTCCTTCATAAATTCTTCCTAACTTTACCCAAATTTATCTAGCAATTTTTAGATTCATAACTTTCACTAATTCGGAATTAGTTAATTTAGTTATCAAATTGAGATGAGCACTTCTTATGTACAATTTGATCTCAACTTGTTTCAATGAAAGTTATTAAATTGTATATTGAATTGATTGATTAGTTAGATTGCGTATCACTATATTGAGTTGTGTAATTAAATTTGAGCTTTACCTAACACCTCACCTAGTTTATCTTCAATATATTCATAGCACTTGCAATTCATTTTATGTAATTCTCTAATATTATTTCTTGATGCATATAGAACGTTAGTTTTTTAACTTAACTCTTTTAATTTTTGCTACCAAATTCTTGTCAAGATTCTACTTGAATTTGAGAGAAAATATTTGTGGGAAAGGATTATTTTGGGGAAGTTAACATGTTGATGTTAGAGTTTCAATAGCTTTTGCACTAAAAAAGGGAAATCTTACTTTTTTCTAGAGATGCTTACTTTTCACTTACCCTTATAAAATAATTGGGTCATAAACCTTTTAGGCTTACCATCAAAGAACAATTTATGGGAATGATCTAATTCTTAGAGGTCATACTTACAAAATTTGAATCTATAAGATTGTGGCCCCACACTTTCTAATGGTGATTCCTTCTATTTTATGTGTGTTGAGAGGTGAGAGAGATACCATGTTTCTAAATTTAGAATTATTAGTGAATGGAGGTAAAGAAGAGGCTTAAATATAAACATATAGCATGTTTTCGAAAGAATTTCCATTGGAAAACATCATTGGTATAGGCTAAAATATGAACCTATAAACACTTAAATTTTTCCTCAGGCTATGACACCATTTTTTGACTAATTTTCCATCTAACCCTAATTTTTCCTAACCCTTTTTTTCTTCTTGCTCCTCATATGCTCATAATTAAAGAATTTTTATTTTTTTAATTGTACTAATTTCTTCCTTTTCATCATTTCTCCAATTAAACAGTTATTATTTAATTATTTAATTCCTAACTATCTCATGTCTTTGATTAAAAGAATATTTTCATTCTTCTCACAAAGTTAGCTTCCACATCATCAAGATCCTCTCGATCTGATTCCATAGACTTCTCTGATTTGCTAGCCTTAAAAGTTGTCTCAACTTTTGCATTGCTTGGACCAAATTCTCTCATTTCAAAAGAAATTAAAGAACCATACAACTGACCTATAGAATATTTTCTCAAATATTGAAATTCCTTAATAGAAAAAACTTTATGACTATAATATTTAGGAAGAATTATGAGTACCTTCTTTACCACTCCTTTCAATTCTCCACCAAGACCTTTAATGGAGTTGAAAAATTCACCCACCTTCTGCATGTAGCTTGTGATGTTTTCATCTTCAGACATTCATAGGGTCTCAAACATAATCTTAACGTTTTGCATCTTATCTTTCTTGACCTTTTCATCTCCTTCATAAATTCTTCCTAACTTTACCCAAATTTCTCTAACAATTTTTAGATTCATCACTTTCACTAATTCGGAATTAGTTAATTTAGTTATCAAATTGAGATGAGCACTTCTTATGTACAATTCGATCTCATCTTTTTTAATGAAAGTTATTAAATGGTATATTGAATTTCTTGATTAGTTAGATTACGTATCACTGTATTGAGTTGTGTAATGAAATTGGAGCTTTACCTAAAATCTCACCTAGTTTATCTTCATTATATTCATAGCACTTGCAATTCATTTGATCTAATTCTCTAATATTATTTCTTGATGCATATGGAGCCTTAATCTTTTAACTTAACTCTTTTAATTTTTGCTACCAAATTCTTGTCAAGATTCTACTTGAATTTGAGAGAAAATATTTGTGGGAAAGGATTATCTTGGGGAAGTTAACATGTTGATGTTAGATTTTCAATAGTTTTTGCACTTAAAAACGGAAATCTTACTTTTTTGTAGAGATGTTTACTTTTCACTTACCCTTATAAAATAATTGGGTCATAAACCTTTTAGGCTTACCATAAAAGAACAATTTATGGGAATGATCTAATTCTTAGAGGTCGTACTTACAAAATTTGAATCTATAAGATTGTGGCTCTACACTTTATAATGGCGATTCCTTCTATTTTATGTGTGTTGAGAGGTGAGAGAGATACCATGCTTCTAAATTTAGAATTATTAGTGAATGGAGGTAAAGAAGAGGCTTAAATATAAACATATACCATGTTTTCAAAAGATTGACCATTGGAAAACATCATTGGTATAGGCTAAAATATGAACCTATAGACACTTAAATTTTTCCTCAGGCTATGACACCATTTTTTGACTAATTTTCCATCTAACCCTAATTTTGTTTAACCCTAATTTTTCCTAACCCTTTTTTTCTTCTTCCTCCTCATATGCTCATAATTAAATAATTTTTATTATTTAATTGTACTAATTTCTTCCTTTTCATCGTTTCTCCAATTAAATAGTTATTATTTAATTCCTAAATATCTCATGTCTTTGATTAAAATAATATTTGCATTCTTCTCACAAAGTTAGCTTCCACATCATCAAGATCCTCCCGATGTGATTCCACAAACTTCTTTGATTTGCTAGCCTTAAAATTTGTCTCAACTTTTGCATTGCTTGGACCAAATTATCTCATTTCAAAAGCAATTAAAGAACCATACAGCTGATCTCTAGAATATTTTCTCAAATCTTGAAATTCCTCAATAGAAAAAAATTTATGAATAAAAGATTTAGGAAGAATTATGAGTACTTTCTTTACCACTCCTTCTTTCAGTTCTCCACCAAGACCTTTAATGGAGTTGACAACTTCACCCACCTTCTGCATGTAGCTTGTGATGTTTTCATCGTCATACATTCATAGGGTCTCAAACATAATCTTAAGGTTCTCCATTGTATCTTTCTTGACCTTTTCATCTCCTTCATAAATTCTTCCTAACTTTACCCAAATTTCTCTAGAAATTTTTAGATTCATAACTTTCACTAATTCGGAATTAGTTAATTTAGTTATCAAATTGAGATGAGAACTTCTTATGTACAATTCGATCTCAACTTGTTTCAATGAAATTTATTAAATAGTATATTGAATTGATTGATTAGTTAGATTAAGTATCACTGTATTGATTTGTGTAATTAAATTTGAGCTTTACCTAACACCTCACCTAGTTTATCTTCATTATATTCATAGCACCTGCAATTCATTTTATGTAATTCTCTAATATTATTTCTTGATGCATATAGAGCCTTAATTTTTTAACTTAACTTTTTAAATTTTTGCTACCAAATTCTTGTCAAGATTCTACTTGAATTTGAGAGAAAATATTTGTGGGAAAGGATTATCTTGGGGAAGTTAACGTGTTGATGTTAGATTTTCAATAGTTTTTGCACTTAAAAAGGGAAATTTTAAATTTTTGTAGAGATGCTTACTTTTCACTTACCCTTATAAAATAATTGGGTCATAAACCTTTTAGGCTTACCATCAAAGAACAATTTGTGGGAATGATCTAATTCTTAGGGGTCATTCTTACAAAATTTGAATCTATAAGATTGTGGCCCTACACTTTCTAATGGTGATTCCTTCTATTTTATGTGTGTTGAGAGGTGAGAGAGATACCATGTTTCTAAATTTAGAATTATTAGTGAATGGAGGTAAAGAAGAGGCTTAAATATAAACATATACCATGTTTTCGAAAGATTGACCATTGGAAAACATCATTGGTATAGGCTAAAATATGAACCTATAGACACTAAATTTTTTCCTCAGCCTATGACACCATTTTTTGACTAATTTTCCATCTAACCCTAATTTCTCCTAACCCTTTTTTTCTTCTTCCTCCTCATATGCTCATAATTAAATATTTTTTATTATTTAATTGTACTAATTTCTTCTTTTTCATCGTTTCTCCAATTAAATAGCTATTATTTAATTCCTAACTATCTCATGTCTTTGATTAAAAGAATTTTTTCATTCTTCTCACAAAGTTAGCTTCCACATCATCAAGATTCTCCCAATTTGATTCCACAGACTTCTCTGATTTGCTAGCCTTAAGTGTTGTCTCAACTTTTGCATTGCTTGGATCAAATTCTCTCATTTGAAAAGCAATTAAAGAACCATATAACTGATCTCTAGAATATTTTCTCAAATCTTGAAATTCCTCAATAGAAAAAACTTTATGACTATAAGATTTAGGAAGAATTATGAGTACCTTCTTTACCACTTCTTTCAGTACTCCACCAAGACCTTTGATGGAGTTGAAAAATTCACCCATCTTCTGCATGTAGCTTGTGATGTTTTCATGTTTAGACATTCATAGGGTCTCAAATATAATCTTAACGTTCTGCATCTGATCTTTCTTGACCTTTTCATCTCCTTCATAAATTCTTCCTAACTTTACCCAAATTTCTCTAACAATTTTTAGATTCATAACTTTCACTAATTCAGAATTAGTTAATTTAGTTATCAAATTGAGATGAGCACTTCTTATGTACAATTCGATCTCATCTTTTTTAATGAAATTTATTAAATGGTATATTGAATTTCTTGATTAGTTAGATTAAGTATCACTGTATTGAGTTGTGTAATGAAATTGGAGCTTTACCTAACATCTCACCTAGTTTATCTTCATTATATTCATTTGATCTAATTCTCTAATATTATTTCTTAATGCATATAGATCGTTAATTTTTTAACTTAACTCTTTTAATTTTTGCTACCAAATTCTTGTCAAGATTCTACTTGAATTTGAGAGAAAATATTTTTGGGAAAGGATTATCTTGGGGAAGTTAACATGTTGATGTTAGATTTTCAATAGTTTTTGCACTTAAAAACGGAAATCTTACTTTTTTGTAGAGATGTTTACTTTTCACTTACCCTTATAAAATAATTGGGTCATAAACCTTTTAGGCTTACCATCAAAGAACAATTTGTGGCAATGATCTGATTCTTAGAGGTCATTCTTACAAAATTTGAATCTATAAGATTGTGGCTCTACACTTTATAATGGCGATTCCTTCTATTTTATGTGTGTTGAGAGGTGAGAGAGATACCACGCTTCTAAATTTAGAATTATTAGTGAATGGAGGTAAAGAAGAGGCTTAAATATAAACATATACCATGTTTTCAAAAGATTGACCATTGGAAAACATCATTGGTATAGGCTAAAATATGAACCTATAGACACTTAAATTTTTCCTCAGGCTATGACACCATTTTTTGACTAATTTTCCATCTAACCCTAATTTTGTTTAACCCTAATTTTTCCTAACCCTTTTTCTCTTCTTCCTCCTCATATGCTCATAATTAAATAATTTTTATTATTTAATTGTACTAATTTCTTCCTTTTCATTGTTTCTCCAATTAAATAGTTATTATTTAATTATTTAATTCCTAACTATCTCATGTCTTTGATTAAAATAATATTTGCATTCTTCTCACAAAGTTAGCTTCCACATCATCAAGATCCTCCCGATGTGATTCCACAAACTTCTCTGATTTTCTAGCCTTAAAAGTTGTCTCAACTTTTGCATTGCTTGGACCAAGTTAGCTCATTTCAAAAGCAATTAGAAAACCATACAGCTGATCTCTAGAATATTTTCTCAAATCTTGAAATTCCTCAAAAGAAAAAACTTTATGAATAAAAGATATAGGAAGAATTATGAGTACCTTCTTTACCACTCCTTCTTTCAGTTCTGCACCAAGACCTTTAATGGAGTTGACAACTTCACCCACCTTCTGCATGTAGCTTGTGATGTTTTCATCGTCAGACATTCATAGGGTCTCAAACATTATCTTAAGGTTTTGTATCTTATCTTTCTTGACCTTTTCATGTCCTTCATAAATTCTTCCTAACTTTACCCAAATTTCTCTAGCAATTTTTAGATTCATAACTTTCACTAATTCAGAATTAGTTAATTTAGTTATCAAATTGAGATGAGCACTTCTTTTCAATGAAAGTTATTAAATGGTATATTGAATTGATTGATTATTTAGATTAAGTATCAGTGTATTTAGTTGTGTATTTAAATTCGAGCTTTACCTAAGACCTCACCTAGTTTATCTTCATTATATTCATAGCACCTACAATTCATTTTATCTAATTCTCTAATATTTTTTCTTGATGTATATAGAGCCTTAATTTTTTAACTTAACTCTTTTGATTTTTTCGACCAAATTCTTGTCAAGATTCTACTTGAATTTGAGAGAAAATATTTGTGGGAAAGGATTATCTTGGGGAAGTCAACATGTTGATGTTAGATTTTCAATAGTTTTTGCACTTAAAAAGGGAAATCTTACTTTTTTCTAGAGATGCTTACTTTTCACTTACCCTTATAAAATAATTGGGTCATAAACCTTTTCAGCTTACCATCAAAGAACAATTTTTGGGAATGATCTAATTTATAGAGGTCATACTTACAAAATTTGAATCTATAAGATTGTGGCTCTACACTTTGTAATGGTGATTCCTTCTATTTTATGTGTGTTGAGAGGTGAGAGAGATACCATGTTTCTAAAGTTAGAATTATTAGTGAATGGAGGTAAAGAAGAGGCTTAAATATAAACATATACCATGTTTTCAAAAGATTGACCATTGGAAAACATCATTGGTATAGGCTAAAATATGAACTTGTAGACACTTAAATTTTTCCTTAGCCTATGACACCATTTTTTGACTAGTTTTCCATCTAACCCTAATTTTGTTTAATCCTAATTTTTACTAACCCTTTTTTTCTTCTTCCCCCTCATATGCTCATAATTAAATAATTTTTATTAGTTAATTGTACTAATTTCTTCCTTTTCATCGTTTCTCCAATTAAATAGTTATTATTTAATTATTTAATTCCTAAGTATCTCATGTCTTTGATTAAAAGAATATTTTCATTCTTCTCACAAAGTTAGCTTCCACATCATCAAGATCCTCCCGATTTGATTCCACAGACTTCTCTGATTTTCTAGCCTTAAAAGTTGTCTCTACTTTTGTATTGCTTGGACCAAATTCTCTCATTTCAAAAGCAATTAAAGAACCATACAACTGATCTCTGGAATATTTTCTCAAATCTTGAATTTCCTCAATAGAAAAAACTTGTTACTATGAGATTTAGGAAGAATTATGAGTAACTTCTTTACCACTCCTTCTTTCAGTTCTCCACCAAGACCTTTGATGGAGTTGACAACTTCGCCCATCTTCTGCATATAGCTTATGATGTTTTCATCTTCAGACATTGATAGGGTATCAAACATAATCTTAAGGGTCTGCATCTTATCTTTCTTTACCTTTTCATCTCCTTCATAAATTCTTCCTAACTTTACCCAAATTTCTCTAAAAGTTTTTAGATTCATAACTTTCACTAATTCAGAATTAGCAAGACCACATAAGAGAGAATACCTTGCTTTTCTATTATTTTCATAGTCCTTGATCTCATCATCAGTCTTTGGACCATTTGCAAGTATAGTATATTCCATCTCAACATACTTCTAGATTTCAAATTAAAGAGAAACCAAAAATCCTTCCATCCTCTATTTGATTCCAAAATGCATAATATGGTCCATCAGATAGAGGAACATCTTTCTTGTGTGCCATCCCAAATCCACCTCAAGCAATTAAGCTTTCTTCCAAGGAACCTTGCTTTGATACCAATTGTTGAATGCACAAGACAACATAGAGGGGGGGAGAATTAGTTGTACCTCAAAACCTCAAAACCCTCACAAACATTCATGTCCACATTAATTCAATTAACTTTCAGATTCATAACTTTCTCTAATTCATAAATTTCTCTAAAAGTTTTTAGATTCATAACTTTCACTAATTCAGAATTAGCAAGACCACATAAGAGAGAATACCTTGCTTTTCTATTGTTTTCATAGTCCTTGATCTCATCATTAGTCTTTGGACCATTTGCAAGTATAGTATATTCCATCTCAACATACTTCTAGATTTCAAATGAAAGAGAAACCAAAAATCCTTCCATCCTCTATTTGATTCCAAAATGCATAATATGGTCCATCAGATAGAGGAACATCTTTCTTGTGTGCCATCCCAAATCCACCTCAAGCAATTAAGCTTTCTTCCAAGGAACCTTGCTTTGATACCAATTGTTGAATGCACAAGACAACATAGAGGGGGGGAGAATTAGTTGTACCTCAAAACCTCAAAACCCTCACAAACATTCATGTCCACATTAATTCAATTAACCCTTAATCTACTAGAATGATTTATCATGAAAGCAGATAAAAAAAACATAACCAAATCAACACCATACACAAAGAAATACTAGATTTACGTGGAAAAACCAAGAAGGGAAAATCCAAAATGAGGATTAGCTCACAATATAAAGTAATATCAACACTTAATACAAAGGGTTCATTACCCAAAAGAAAGAAAGGCTCACTACCAAAGGCTCATTGCCAAAATAAAAAATAAGATAGAGAAGAGTGTTACAATGAGAAATCCATCTCAATGCAATAGAAAAATCCACCACAACATCACCAACACCTTTGTAGTCTTACTGAAGATTGTAGACACCTTATGCTCACTACATCTAGTAATCTAACACATGAAAGATCACACTGCACTACACAAATTCACACCTTACAACTTTGCAATTCACATTATTCACATTATTCACATCACACACATCTATCTTATCACCCCTCAACAACTCAACACATATTTATACAATCTTCAATCTTGAAAACATTCTCAAAGGTTGGCTATGCACCTTAACCATGTAAATTAAAATTAGGTTGACACTAAAATATTCACGCAGTAGAAAGGAATGAAGGTGGACCACAACACACCTTAACTTGGACTTAAATCCACTTATACATGCCATACCACACTTCCAAAAACATCGAAGCAACTTCGCAACTGGTGTAAACACCCAAGGTCGGTTGAACCTGTGTTAACACCATTAACATTTAAGTACACGCTTCCTCAAATCCAAAAGCAAATCACGAACCACACACCACGTTTGAACACAATCTAGAATATTCCAAAAACACCCTAGAATCTAACAAATTCCTTCACAACAAATTTCACTTGAAGAATGTACATACCCAGTACACTCAAACAACCCTGACATACACTGCAACTCAAGAAGCTGACTTCTGGAGCACCAAACCTCAAACAACTTCAACTAAAGAAAGATATGAATATTATCAACACACTTGCAAATACATAAGACCTGAAACCATCCTATGGAGAAATGTGAAGAAATAACATTTCTCCCAGACATCTCTGCAATACACAATTCACACACTGGTGAACACAAATTCCTCTACACAATGATCCAACACACCAAATTCTAAATGAAAAAAAATTGAACACCTCTGATCAACATATCTACACCAAACAAACAAACCTTCAACATAGAAGAAATGTGGAGCAAACCCGTAATGCTACTCTCCAACATAGAACACCACTACAACACACTATTTCCTCTTTTTATTCAAATTTTCTCAAAAGCACTTGGAAACCAAGCGCCAGAGACACATCTTCAACATATTCAAAACTTCCTCATCACCACCAAACCAACTGTAACATGGAAACTCAACCATACATCCATAGACATAAGCTTATCAAAGAAACACTAGAGGTTGACACCAATAGCTTACCAGTGACACCATAATGCAACTAATCAAAGTATCATCAAATACAACACCAACTCAATACCAATTGTACATCCTTGCAACAAACTCCTCATACTGTTGACACCAATGACAACACATAAGCTTGTTGATATCAATGACAACACCGACTTCACATACTTGCAGGTGCTAGCAAGAAGTTGAGTCCACTTTTTGGCCATTTAGTGGAAGTGTTTTCACTGATTTTTGGAATTTGACATATTTGACCTTAAAATTTGAAGCATTTAGAGATAGAATCTTGGAAAAAGTCACTAATCATAAAATGTAGTACTCGAAGTCTATTTTCCAAATATGTAATTTATTTCAATACCTAGATGATACAAATTGATTTTCAATAGGCGTTTCTAAAAACCATTGTTTAAAAGTCATTTTTTTTACCATACCATGCATGTGTACGATCCATATTTTGACCTAAATAATCATATTTTTCTAAATCCTTTTGGGAAAATATTTGTAACTCATTGAAGCACGCTTTCCATATTTTTTTGTAATTTTTTATTGAATTATTTTTTTGTTAATTTTTTACTGGCCATAGTTGGTGTTTTAAAAAATCACCGTGTACGTCACGCATAAGATGACCTAAACTTATGATTTTTTATTTTTTTTAGATTGAAAAGAATTTTTGGAAGTACGCTTTCATGCAATCTGTTCGTGAAAATGTTATGTTGACAAAAAGCTATTAAAATACTAAAAAACCATGATAATTCAAGTTTATGGACTTGTTTAATCATAAATTAAATGAAAAAATAAAAAATTAATCTAATTATAAAAAAATTACATATTTGGAATCTACACTATCTAATCTATAATGGGTTTTAATTTCGTTGAAAAACTCTACAAAAAAATCCTTCAAATGTATGCCCAAAGTCAGTATTTTTTTGTGACATTGCTAGGACCTTCAAATTGCAGGTCAAACTAGGTACATGGCCTAGGTTCGGATCCCCAAAAATTTTCCTAAACCTGTCAACAAAGCAAAAACCTGGCCTACATTTTAAATTTTTAAAAATGGGATCTCGTTTATAATATAAATGGGATCTTGTTTAGTAAATGAGATCTTGTTTCCAATTCACCTGTTGAAAATGGAACGGGATCCCATTTATTAGCGGATCCATTGAAAATGGAACAGGATCCCATTTAATAAACGTGATCCCGATTTGTTTAACTCAGGATCCTATTTACTAAATGGGATCCCGAGTTATTTTTTATCATTATTTTCTATTTTACTATCAAAAAGGGGCATCTCAGATCTGAGAATCATTTTGTATGGCCGATTGCGACATATTCCCTATTTTCTATCACCTTTTGTCTTGTTGAAGCTCTTCAAGTTGGGATTTTTTTTCAATTTTGAAAGGAGGCATCATTGGAACATTGTGACAAAATAATTTTGTTGAATTGCTACTTGTTTTCAAAGGAGGAAGAGGAATTTTATTTAATTGCTACTTGTTTGAAGGAGGAAGAGAATTTTTTTTGAATAGTTATTTTTTTTCAAAGGAGGAAGAGATTTTTTTTGAATTCGTCGTTTCTTTCAAAGGAGGATGAATTTTTTTGTTTAGTTGAGCTACTTGTTTGAAGGAGGAAGAGAAATTTTGTGCATTTTCTATTTGTTTTCAAAGGAGAAATCTAGGGATTTTATTTATTTTCTATTTGTTTGAAGGATGAAGAGAATTTTTGTTGAATTCCTATTTTTTTTCAAAGGAGGATGAGAAATTTTGTTGATTGAGCTACTTGTTTGAAGGAGGAAGATAAATTTTGTGCAATTTCTACTTGTTTGAAGGAGGAAGAGGAATTTAGTTTAATTGCTACTTATTTGAATGAGGAAGAGGATATTTGTTCAATTGCTACTTGTTTGAAAGAGGAAGATGAAATTTTTTCAATTGCTACTTGTTTGAAGGAGGAAGAGGAATTTTGTGAATAATTTCTACTTTTTTGAAGGAGGAACAAACAAGGAAGAATCTCAAGTTTTTGACACTCATTTGTGTATACTTAAAAAAAAATTAGTCATGGGATCACAATATCGGAATAAGAGGAAAGATAGGAAGGTATTGACCCCTGAAGAAATTCAAGCAAAGAGAGAGAAGGATAAAAAAATACAAAGAGAAAGAAGAATGATAATTCAATCAATGAATGGTGGTGAAGTATCAATTCCATAACTATTGAAGAAAAAACATTGAAGAAACCATGGATGTAGACGATGTGAACTTGCAAGAGGTGAATGTGGAAACTAATACGAATATACAAATTACTCTTGGTATGTCTTCAAATATCCCTTCCAATGCTACGAAGAATGTTTCAATAGGCACAAGTCCAGGTACGTCTTCAAATCCACCTTTGAGCCTCATGGAAATGGTGTTTATTAGAGATTTAGAAAATGTTGGATATCGCAATGTTGACATTGATAATATTCGTAGAGTTCAAGATTTGAGTCAAATTGTTGTTGAAAATGAAAATGAAAACATTGTTTTGTTGTTGAAAATGAAAATGAAAACCATTTTGTTGTTGAAAATGAAAATGAAGATGAAGATGAAAATCAAAATGAAGATGAAGATGAAAATCAAAATGAAGATGAAGATGCAAATGAAAATGAAGATGAAGACGAGAATGAAAATGAAAATGAAAATTAAAATTAAAATGAAAATGAAAATGAAAATGAAAATGAAGATGAAAATGAAAATAGTTTTGAATATATTTAAAAAAAAATGAAAGTGATGTTTTGGATAATCTTCCTGGTAAGATTTCTCGGAGACAAATAAAAACACATGCTGATAGATTATACAATCAATTTTTTTATCACAAAAAACTTTCAATTCAATGTCAACTAATGATGCAATTAATGAGAATGTGAAAAATGAGAAAAGTAATGAAAAGGATTTTTTGTTAAACAAAGAAGAAAAGATCAATCAGTAATTAATGTTATGTCTACTATTGCTAGTGCCATTCAGTCTATTGGAAAAAATAATAGATCTAAAGATAAGAATACAACAAGAAGAGCTATAACAACTACTATAGTTAATAAAGCAACTTTGAATTAAAGAATGGTAAGAAATATTAGTGAAGTTTTAAAAATAAATCCTAAAACATTGCTAAGAGCAGCCAAAAGAAGAGAAAGTATAGAAAATAATCCTATCAACCAATGTTGGAGTTTCAGTGATCGACTCCTGAGGTCTGATATGAAATTGAATGTTGAAGTTAAATCTTTGATTGAAAAGAATTGGCATTATAATACTAGGGTATCATCTAATGCTAGAGATGTTTTAAAATTAAGGGCGGGGTCCAAAGTTTGTGATCCTCATCCAAAATGCCTATTAGATACAACACAAATTGAATTTTATAAAAAAAATTGTGGTGATTCAGTGTTCCCTGGTATTATTAAAATAAGTCAAAGGTCTTTTAAAAAATGTAAACCTTGGTATGTAAAAATTAATAAGCAATGAATATATTACTGTAAAACACATTCAATTTCGTTATTTTATGATGTTTTTTGATATATACATTGTACTTTGCATACTAAAATGATTATGCAAGAATGTGGCATTAATATGCCACCTGAAACAATAAGGGAGTTTATATCAAGTTTGTTTTGTGAAAGATCTAATGGAAAATTATTTTATTTAAGTTCTTGTATTTCTCGACAATGCACTAGTTAAGGAAATATTTCATTCTTAAGAGTTTGCATTCTTTTAAGTGTTGATAATGATTTTGGAAAATAATTTGTGGATTTTAAAATATTTAAGAATGTTAACTATTCTCTAAAAGATAAAAATATTGGAAAGCATTGTGATTTAGTTAAAAAAAAATTTAGTGTGCATGCATTCATATTGTAATTTAAGAATAAGATTGTACCAAAATATGTCATGCACTCTCAACATGCTTGATAGCATGATGGCCAATTTTGTGCATGTAGAAACACATTTACAATTGATACTATGACCAATGAATTCGTACAGGTTAACCACACTTGATCCATGAGGAATAAAAATGCAATTTAGCCACTAAACCTCAGTCCCAATAGAATCATTCAATGTAAATCAAAGTGGAAGGCATTAAAAATAAACATGTTAAACTACAAAATCTTTTGAAATACCTACTCTAATCCATTGAAACTTATTCTATTGGGGGATTGGTGTCATGTTGATGTGAAACGATGACCCTTTCCCAATCCTGTGGGAAATGAGCTTGTTCCAGTCAGTTTTACTAAAGAAAACTGATGGAACCATTGTGAGATGTGTATTAAAATATGATTTAAAGCTAAATTAGCATGATGCAAGCTAATTAAACATGATTTTATGCTAAAAATGATCTAGTTATGCAATTTCTAAGCTACTCTAAGCTATTTCTATGCTAAAAGATGAAACCCTCATTTATTTACAAACTAAGATGAATGCATGGAAGCTATTAATGGATGCTCTAAGCTACTATGCAACTAAAAATGAACTAAAATATGCTAAATGTGAGTAAATTATGAGTGTTAGGGTGAGTTAATTCAACAACATAATTTTGCAATTGAAAGATCCCTCCCATTTGTCTCCAAATAGTGATCTATTTATAGGAGAGAAAATGAGGAATGGGTGGTTGAGATCAAAACACTTAATCAACAGTTCAAGATGAAGAAGATGAGAGGCATGGATCATGGATTCTCATCAATGGATGAGAATGTGTGATGAAAGCTAATCAAAGGCTCACAATTACCTCAAATAAACACACTTTTGACCTACTCACACAAGTCAAAGGTAGCTTTTTTAGGAGGTTGAAGGATTAACTTGCTTTTAAAGCTAAGTGAGTTGATTGGAGGAGAGGGAATATTCCTTTTAGACGAGGAAAAAGGTTAATTTAAAAATTAAAACAAAGTTTTAATTGTGAAAAAGGATAAAGAATATTTCATGGGAATATTCCCTTTGATTAGAGGAAAATTAGTTTAATTGCTAATTAAACAAGGTTTAATTTATGCAATTAGGGGATTAGAGGAATTAGAGATATTTATTAAATTAGATGATTTAATAGATAGGGGAGGGGTGGAATGATATTTAATTAAGTAACTTAGGGTTATTTAATTAAATAAGATGACTTAGGAGATTAAATTAAATATTTTGATTTATTTAATTTAATGAGATCAAGTGTTAGTGTGAAAAGAGGTGAATTAACTCGATTTAATTAATTAGGCCAATGGAGGAAAAATTATGTAATTAATTAATTAGCTAGACTAATTGAATTAATTAAGCAAAAAGAGGATGGATAAAGAGGAAATGATGTTAATAAACCTGTTTCAAGTGTATGACGTTGATTAGGAAAATTTTCAATGTCTATATTTTGCCCCTCTTTAAAGCGAGGTACCTATTGCTTTGGTTCAAAGAATAACGCTCCTCAGACAAAAAACTACTGCCCAAATCAATTTTTTATTTTTATTTTATTTTTTAGATGCCCCAACGGAAGAATAAAACTAACTCCCTGCCCCCTCGAGAAATCAGGCAAATTTTTTGAATTTTGGGTTGATTTCTCGATAAAGGTTCAAAAGCTGCAAGGATTCAGAAAGGTTTCGATATGCAAGAATAATGCCAAAATGCAAAAAATGATGCAAAATTAGGTCCAGATTGATAAAATTGGTGAAAATGATAATAAACCCCATTAATAAGGTTAAATTAGGGCTAAAAACCCTTATTTTTTTAGCTTAAATAGGCCAAGAGGGGTCATTTTCAATTCATTTATGCACTCATAGATAAAGATTTCTTGTGATTTGAGCTCTAGCCCTTCAACAAAATGGTGCACCGTGAGCTTCGCCGACACATCTCTGATCGAGTTCATGAGTTCCAGTGGCTTCTAGGTGTAGAACCACCGGTATGTGATTTGAAACTTGGTTTGAAATTTGAAATTTTGATGCATTTATTAAGTGTTAGAATTTAGAATTTAGGGGCGTCACTATATAGTGATGCCCATACTTCAATTGGTGATGCCCAAATGCTATATAGCGATGCATATGTCCAGGGCAATTCTTTTTCAGATTTAAATTTAGGGTTTCAAATTTTAAACAGCAATGCGAGCTTGTCTAGCGATGCAATTTGTCAATTTGAAAGTTAGGGTTGGGTTAGGCTAAATTCTAAATTATAGCACCATCTTGTATGGCAACACATTTGCCAATTTGAATTTTGAAATGCATCGGGTGTTGCTATTTGGATTTTGAATATAGCGATGCATTTGTAAACAACGACACATTTGTGATTTTCGAGCCATAAATTCCAAAAAACTTCAAATTTTGATGATTTCTTGATGTCGTGCACTTCATGGATGCAGGAGGTCTTCCCTCCATTGATGTCGAGAGAGCACAGGCCTATAGTACTGGAGAGTTTGGGTGATTTGTCAAAGTTGCGTCAACAACACCTAGGAGAGATTGGATTGTGGTATATCACATATGCTTATGTTGTGAGGACACATTTGGCTATGATGACAGTGTTGTGTGAGAGATGGCACATCAATACTTCATCCTTCCATCTTTCGATGGGGGTGGCGACCATGACCTTAGAGGATGTGTGGCAAATATTGCAGTTGCCTATCCACAGTGATTGTGTGATCTACAATCCTAATGTTGAATTTGATGCTTGCCTAGAGGTGATGGATATGGACCAAATTGTGTTGGTCACCTTGCAGATTGATTTAGAGACATACAGAGGTCATGTGCCCACCTTCAGATTGATTAATGTGACCTCAATTTCAGGTTTGGTGGCTCTAGATAGATGCAGGTGATTCTTCAGTCTAGAATGGGGTTTGGCTTGGTAGCAGATGTTGTAAGGAGGACTCTATTTGTTTGGGGGTTCATGATGTTGGATTTCATGTATCATGATTTACATGACTTTGTGTATTGTGATGGGAGACCCCTGGGTGTAGGTGTGACTATTCTTCATATCTGGGCATGGGAGCACATTGTAGTAGTTCAGTCAATTGTACAGTGGTGGATGTGGAGCTAGATGATCCCATCATATGGAGATACTATGGTGCCATCATACTCAAGCACACATGACAGATTGGGATGTTGTACTGGCAACGAGTGATTCACAATATGGCCGTGTTTTGGTGGTGGCCATGGTTAGATGATAAATAATAGCTTTACTTCGCCTGACAGACCCAATATATAACGCATCAAGAGCATACCATGGTTGAGTGATACCTTCCTGAGAGAATGGCCATATAGTTTGGCGATGTATAGGACAAGCTCAACGATAGCCACAAAGCTATTTTTTTGAGATCAGCTAGAGAGGTTCCCACCTAGGGACCAACGATTCGAGCACCAAAGGCCATTGAGAGTTTTTTTCCAATTGGTTACATAGCCTTGGGCATATGATCAGGACAGCCCACTGCTCAGACCACTCTCACTTATGATGGATGGTTTGTGCCACCACGATGACTTACAGATCTTGTAGGTGCTCCTCCTAAAGGGAGGCCATGAAGTAGAGGTGTCAAAGGCAGAGGACATGGAGGCCAGGATGTCCATGATGGATAGGTTCCAAGGGCTCCTCCAGTCGGGCAATAGCCTCTAGTAGTGTAGCAGCAGCCAGTGCCACCACCACCACCACCATCGGATGCTAGAGATGCACAAATATAGTAGCTACAACAATAGGTGTAGGCCTTGACAGGTGAGCAGGACCAGACCCGCCAAAATATTTTGGTTGTGACTGCTATCAGGGAGAGAGACCAGGAGGTTGTGAGACATTATTAGATAGAGGTTATGGTAGCAACCACACATGATCAAACTGTTTCAAATAGATTGTATTGAGAGGCCATTACGAAGGCTACATATTATAGGCAACACTATCACAATGATGTTCAGGTGGCTCTTCGACAACCCACTTTTTCACAATGCAGTGATGTGCATCCCCATGTCGAGGATCAACCTGAGCGATAGGTTGGAGAGGGTAGCATCCACCAGGGCTAGCATTTTTGATGTATAAACACTTTTTGATTTTCCCCATTCTTTATGCTGATATACATTCATGGGCTCCTTTTTGATAGCCTCGTGGATATTGTATGTATTATCGATATAAATACATTGATCCATATTTTGTACCATGACACATTTTTGATATATATATGATATGGATACAGATGATTCATGCTATGATGTGTTGGTTTTATTTCATGTATGGATGAATCTAATGTGGATGCTATTAAATGATCATGTATGGATGAATATGACATGGATTCTTATACATGATCATGTATGGATGCATTTACTTTTATGCCTATGTGTTATGCAATATGATATGGATGGATGCAATGTTATATTGTTTTTCATTATCTTTTCACGATATGATATGGATGGGTGTTTACGATATGTAGATGTTATGGATGCATTTATTTTTTTATATTTTTTATGCATGTTATGATGGTGAATGCATATAGATGGATGAATGTAAATACTTATGATATGCAATGATTTAAGATGCTTAGAATAAAAAATCTATATTATTCAACACAACTTAAATGATAATATAGAATGTGTGATGCGATATGCAAATGATTATGTTGGTGAATGTTTTATTCTTATGATATGATTATGATATACATGTATGCTAATGGTTTGTGGATGCTATGATGGTGAATGCATATAGATGGATGAATGTAAATACTTATGATATGCAATGATTTAAGATGCTTAGAATAAAAAATCTATATTATTCAACACAACTTAAATGATAATATAGAATGTGTGATGCGATATGCAAATGATTATGTTGGTGAATGTTTTATTCTTATGATATGATTATGATATACATGTATGCTAATGGTTTGTGGATGCAGTGTGGATGAATTGATAATGTTTTTGAGTGTCAAGATATCAGGTTAGCATGAAGAGAAGATAGAAGAATAAAGAATGAATAACTGTTGCCGATGATGATTACTTTAAAATATCCAACAAGTCCATGATCCATTGAGAATTTATTAGAGATGGTGATGAGACAATGCAAAATAATTTAGGATGAAATGTAGGATGGGTGCTCATAGTTTGGGATTGGGATTTTCTGTCATTCCTTATTTTTTGATATACCACATAGACATGATGCATCAAGGTATTGATAACAAGGATGGTGTTGTATCTAGTGTAATGGAATTTGACTTGACATGAAGATAGGATAGTTCTTCTTCACACCTCGACATACAAAAATGTTGTTGGAATGCAAGTTAGAAGTTTAGAATATATTGGACCAAAGCATACGTAATAGTCAACAACATACTCCAAACGACCTTCCTATACACAACTAAGCAAGTATGCACCAAGATTATTTTACAAGAGTATCCAAACACATAACAAATGAAATATAATGATCGATGCCCCATTCATTTCTCTATAATTTGTTTTAGATAGACATCATTGAGAGGTCCTTGGAATGGGTCATTAAGATAAATCGTAAGAAAATATCAAAGAAAAACAGTAAGTGTTATCTATAGCTCTTGCCTAGTTTAAGTTTATCTTAGGTGATATCTGATGTTGATGACCATTGTAGGAAGGATACATCCTTGGAAATGTTGATCAAAGGGTTGTTTGATGTTAGGATGATGATGCTAAAATGAGTCGTTACTGTAAACTTCACCGACACATTTACCTATGATTCTAAACTTTAGATTTTTACTTTTGAGTTCGTACTTTACAACTTGCCATGTTTGTTTTCTACTTGTTTCACCAAAGGGTGAAGGTGATGATTGTTTATTATGGGTGAAAGCGAGATGGGATGGATGGAATTTTGGATTTTCTAGAATGTTTGAATGTTTTTGATATTTTCGAAAGTTTATATGAATGTTTAGTTATTTTCAAGTTTTTGAGTCTGTTTAGGGTTTTCTGAATATTTGAGGCTTTTTAGGTCTTTTGAACATTTTCTATTGCTTTTGCATTTTCTATTTTCCAAATACTTTTGTGTTTTCTGAATATCTAGATTTTGTTTTGGTTTTTCAAGATATTTGGATGTTTTTGGATTTCTAAGATATTTGGATGTTTTGGGGTTTTCTAAATTTTTGAGTTTTGACCAAGAACCTAACCTAAAGACCTATCCTAGGGGCCTCGAGGGCTGATCAAATATTATCCTTGCCTACATTATACATGTAGAGATCATGTAGTTCAACTAACCTAACCCATTTACAGGACAAAGATATGAACAGATAAGAGATGCCAACTAATTACAATGGATTGCTAAAGGACTAACCTAGGGTGTCTTGGGGGCACATCAATGATGCTCTTGCCTATGCTCAAGCTTCGAGACAACATATTTCGACTGACTTGACCCATTTACAGGACAAAGATATGAAAAAATAAGAGACAACAACTAATTACAATGTATTGCTAAAGGACTGACCTAGGGTGTCTCGGGGGCACATCAATGATGGCCTTGCCTACGTTTAAGCTCAGAGACAATGTAGCTCGACAAGAGAAATTATTTTTTGGATTTTTCGATGTTCAACCTTTTTAGGGATTTTGATGTTTTCTAGATGTTTTGGATTTTACCTTTTCAATTTTTTGAATTTTTTTGGATTTTCACTATACAATATTTTGCAAATGTTTTTGGATTTTCTAGATAAGCTTTTATGAATGTTTTTGGTTTTTTCTGATAAGATGTCCCATGACTTCAAGATATAGAAGAACCTGATTGTGACACATAACGAAATGCCCCCAACATGATATGTTAGCCTACTTTGATAAAGGCATGACAAACTGACCTTTGGAATATGACAAGTAGTGCTAAATATTTCATGATACCTTACAATGATAAGCCATGATAAGGACGTGGATGGGGGATGAATGGCGATGCAAAGAATGATAGGTCAAAAGAGCCAAAGAATAGATGGAGATACCTTATTTATTTGAAGCGCCTATTTTCCAGGTTTTCACCAAGGTACTTTCCCAAAGAGCCACCAAAGTGTTTTTCACTAGAGGACAATTTCTTTCTTTCTTTACTTTTTTCAATCATTTTTCTCATTTTTTTGGATTTTGATCATTTTTTGATTTTTTTGTATTTTGTGATTTACACCCTTCATGTTTAGGCATAATTTTTTTAAAGATGCAAGTTTTTGATTGGCCCCTATAAGGGTTCACCTTCAGGGGTTGACAGTTGGTATGCTCCTAATTCCTAGCTTGTTGTGATGACAAAGGGACCCAACCAGTTAGGCTCAAAATTTCATTTGTTATCTTGATCTGGAAGGTTCTTCTGATTTTTCTTTAAGACAAGATCCCCTACCTAGAATGACCGAAATTTGATTCTCTTGTTATAGCTTTGTTTCAGTTAGTTTTGATACACTTGCAAATGATTAAGGGTGTCAAGATGACATTCATCCAAAAATTCTAGCTCATTTAGTCGAGACACTTTGTACTCTTCCTTAGTTATCAGATTATTTAGTGATACTCGCAATGATGGGAGCTCAACCTCAATAGGAAAGATGGATTCTGATCCATAGACCAAGGAAAAAGGGGTTTCTCCTATAGGTGTGTGGATACTAGTTTGATAAGCCCAAAGAGAGGGATTTAGTTGCATATGCTAGTCATGACAAACTTTGTTAACTATTTTCTTTAGGATTTTCAAGATAGTTTTGTTTGTTGCTTCTTCTTGGCCATTACCTTGGGGATAGTATGGTGTAGAGAATCGGCATTGGATATTGAATCTCTAGAACAACTCTTTCACATCCTAATTTTTGAATGGGATTCCATTGTCTATGATGAGGGTTTGTGGTATACCATAATGGAAAATTAGGTAACTCAAGATAAACTTGGCTATTTGCTTCCCCATTGTGTAGGTCATAGGAATGGCTTCAACCCACTTAGTAAAGTACTCAGTGGCGATTATGATAAAATTATGGTTGTTGGATGAGGTTGGAGTGATTTTTCCTATGAGGTCAAGTCCCCACTACAAAAAAGGCCATGGAGTCATCATTGGTTGCAATTCTTGAGTTGGAGCATGAATCAGATCCCCATGTTAGTGACACTAGATGCATTTCTGCACATAATAATGAGCTTCTTTTTCCATGGTTGGCCAATAGTACCTCATCCTAAAAAATTTCTTAACTAATGTCATACCACTAGCATGGGACCCACATATGCCATCGTGCACTTTTGTTAAGGTAGCTAACGCTTCCTCTTGGTTAAGACATCATAGTAATGTCCCTTCTATGCTTCGATGGTAAAGGGTATCACCTAAGATCACGAATTGGGATATCTTTTTGATAAAGGTCTTTTTAAGGTTTGGGGTGATATCTGATGGAAGGTTTCCTCTATTATGGTAAGTAAAGATGTCGTCATACCAAGGGGATCCATGACCAACAATTATGCATGCAAATTTTGATTCAAGGATTTTGAAAGTTGATACGAGAAGCTATTTGACCAAGAATTCAGATTGAAGAATGTTGTTCGACATGTCTAGTAGTGATCCAATTGTTGCCATGGCGTCTGCTGCTCTATTATTCATGTGAGGAATCTGCTCAAAAGTTATTTCTATTAAATTATCTTTTAGATTCCCCACCATCTTCTTGTATGGAGTGAGCTTTTCATCTTTGGTTTGATAGTCATCATTGACTTGGTTGATAACTAGCCGTGAGTCTCCATAGACTTTCATCTCTTGTATCTACCACTAAACTGCTATCTTGAAACCTGTGATCAAGGATTCATACTCAACAATGTTATGGCTACATGGGAATGATAGCCTATAAGAGTTTGGTATGTAGTCACCTTGGGGGTGATGAAAATAATGTCGACTCCTAATCCATCTTGGGTGAATGATCTATCAAATTACATCTTCCACTGAACTATTATATTAATAAGGAATACTAATTCGTTAGGGAACTCAGATATTAAAGGGTGCTCATCATAGATAGGTGCTTCTTCTAGTTGGTTTGTGATCACTTGTCCTTTGATTTCCTTGCACTCCACATACTCTATGTCAAACTCTGTGAAGATCATTACCCATTTAGCCATTCATCCTGTGAGGGTTGCTTTCGATAACATATATTGTAATGGATCAATCTCTGCGGTGAGCTTGATTTGGTGTGACAACATGTAATTCCTAAACTTTTGTGAAAAAAAAATACCGTTAGGAATTCTTTCTCAATGGGTGAATAGTTCATCTCGTATCCTACCAAGGTTCTATTGATGTAGTATATGGCTCTTTCTTTTATGTTTTCATCATGTTATGCTAAAAGAGCTCCTAATGTTGCTTGTGTTGCTAAGATGTATAAAATAAGATCCTTTTTTGGTATCAATGACATGAGCACTGGAGGTGCTAGTAGATAATCCTTGATCTTCTGAAAATATTTATCACATTTTTCATCCCATTTGTAAGTTATCCCTTTATGGAGAAGATGCAAAAAGGGGTGAGTCTTATCTAATAACTGAGCTATGAACCTTTTGATGGACTATATCCTCCCTTGTAATCCTCTCATCCATTTCAATGTCTTTGGCGGTTCCATGTATAAGATATATTTTGCCTTTGTTGGATCAATTTGTATCCCTTTTTGTGAAATGATGAAGCCAATAATTTTCCCTGATGTGACCCCGAACACACACTTTTTTGGATTTAGTCATACTTTGTATTCTTTAATTTTGTCAAAGATAGGTCCTAAGACTTGTATGTTCTCACTTATCTTCTTTGATTTTTCCAAAATATCATCCACATAATCTTCAACTATTTTATGGATCATGTCATGGAAGATGGGGGTCATTACTCTTTGATAGGTAGCTCTTGCATTCTTCAACCCAAATGGAATCACATTCCAACAGTAGGTTCCCCATGGACAAGTAAAGGTAATTTTATGTTGATCCTCCTTGGTGATTATGATTTGATTGTAGCTTGAAAATCCATCCATGAGCGAAATTTCATGCCCAACTATTAAATACACAATGAGATCAATGTTGGGAAGAGGGAAATAATCCTTTGGACATGCCTTGTTTAGATCACTAAAATCTGTGCATATTCTAATGCCCCCAGTGAGTTTTGAGATTGGTACCAGGTTTGAAACCCACTCAGGATAATCTATCGGTCGGATGATCCAATGTCAAGAAGCTTTCATAGTTCTAGTTTGACCAAGAGTGCTATCTAAGGGCGCATCTTCCTTAATTTTTGCTTGATTGGTTTGGCTTCGGTATAGATTGCTAGGTGATGTACATCCATTTTTGGATCAAGGCCTGACATGTTTGTGTATAACCATGCAAAGTTATCTCTTATCTCCTTAATGAATGCTGCAAGGTTCTTATTTTCTTCATCTAACAAGGATAGAAGGTGATCCTAGGTTCTTCTTTTGTTCCCACATTGACTTGTGTAGCCTTTTCTCCCAGTACCACTGATTTTTCTAAATGCATCACACTAAGGGGGAGATTGAATCCCTCATCCTCAGGTGCCTTAGAAAGGTTTTCACTATCGGATGCATCCTTTATTTTTACAATTTTAGGACCAGAGAGTACCACGAGGTGGTTTTCACTCAAGTATCTACAATTTAATTGCATTTCATTTATTTTACGTCTGAAGGATTCAATTGTCTCCCCATAGTATGCCAATATATCAAGCTCTATGTCAAATCCTACTTTGTGATCTTCCCATGATAAGTTGTCTTAGAGTCCCATGAATTCTGAGATTGCTTCATCGTTTATGAATAAATCTAGAGCCGATGGTCCTTGTCGGTCCATGTCAATGAGTTTTGGGTATACTAGGCGTATTTGGGTTGGTTTTTTGTTTAAGACAAAGGATGTTATGGATATCATGAAGAGGGTGTTGTTCTCAAATAGGTTAGTGACATCGAGAGGAAATTCATCTAAGGTAGTATCAGGCAATGTAGGTGACCAAGAGGAAGCCTCAACTTGTTTAGCAACAATAATTTTTCCAATAAATATGACCTTGCTAGTAGTACAACCTAAGCCAAGGTTTTTTAGTTGTTTCTCAAGAACGATGGGTTCTAGTAAACCATTTTCATTCTATCCTAGCTTCTCATTCTTGTTATACCCCATGCTTTGTAGTAGCTATAGACCTTTGTTGTGATCTTCCATGGGAAGAACAAGAAAAAATCGTTCATCTTGATAGAGGGTTTTAGAGATATCTTGCTCATGGGCGTCTTCTTGATTCAAATCTCCCCATTTGGTGAAGGTAGTGGCTACCATTTTGATAATTTCTAGCTCTTTGGTGCTAGATTTTGGTTTCCCGTGTGTTTGAGGAGAAATCGGTAACTCTCCTAAGCCAAAGGTGTCTTTCAATATTTGGTAGCTTCCACAACCATCATCTTGGATTACTTCTTTGACATTGGGTATGCTTTTTACAATAGGTTCATGTGATGTTGAGTTGGAGGCTAGAGATGATGGGTCAACAGATGATCTTGATGGTGTAGGTCCTTCATCATTTTTGGGTATTTGTGGGATCTTGTAAAACTTGGATTCAAGGCTCTTGCAATAGTAGGAAGGCTCAGGATCTCCATGGATAGTGATTTCTCTGACCTTGAAAGGAAACTTCACACATTTGTGATAGGTTGAGGCTACGACTTTCAAAGCATGGATCCAAGGTTAACCAAGTAGAATATTTTAGGGAAGATCAAGATAAAGTACTTGGCATGTAGTCTCTACACTAAGAGGTCACACTTGGATAGGGAGTGTTATGATTCCTTGTGATACTGGTTCTTGGTCGTCGTATGCCCTGATGGCAATACTCTTTGTCTTCTCAATAGTATCTTCTGAATAGCCTAGATGCTTGATCAACTGTAGGGTACAAATGTTTAGACTAGCACCTCCATCTACCAAGACTCTTTTGACCTTGTTTTTATGAATGACAACCTCAAGGTGTAAAGAATGGTTATGAGATGGTTGTGATGGTAAATCTTGTTTAGAGAAGGTCAGAATATGGTTGGCGATATGCCCTACCATAGCTTGAAACTGATTGGTATTAATGTTCTCATAAACAAATGACTCAGAAAAGGGTTTTTCTAGTATTTCCTTGTGTGCAGGAGTTAATTTCAGGAGTTCCAAAATTGATATCTGAGTGGGGGTTTATTTAAGCTGATCTACAAGATTGTACTTGATAGGATTAGATGTGAGCAAAGTGGGTTGTGTCCTAGATTGTGTTGGTATAACTCCTTGAATATTTATTTTTCCACATCACATGGTGACTCCAAATTCCATACTATCTCCTTTAATGGTGACAACAATGATAAAACTATCATAGGAAGCAACTACATTGGAATAAGTATGTTGATTATTGGTGTAATCCTTAGCTTTACCATTATTGTTAGCTTTGTTATAATCAAGCATAGGATTCTTGTATATCTTAAGATCCTAGTTTCTAGCAGGTACCTCAATAGATATGGTATCGTTCTCTATGAGATCTTGGATGATATTCTTGAGTTTCATGTAATTTTCTATTTTATGTCCTTTGATTTTATGAAAGTCACAAAGATCATGCTCGTTGTACCAAGATGGATTTTCTTGGGGTTCTTGGTAGTTTTCAAAGTTAGGAAGTGTTATCAAATTTGATTCTACCAATTTCTTCATGATCATTTCGATAGGTTCCGATAACTGTGTGAACTTGCATTTGGGATAGTTGTTCCTATTACTGATTTTCCTTGGTTGCATGTTGTTATTGATCTAATTGTTCTGAGGTGGTACCATTTGTTACAAAATTGGTTGTATATTAGCAAATCGATTATTGTTGGGTCTAGGAGCACTTAGTGTGACATTAGCATCCACTACACCATCATTTGTTACATTTTTGTTTTTAGCCCATACACGAGGTTTCTCATTTGAACTAGTTGAAGGATGGTTGTATTTGTAAGCTTTAGTATTTCCTTGTGAGATTAAGGCTCTTTCAATGTTAAGGGCTCTTGGAACAAGCTCGTCATAGGATGTGATGCATTTCATTTAATAGTGGAATGATAGATTTGGATCAAGGTTGGTTATAATGATTCCCACTTGTTGTTCATCAGGAAGAGGCCAGATACTCTTACTAGCTCTTTGTCTCCATCTTTGTAAGAAATTTGTGAAGGTTTCCCTTGGATTTTATTTGAGAGTGTACAAATCTTCTAGACTAACGTCCATGTCAAGATTGAAGGAGAAGTGATCAATGAATTTGTCAGTGATTTCTTGAAAATTTTTGATACCGGGAGGCAAATGAGAAAACCAATCTATTAAAATTTGAGGGAAGAGGCACATTATATATGAATCATTGTAAGCCACTTCCATACACATGACGTTGAATTATTTGATGTGATCCACATGATTTCCTCACCCTTTGTATTTTTCAAATTTGGGAATTTCAAAACCAGGAGGGGATGGTATCATTGCTATGTTTCGATCAAATGGGTAAGGACACAAGTTCTGTGTATGAGGTTTCTTTGTCTTACCCATGCGAAGGTCCTACATTTCTTGTGATAGTGATTTTAATTGTGATGTGAGATCATCTTGTGGAGGGGGTGGAAGAATTGTAGAGAAGAGGAATTCACTATGCACGAGTTCACTTCACTTAGAGAGCCTCATGGGGCGAATTTTCCTAAACTACCTCAAAGGAAAGTAGTGAGAGTTCTGGAATAAAAAAGAGCAAGTCACAAAAATTCTCTGGAAAAACCATCAAGCTCTCGACCAAAGGACAATAGTGTAGAATATAGACAACAACATAACATGTTGGCATCCTCGAGGCACGCTGGTGTCTTGTACGGACTGAAAAGTGGGTTTATCTTAGAAAATAGAAAAGTGGCTACTTGCAAGTTGATTGCTAAGAGCTTCTAGATTGTAAGAAAGTGACAGAAAGTGATAAAGCTGAAATAGAAGTGAAGTAGATAAGGACAAGGAGAGAAAGGGAAAGAAAATTATTATAACCGTACAAATGATGAAGCCTCCAGCTCATGAATATCTTCAATACCTAGAAAGAAAGAGAGAAAGTGTTGGGGCTGTATAGGGGTTTTCCTTAGTCAAACCTTCATTTTGGTGTTCCCACCTCCATGGACAACCAAATAGATAGAGAGAAATGTAGGAAAGAAGTAAACACAAAAGCACTACAAAACAATATTATGCTACTCAACCAAGTAATAGAGGAGAGAAGTGAAAGCTTACCACCTTCGTCCAAAACGCTCAAGGCTTGTGGAGGAGAAAATGAGAGGAACTCAAGCCTCTGCTGCAAAGGTATTTGTTCCACACTTGCTCTACTAAAGTGATGGAGTGTTGATGTTTCTATTGTGAAGTGTAAAGTGTTGAGTGATGGATTGAAGAAGATTCTTAGAGTTTGTGAAGAGGTTATGGAGTGGATGTGAAGAGATCAACCAGCCATGAAATGAATGAAGGTGAGTGAATTTGAAGTAGAGAGGAAGAAAATGACCATATTTAGGTTGGTCAGCCGAAGAGGGCATTACAAGTCAACTCCCAATGGGAATTGTAATGCCACAAAAGGCTCTAGACGTGAGAATCTATTAGGGATGTAAGTGCATCATGCAGACTTTTGCATGTTGCGCAAACATCTACACACCACACGGGCATCCTCGACAGTTTTTCCTCTGTTGACACTCCGAATAGGCGCCAAGTGGAATGAAGGCGGCAGGCTTAGGTGGAATTTTTCCATCAGATTTGGTTTTCTAAAGTGAGGAAGGGTAAAAGGGGAATTTGTGTAAGGGGTGCAAATTCACTCCTATATATTTTTCCCCCACTTTAGCAAGCACAAATATTGATGAGTGCTTCATTAAAGTACATCAAAGAAGTAGTAGAATTAGAAATGTATACCTGAACTAACAAGGAAGAAGCACACGATCTGGCGAATCCGAGAGTGCCAGATAAGAAAAGGACTTCATAACTCCTTGGAACTATGAAGTTGAACAAAGAAAGTGCCTTACAGACCCACAAAACTGCAAGGAAGGTATCCTCCAAGAACTCTTACATGAAGGAAACCAAGAAAGTGCCTTACAAACCTGCAAACCTGCAAGGAAGGTATCCTCCAAGAACTCTCACATGAAGGAAACCAATAAAGTGCCTTAAAGACCCGCAGACCTACAAGGAAGGTATCCTTCAAGAACTCTCACATGAAGGAAACCAAGAAAACACCTTATAGACCCGCATACCTGCAAGGAAGGTATCCTCCAAGAACTCTCACATGAAGGAGACTAAGCAAAGGGGACTCCGCAGAGTCGAAGATGGAGACATGTTTACCTAAAGATAGAATATGTCAGGAAGCAGCCACATAGGCCAGTGAACAAACAGTCATGCAGACCAACGCTAAGTTGGAATAATTTCAAAGGGGTTGCTCGGGAACCCTTCAAAAGGAAGAGGGGTCCACTCAAGGGATGTGTTGTTTGAAGAGTAAGGTCTAGTCGGGCTACCCCCAAGCTAGACGCAAATATGTGAAATAGGTCTAGTCGGGTTGCCTCCAAGCTAGATGCCAAGATGTGAAGTGGGTCTAGTCGGACTGCCCCCAAGCTAGATGCCATGGAATTCATTTAGGAAAAATCTTTCAAAGAGGTCCCTCGGGAACCCTTCAAAAGAAAAGGGGAGTCCTAAAGGAAACACATCTCCAAAATAAGTTATCACTGCCCCTAGCATATAGGGGAGGAGAACCATGCAAGATATTTAGAACAGGATAGAGGTAAACCTCAATATCACTTATCATTTCAAGGAGAGGTAGGTGCATCAGCAGGCACCTAAATCATGAAGTTCTATTTTATCCTTCAAGGCCTTACATTCACTAGTGGAATGGCTAGGCACTTGATGGTATGCACAAAAATAATGTTTAAGGAGGAGGAAGAGTAATTAAGCGGGCTTTTAGAAGCCATAGCAAAATACGCTCTTTCTCAAATAAAGGATGAGGAGTAAGAAGCAACCCTTTCTCTTGTGGAGAAAAGTTTGACTTCTCATAAGAAGAAGACATGAAGGTTGAAGACAAGGTAGGATAGATCCATCCGCGAGAATGAGGTTGAGCGGACATCATGTCAATGTTCAACCGTGGTTTCTGCTTAGATTGTTTATTCGAGAAACCAAGCCCTAGATTAAGCTTGCGAGGCACAAATTCTACAGGGACATGAATGCCTTGTTCATTATGCCCACAAACTTTATACTCATAGCCATACTTAGAGATGAGCTTAAATTAGGGGCCATAACGTGCTTGCAAATTATGAGAAGAAGGATGATCTTCATAGAGAGCATTATTCCAGCAAGGGGGAACATACTCTTCTATGAAATCACCATCATCTTCTTTAATAGGACTACCAACATTATCCTCTTTAGCAGAGGCATAATCGTCCTCCTCAGAAGGAGGATCAACACTAAGAACATTATAATTTACATTCAAATTATCCCATGATACAGAAGAACAACCATTTTCGATAGCGGGTGTGAATTATGTTATCAAAGGGTCTAAGTGGATTGGGTTGGATTTATATTTTTGAATGAAGGAATCTATAAAGTCTGAAGGACTCCAATCTTCACCAAGACATGCATTCCTTTGAGAAGAGGTAGACTTAGTATTCCTTTCTTTGGAAGGATCTTCTTCAGGGACATCTATCTCAAGAGTATCCTTTGTAGTAGGCACTTCTAGAGTAAACATCGACACACTGGAAGACACTGAAGGAATAAGAGTAGGTACAACTGAAGCTTGACTAGCAGTTGCCATCTCACATAAGTGCATAACATTAGGGTAAGACTTGACTGTGACTAATTGATCATTACAAATTAACTTAATTGATTTATGCAAGGTAGATGAGACTGCACCCATAGCATGAATACACAGTCTACCAAGAAGAAGGTTAGAAGGTAAATTATCTGACATAACATATACAACAATGGGTACAATAACTGGTCCAAGCATAAAATGTAATACTATTGTACCTAGAGCTTGTCGTACAACGTTATCGAACCTGCAAATGAAAATAAAAGAAGCCTTAAGAGAAGATGGGTTAATATTAATCTTAGGAAATAGATCAATACTACATACATTGAGTGCCAAACCAATGTCAACGAGAGTATGTCTTATACCAATCTTACTAATGTTAACTATAATCATTAGAGGATCTTCTTGCTTTTGTACTTCTAGAGGTGGGAGTTCCTGAGGATAGAATGTGATATTCGGCGAATCTGCATGAATATAAGCTATCAACGCATTAGCATTTTTTGGCCTAGTGGAAGAAGGAAAGAGGATATTTTATAAGGCTTCTTGAATCATACCTTGATAAATCGAAGCAGACTAAAGCAAGTCCCATGGTGAGATCTTAGCCGGAGTAATTTGGAGTTGCTTGAAAATATCGTAATCACTAGGTGCTTTAGTTATAAATTCGGGTGCTTGAGGAAAGATTAGTTGTTTATTCATTCTAGTATCATAGGTACAGGCTACCACTCTACAAGAGGGATCCATAGAAAGATCAAGAGAGTCACTATCAAATGGAACACCATCAATAGAACAAACCCTTTCATGAGAAGGACTAGCCGGAGTCATGTAAATGACTGGTCTCTTAGGCCTTTAAGGGGCAGCAGAGACATAGATTACATTTACAGAATCATCACAACTAGTAGAATAATTATTCAAAGACATTCTCAACATCGATCCAAATAGGATCAAATGTGGAAGGAGATTCATCATGCACTAATGCATCATCTCTAGAGGAGAGTGCATTAGAATAGATAAGAAATTCATCATTCACAAATGCAACGTCCCTAGAAGAGAGTGCATTGGAAGCAGTAGAAGATTCATCATTCACAAATGCATCATCTCTAGAGGAGAGTGCATTGGAATGAATAGAAGGTAGAGTGACATTAAGGAAGGTATCAATAATTTCATCTTCTTGCAACAAGATATCCTCTAAAGAAAGAGGACTCTCATGAGAAGGATCAAAGATAGAAAGTGACATGGGAAAATCCAACTCACTATCACATGCATGAAATGGAATATTATCAACATTTTGAAAAAACCTAGATACAAAACTAATAAAAGAAGATATTAAATTCATTACGATTTTTTCGGTATTTTCTATGTTCTAGTAATTTGCATTTTCGGAGGTCTTCGGGGCAGAATTTGGGTTCAAAACTTGCATAAAACCCTAAAATTCAACTACTAGTGTTCTAGTGATTGAACTAGTTCTCTAGAAGACCTTTCCAATGGTGCAAACAGTTCTAAATTTCGAGCACTGAGTCAAAAGTTATGACCCCGCCAAGTAGGGGTAAATAAATTCCTACTTTTTGAAAAAGACGTTCATGTTGGGTTCACCAAAATGTAGAGAAGAGGGATTCACCACTCATGAGTTCTCTTCGCTTAGAGAGCCTCACAGAGTGAACTACTATAAAATACTTCAAAAGCACTGATGAGAGTTATGGAATAAAAAAGAGCAGGTCATAGACATTCTCTGGACAAACCATCAAGCTCTCGGCCAAACGACGACGACACAAAATACAAACGATAGTGCGGTGCGTTGGTGTCCTTGAGGCATGTTGGAATCTTGTACAAACTGGAAAGTAGGGTTATCTTAGAGAATAGAAAAGTGGCTACTCACAAGCTGATTGCTAAGAACTTCTAGATTGTAAGAAAGTGACAGAAAGCGATAAAGTTGAAATAGAAGTGTAGATAAGGACAAGGAGAGAAAGGGAAAGGAAATTCTTACAACCATACAAATGATGAAGCCTCTAGCTTGTGAATGTCTTCAATACCTGCACACAATAAAGATAGAAAGTGTTGGGGTTGTATAGGGGTTTGCCTCAGTCAAAACCCCATTTTGGTGTTCCCACCTCCACAAACAACTAGATAGATAGAGAGAAATGTAGGAAAGAAGTAAACATAAAAGCACTACAAAATAGAGTTATGCTAATCAACCCAGTAATAGAGGAGAGGAGTGAAATCTTACCACATCCATACAATGTGCTCAAGGCTTGTGGAGGAGAAAATGAGAGGAACTCAAGCCTTTGCTGCAATGGTGTTTGTTCCACAATTTCCCTACTGAAGTGGCATAGTGTTGATGTTATTGTTGTGAAGTGTAAAGTGTTGAGTGATGGATTGAAGAAGTTTCTTAGATCTTGTGAAGAGATTGTGGATTGGATGTGAAGAGATCAACCAGCCATGAAATGAATGAAGGTGAGTGAATTTGAAGTAGAGAGGAAGAAAACAACCATATTCGGGTCGGTCGGTCGAAGAGGGTGTTACAAGTCAACTCCCAATGGGAATTGTAACGCCACAATAGGATCTAGATGTGGGAATCTATCAGGAACGTAAGCGCATCACACAGACGTCTGCATGCCGCACAAATGTCTATGAATTGCACGGGTTTCCTTGACAATTATTTCTCTATCGACACTCAAAATAGGCACCAAGTGGAATGAAGGAAATGGGCTTATGTGGAATTTTTCCCTCAGATTTGGTTTTCTAAAGTGAGGAAGGGTAAAAGGGGAATTGGTGTAAGGGGTGAAAATTCACTCCTATATAGGAACATATGGTGGGATGAGATGTGAGTTATATGGGGTGTATGAAGGTGTGAGATTCTATGAAAGTGATGAATATGTTCTTGATGCATTTGGATTGATGATGTTTGTATGAGAAAAATAGGAACTTTGTTGTTGTTGTTGGGCATACTGTTGAGCTAGTAAGGCTTTTTGTTGAGGTTGTTGTTGTTGTTGCACCACTAGGGCTTGTTGTTGGGCCTGTTGTTGTTGTGCTTGTTGCTATTGTGCGGCTTGTTGTGTTGCTAAAGTTGCTTCCCGAGCTTGTTGGGAAATGGTCGCTTGTTGTTGTTGTGCTTAGGCTGCTTGTTGAGCTTGATGTTTTTATTGAGCTAAGCTTGCTTGTTGAGATTGATGTTGTTGATGTGCTAAGGTTGCTTATTGAGCTTGATGTTGTTGATGTGCTAAGGCTGCTTGTTGAGTTGCTGAGGTTGCTTGTTGTGCTAACACTACTTTTTTTTGTTGTTGTACGACTTTTTTGTAAGTTTGTTTTGCTTATTGTAAGGCTAAGGCATGTGCTTGCAGTGTGGGATCAGGTGGTTGTTGAGATATTTGTGAAGGATTAGGTATATTGATGTTTTGAGTGGTTAGTGGATTGGTAGTGAAAGGTGGAGGATTCCCTTAGTTTAATATTCCTTGCAATATGGTAGAATGAGGTGGAGGAATGTATGTTTGAGATCCTAATTGATTCGGTATAGAAAAGGGAGTTGTTGGAAAATATGATGTCATTAAATTTTTCAATGGAAATGACACACTAGGACCTTGAGTCCATTAATTGAAGAGATTCCCTTGTCCTATGTTTGGAAGATTGCCTTGTGCAAAAGATGTAAACAAAGGATTCGTGATCAAGGTACTCATTGGATCGATAGAACTTGTAACCAAGGGATTGATTTGAGGTGGATTGATAGGAGATTATGTGGTAATGGTAGATGGAATGGATGAACCCACTAGATGGTTGGATAAAGATGTCCCTAGTTGCGTTGAGGGTTGATTATGTGATATGGTATTAACATGCCCTTGTGTTTTTTTTTTTGATATTTTTGGTATGTACCACTTTGTGTGATGGTAGGCACACTTGTGGTACTCATAGGTGTGGATGAAGAAGGGTGTCCCTAAAATGTTGAAGTGGTGGTGGAATAGGGAAGTTCAAGCAGAGTGTGTAGTTGTTTTAGATCCTTGGGAACAAGAGGAGCACCAAAGGTAGGTGTACAAATGGTGGTGGGAGGTGGAGGATTGGTTTCAAGAGTACCTACAAGTGTATTACTTTTGAATAGTAAGGTGTGACCAAAATATTTAGGAAGGTTGGTTGCAAGATTAGGTATGTAAGTTTGAATTAGCCCTTGTGATGGAGTTGTGAAATCTTGTGTGAAATTTTGTGCTACAAACATTGGGGAGATAGGAGCTATACTTTCAAAATATTTATGTTCTAAAATTTCTTCTCTAGTGAGCTCAAATAGGTTGTTGGTGACTTCTTCAATTTCATATGGTCCTGAAGGAGATGATGGTTGTTGCGATGGTGTAACATGACTTCTAGGATCAAATGCTAAAGGATTTGGATCACTTGAGGTAAATGTGACTTTGGTTTTCTGCATGATTCTCTTATATTGTGATCTTATTTTTACCATTAATTTTGGGTCACTGATGGGAGAGTTGTGTTGAGATTTATAATTTTTGAACTCTCTAGTGGACTCAAATTTAGGTAAAAGGGATTCTCTAAGTCTTTTTGGATCAATTATGATGAAGGGAAATGAAAAAATGGGTGATATGGAAAGTGATCTTTGCAATCATTTTGGGACAACACTTTTTACTTAAGTTTGATGTTGTGATGTTGGAATAAAGGATGATAATGAACTTAGAAATATTTAGGGTAGACTTGTGACCTTCAAGATAAACTAGTTCAAAGAAGATAACTATCTCAACTAAGTGCATGGAAAAGGATACATTTCACATACAAAGTAGCTAAGGTAGAAAGTTTGTTTGATGTTTTACGTCCCAAAGTGTTTGGTGTATTTGAAATTTTGTAAAGATAGATGAGGTGAAGGATGAACTTTTGATGAAGGGATGGATGAGATGTTTGACCCAATTTTGACTTAGAATGAACCTATGTTTTCCAAGATCACAATAGCTAGAATGATGCTAGACCTCTAAAATGTTCAAATCCTAAAGACCCAATGATTTTTTAGAAAAATTTTGGATCTTCAAAAATTTGAATGTCTTGGTTTATGAAGAACATGTATAGGTTAGGATTTCTTCTTATAGTGCATTCATAAAATTTTATCGACAATTTGTTTCTATTTTCATAGAGTGCCTCAATGTGGTTATCGATTTATTTTTCACTACAATGTCTAAGTTTGTGATGACAACAAGTTGACTTTCATTTGGGGATCTTTACTTTGTGTGAGACAATTTGGTAAAGTGAGCTTTTGTTTTGATAAGACCAAGGTAGTGAAAATGATGTTGGACCTCTAAAATGTTCAAATCCTAAAGACATAATGTTGACTTTAGATGAGAGGATAAATGGGGATGTTTAAACCTGTTCTCCTTCTCCTAGCTAGAGCATAGTATTTTCTTAACAAATGGAGACAATTGTGGTAAAGAATTACAACCCACTTCCTACCACACTTTGAGCTACAATTTCTATGTCTGAAATGATGGGATGCAGGTTTCACTTTACAGACTTGGATTACATGAGAGAAGCTCAGTATTGTGAAAAAGACCAGGGTTTTGACTCCAAAAGAAAGCATATAATTTTGGAATATACCTTGAAAGGTGTCTATAAAACTTTTCCACTATCTTGTTTCTATTCTTGTGAATTGCCAAAAGGTTTTTTTTGAAAACTTTTGGTTTAAGATGCCTGAGCTTAGAATGATGGAATGTAGATCTTGTTTTGGGGATTTTAATCTTGTGTGAGATCATTAAAGAAGAAGACAATTATTTCCATGTGAGAGGTGGTAATATGTGCCTTCTAGCCAAAATATTTTCTCTTCACTTTTAATTATCCAAGATAGTTGTGGCAATTCTCCACTAATTGGATGTTTCTTTAGTTTCAAATGTAAAGGTTTTCAAACTATTGATAATATTTGTTTGTTTACCATTTATGAAGTCAAAGTTTGGTTGAATTATAGCACCTAGAAGATCAAATTGTTCAAATGGGAGCAATCGGTCTCCAAATATTCATGTGGGGTTCATTTGTCAATTTATCTTTGCTTAAAGGAATTGATTTTACCACAAATAATTATCTTTTGATTATGTTTTCAAACTAGATATTTATGTCAAAAACATCATAACTTTCACAATGTCAATTTTGTGAAAATCATGAGATTAAAGCCACAATTGCCTATGTTATCTTTGGTAAATATGGGTTTGAGATTAATGTCAAGATATTTATAAATCACTAATAAATCCTTAGGATAAGCAGTAATATCAAGGCTAACTCAAGATGTCCATCTTTAAGCCAAAGTGTTTGAAATTTTGGATCATTTTGAAATCAAGCAAAGTGTTAAACTGACTCACAAACATTGCAACCCTAGGATGGAAATGGCTATATTTTTTGTATTCCACTTGGATTTCTCTAGCTACGCTTATTCAGAGTGGATGATTAGAAGCTTGACCACACTAGCTCCCCTCCATGACACTCACTTGTATGGGTCAGACAAGCTTGAAGTTTTCATGAATCTCCCATGATAAAATTTTCATCTCTACTAAGAACCGCAAATATGTGGGATGGCTTCAGAGGTCCGACCTCCTAACATCAACAAATATTATGGATTTTTGGCTACTACACAAAGGTTAATAATAAGGTCATCTAGTTTAGGGGGTACGATGATAAAATCCTTGTGAGAGGTCTCCCAACCCTTAGAAAAAGGGCTTTACACATCATAAAGATACTGGGGGAGAGCTATCATGCACCACTTCCCGTTGATTACAATTTTCATCGAAACCACAAACTTATATAGCGGTCTGGAAGAGCTTGGCATTAGCTCGTTACCACTTGGGTCGTTCCCTTAGGGTGAGTAATTTTTCCCACCAAGACAGACCCTCTAAAGGTGAAAAATAACGAGTAAGTACATCCATAGTTTGATCATCTTTGTTTGCATTCACAAAGAGAGAACACATGCTATGCCTTTTCTCACACTAGCATGGTTGTTCAATTTTAAACCCAAATTGAAAGATGGAGGTGATTTTGCAACGTGATAGAGAATGTTTTTGTTTCTCAAGATCACCTAACGGCATGAGAGAATTGCATACACATTCACTAGAAAAGTTGAAAACCACAAAATAAAACAAATAGTTGTCAATTTTATCCCTTAAAGCAGTAATGAGTTAATTTTAAGCACCAATTGAAGGATGAGTTTTCCTTGCTCAATTTTAAGCCCAATTGAAAGATGTGATGTAAGGGTTCATTTTTATCCAACTTTGAACATTCATTTTAAACCCAATGGAAAACTAGTGTGGTGCCTAAAATTGAAAGAAAAAAAGCATGAAATTGTGTTATAATTGCCCCAAAGTGTTGAATGCTAGTTACAATTATAGAATGTTTAGATAGAAGAGAAGTTCTTCAATTTCTCTCCATGCCTTTAAACCTTCCAAACCCTATTAGTCTAACAATGAAAATATAGGTAGACACCGATTAGTGATTAGATAATCAAAAGAAATTAAGTCACATGTCGAAAAACAAACGTGAAGTTTCTTACCCTAGTTGAGCATCGTTGCACATGATGACATCACAATTTGAAATCTGGGCATCGCTCTAGTGAATTTGAGCATCGCTTTGTAGAAATACCAATGAGCATGATTGTGTCACTATTTTGATGGATGTCATTGTAAATGAATGTGTCATGGTTTGAAATTTGAAAGCATCAGTCTAGTGAAGTTCAGCGTCACTGTTTGTGTTCCATGATACTTCAAATTTAAATAAGCGTCACTATATTTAAATCAGTGTCGGCCAATTAAATATGCATCATTGTATCAAATTACTTGGGCATCGCTATATGGCGATACTATTGAAATAGCATTGATTTTTGTGTTTTGAACATCACTGCAACCTCCAAAACAACATGAACATGGATTTCGAGCTAAAATATGGTTAAATGATCAGTTTTACCTCTTTCTAGTGCTAGAATGGGACCAATGGATTAGTACGGGTTAACCAAACTTGATCCATGAGGAATCGAAGTGTGATTTAGCCACTAAACCTCAGTCCCAATAAAATCATTCAATGCAAATCGCAGTGGAATCCATTAAAAATTAACATGTTAAACTACAAAAGCTTTTGAAATACCTACTCTAATCCATTGAAACTTATTAGATATTGGGGGATTGGTGTCGTTTTGATGTGAAATGATGACCCTTTCCCAATCCCGTGGGTAAATGAGCTTGTTCCAGTCAATTTTATTGAAGAAAATTAATGGAACCACTGTGAGATATGTATGAAAATATGATTTAAAACTAAATTAGCATGATGCAAGCTAATTAAAAATGATTTTATGCTAAAAATGATCTAATTATGCAATTTCTAAGTTATTTCTATGCTAAAAGATGAAACCCTAATTTATTTACAAACTAAGATGAATGCATGGAAGCCATTAATGGATGCTCTAAGCTATTATGCAACTAAAAATAAACTAAAATATGTTAAATGCGAGTAAATTATGAGTGTGAGGGTGAATTAATTCAACAAAATAAGTTTGCAATTGAAAGATCCCTCCCATTTGTCTCCAAATAGTGATCTATTTATAGGAGAGCAAATGAGGAATGGGTGGTTGAGATCAAAAAACTTAATCAACAATTCAAGATGAAGAAGATGAGAGGCACAGATCATGGATTCTCATCAACGGATGAGATTGCATGATGAAATCTAATAAAAGGATCATAATTATCTCAAATAAACACACTTTTGACTTGCTCACATAGTTCAAAGGTAACTTGCTTAGGAGGTTGAAGGGTTAACTTGCTTTTGAAGCTAAGTGAGTTGATTGGATGAGAGGGAATATTCCTTAGAATATTCCTTTTGGATGAGGAAAAAGGTTAATTTACAAATCAAAACAAATTTTTAATTGTGCAAAAGGATAAAGAATATTCCATGGGAATATTCCCTTTGATTAGAAGAAAATTAGTTTAATTGCTAATTAAACAAGGTTTAATTTATGCAATTAGGGGATTAGAGGAATTAGAGATATTTATTAAATTAAATAATTTAATAAATAGGGGAGGGGTGAAATGATATTTAATTAACTTAGGGTTATTTAATTAAATAATATGACTTAGGAGATTAAATTAAATATTATGATTTATTTAATTTAATGAGATGAAGTGTTAGTGTGAAAAGAGGTGAATTAACCTGATTTAATTAATTAGGCCAATAGACTAAAATGATGTAATTAATTAATTAGCTAGGCTAATTGAATTAATTAAGCGAAAAGAGGATGGATAAAGAGGAAATGATGTTAGTAAACTTGTATCGAGTGTATGACATTGATTAGGAATTTTTTAAGTGTCTAGAAGTACTATACTTTCAGTGGTTGATTTTGCAAAACATTATACTCTAGCTTCACAAGAGGAAATTCAATCACAGTATTATAATTCAGTGCAAGTATCTATGTTTGTCCATATTGTTTATAGAAATGCATATGATATCATAGAGGATGATAGAAAAGTTTTGAGGGAGTATCATTTTATTTTAGTGACAACCGGTTACACTCGTCAGAGTTTGTTCAATACTGTTTCAATATATTTTATAGAAATTTAAGAGAAAGAGGAATCCAGATGACAAAACACCTTATATGGTTAGATAATTGCATGGGGTAGTTCAATAATTCTTGAACATTCTATTGGTTAAGTAGGGTTCAAAGGGAACTTAATGTATAGCATATAAGAAGTTTTTTTGAAGTTGGGAATGGTAAAGGAGAACATGATGGATCTAGTGCATTTGTCAAAAGAATTCTTGCTAGAGAAAAATTGAAATTTGAGGATGCAATAAAATTTAAAGATGCACATGGGATTGTGGATTGGTGCAATACAAGATTATCTACACTTGGTTTGAGTGAGTACTCTACTGTTTGTCGATTCTTTTGGTTGGTTGAAGAAGAGAACAAGATGGACCTAAAGCCTAGGAGATGAACCCTAAACCATTAACCCATATAGATTTTTTATTCTAAGCATCTCATTAACCCTAGAAACCATAAACCATAAACCATAGGACCTAAGGCCTATGAGATGAACCCTAAACCATTATCCCATATAGATTTGTTATTCTAAGCATCTCATGAACCCTAGAAACCATAAACCATAAACCATAGGAATTAAAGCCTAGGATATGAACCCTAAACCATTAACCCATATAGATTTGTTATTCTAATCATCTCATGAACCCTAGAAACCCTAAACCATAAACCATAAACCATAGGACCTAAAGCCTAGGAGATGAACCCTAAACCATTAACCCATACAGATTTGTTATTCTAAGCATCTCATGAACCCTAGAAACCCTAAACCATGAGCCATAGGATTAAGGTGATGCAAGAGGGTGGATTAAGGGGAGTTGATAGAATGACTTAAAGGGATGTAAGAGGGTGGATTAAGGGGAGTTGAGAGAATTACTTAAAGGGATGACTTAAAGGGATTAAGCATCTCATGAACCCTAGAAACCCTAAACCATAAACCATAGGACCTAAAGCCTAGGAGATGAACACTAAACCATTAATCCAGATATTTTTTTTATTCTAAGCATCTCATGAACCCTAAAAACCATAAAACATAAACCATAAACCATAGAACCTAAAGCCTAGGAGATGAACCCTAAACCATTAAACCATATAGATTTGTTATTCTAAGCATCTCATGAACCCTAGAAACCATAAAACATAAACCATAGGACCTAAAGCCTAGAAGATGAACCCTAAACCATTAATCCATATAGATTTTTTATTCTAAGCATCTCATGAACCCTAGAAACCCTAAACCCTAAAACATAGGACCTAAAGCCTAGGAGATGAACCTTAAAATATTTGTTATTCTTAGCATGTTTTTTTTGTACTTTATAATTATTTTTCTCAATTTCTCTCATTTGATTTTGGAATATGCTTTCAATAATTTATCCTTTTCTTGGACACTTTGAAAACCTAGGAATATAGAAAATTAAATTATAAAGTGCCACAAACTCTAATTGATAAGGGTATCTAAATTGATCTATTTGGGGAGGTTGTTAATACAAATGCATTGAACTTATGAATTTCCATAAAAAATGAACTTAGATAAAGTTCTATTATGGAATATTTTTAAACATATTTTTAGGTGTTTCATTTCATCATTTAATTATTAGGATAAATCTAGAGCACTATTCATCATAGAAAGAAGGGATAAATAATTAGTACCAAGTGAGAAATATCTACTACCCTATCTCTATGGAATTATTCTTGAACTAGATGTCCATGAACATAAACATGCTTGACTAAAATCTAACGAAATGGTTGATGGACTAATATATCTTTTAGTTTTTAAGGAAATTATACATCATGTAGACCACATTGATTGTCCTATATTATACTATTATTTGATCTCCTTAAGATGTCATATTAGGACCCCTTAAGACATACCCTTAAGACAACCTATAAATTATGTTTATTTTATAGAATTTATTAATGCTTTTGTTCTCTAATCGTGTATGGTATTGTTTATTTCTTAAAATTTCATCCTTTGCGGTATATAAACGGGTTGCTTTTATTTGTAGATTATGATTTTTTTTCTTATTTTATTAGATCTAATATGTGTATTACAACCCCTTAAGACATCCTATCAGAACCCCTTAATACATCACATTAGGACATGAATTGAATAAGTTCATTAACTAATTATCACTAATTATTGAACGTACATATCATGTATATCATGTATGGATCACTAAATTTGTAAAGTACAAATATTAAAATGTCCTATTAATTTTAACTTTAATTTCATATTTATATTTAATTTCACATTAATGTCCTATACTAATGTCTTAACTATGAACATACATGTACATGTGTAAATTAAAATTGCACAATAATAAAGTCCATCATTTACAATATATTAAGTGCATGAAACCAATATATTAAGTGCATGAAATAAAGTCAATTAGAGTACAACTGATGAAATAAAGTCCAAAAATGTGCTCGACCCATGAAATAAAGTCCAATAGAGTACATGAGAAACCAAAAATGTAGTCCATGAAATAATCAAATAAAACCCATAAAAGCATGTTTGGGTCATGTATCGTCTTTATAATCAAGAGACCTCTTCACACCATGTGGACTACGTGGATGACCTAAAACACTTTGTACAAGAGAAAGATGAAATCAAATGTAAGATGATGAAAAATGCTTTAATAAAAATTTAATTTATAATTCATCATAAAATTAAATTACCATCATATTTGGATCTGGATGCTCTAGTGCAACTAGACCAACCTCTAAATTCTTCAAACTAATCTACATATACCAGACAAAGAAATTTGAAATCAGATGTAAGTCTATAATTAAAAATGATTTAATTCAATTTAATATATAATTTATCATATTTAAATTGTATTGTAATATGAGGTTGTGCACCCTCTACTCTAGGGCATGTTTGTACATTCTCAACTACAAGACGTGTCTCATGCTATAAAATAAAAATAATTTAACATGTATGAGCTCATATATATATATATATATATATATATATATATATATTCAATTTTAAATTTAATTAAAGTTATTCACAACTTGTATAATTTGTAATTGACTAAATATAATACAAAAATTAAATTACCATGATATCTAGAGCTTGCTCTGCATGTCCTCCTAGAGGTGTAACTATGATTGAGTCATGGCAGAAATTCGCACTAACAAAATCCTACAAGATCAAATTTAAAGCATGCATACTTGAATTAGGTTAAAATATATATATTCAAGTTTTGCACATTTTGTGTAGAAATGTTTATAAACAACCTAAAATTCAGAGGCATCATGAGTAGTGGCAACATATAATGTTTGTTTGATGTCCATTCTCATTGTGATATCAACCTAGACATACATATAGACATTTAAAGTTTATAATATTTACAAACTTGTACATGCACATTTGATATATAGTGTGTGATTAGGTGAAATATCTTAGTCTAAAAACACAAAACAAAAAGAATGCAAGAGAAAAAATAACACCTAACACCTCAAGATGGGTTGTGTTAAACACAAATAAAAGGAAGACAAAAACACAAATGATTATACCTTCTCTTCTTGTTGATCCTTGGTTAGCCCTTGATGATATTGTTGATGTGTGCTCCTTGGGTCATAAGCTTGCAAAGATGGTGGTTGAAGGATTAATGGGGGTAGATGGATGTAATAATGGATACTAAGATGCAACTTCAAGTGCTAAGATGCTGCAATAAATGACTAAAATGCAAAATGGCTTGAGAAAATGAAAGCATAAAATCATAAGTTTTAAAATATAGATCCTTTAATGAAGGTAGATGGGGGTATTTATAGAAGAATTTGAATTCTCTAGAGGATTCAACGGTCAAGATTGAGCCACCATGGTCAAGATGGAGGGCTATGGTGAATTGAGGACTCACAACCCCTCACATCTTGCCATGTGGTGGGTGAAGTGTCCAAAGGACAAGGTGAGATGGCAACGGTACAAGTGACATGGAAAAGGCCATGTGGTTCCAGAGTACTTGCAAGTACCTTGGGATGGGAGAGGATTTCCCCAAAAAGGCATTCCTTGGCCCCATATGGGGCTGAAAGTGACAAGTGAGGACTTTTCAAAAGTCCACTCTTGTCACCATGGGGATTGGACATGGCCTTGGAGAAATAAAAGTGAATTTTTAATTCACTTTATGGAAGAAACCAATGGGTAAGGCAAGATTCCCCCTAAAAGGGGTCCTTGTCTCATGGGTATGATGTGACCTTTGAGAGGTCATGGGGAAGACAAATGCATGGGGGGACTAAATGTGAATTCTTAATTCACATGGGGAAGAGGTCAACCCAAAAAATGTAAGTACCAAGAAGGTTGACTTAAGGACATGCTAGAAAAAGTAAGTGATTAGGATTAGGATTATGAAATCAAGTGATTAGGCTAATTAATGGTGATTAGAGGCAAGTGGATAGATATGGGAGATGTGACATTAATCCTAATTAAGGATATGCACATCTTAATGAAGGATTAATTAAATTAACTCAGATTAGTGAAAGGGTTAGGGAGGATGGGACAAGGGGAGAGAAAAAATGAATTAAAAATTGAAAAGGATAATTGACTAAATTAAATAAATTGATTGATTTATTTAATTTAGACAGGAAATGGTAAAGCATAAAGTATTTAATTAAGTACTTTTGGGAACCTTAGGGCAAGGGGATAATATTATTTACATGTGTTAATTAATATAGGTTGACTAGATGAATAAATGATGGGATTATGACCATATGGAAGTGGTCAAATTTTGGTGTCTACATTTTTCCCCTCTTCGAAATATTGTTAGAATAATAGTGTTTCAAAGAAAAATAAATGCAGAGGACTTTATAGAGGAAGCAACTAGAAAATGATGCCCCAACACGGGAGAGGTTGTGTGAGCTGCTCAAATGGAGGGGAGTGAAAGGTCATGCCCCAATCATGTGGGAATATCATCAGGGAGAAGGTATGGATGGATTTGATAGGGTATGCCCCCTCGAGAGGGTGGTTGGGGAAAAAAAGGGGGCCCTGGGTGACTTCTCAATATGAAGAAATTGAGGGTACTGTTGGAAAGAGCTCATAAAATCATGAAGACTGGATTTTGAATGGAGTCAAATGGACACACAGGGTGTGAATGGTAGGCCCATGAAGTTGGAGGATTAATTGACAGAGAAAAAGGTTAAATAAAGGGAAAAAATACATCTTATTTTAAAAAAGGTGAAAAAGGAGGGGAGTTATAAATTGGAATTTTAGAATTACTATTCCTCATTTGGACAATTGTCAATTGAGAGAGAGAGGAGAGGAGAGGAAGGAGAAGGAGAGAGAATTTTTCAGATTATTTTGATGAAAACATCATCCACCACGCAGATGAGGTGTGAAGCTTCTATGTCGAGCACACTATCCCACACCAGGTTAGCTTCAAAAGCCCCCTTTGTGATTTTAGTATTTTTGGATGTATTTTTAAGTTTTTAATGCTAGTTGAACATATGGGTTTGAGGTAGGAGTAGGTTAGAAAAATGGGTAGGAAAAAAAAATAATTTTGTCGACCAGGTTGGGAGAAATGTCCAAGACAGCTAGGTAGGAAAAACTAGAGAAAAAATGGGTAGTTAGAGGAAAAAAGAGGGAATTGGTTACAACAGGGGCAACCATGCCCCAAGAAAAGGTGATCGCGCTCAGAGAGCAGGCGACCGCATCCTGGAGGGGCAATCGTGCCCGATGGGCAGGTGGTCGTACCCTGAAGGGGTAGCCCCGCATAGGGGGCAGACAACCGCGCCCCGGAGGGGTGGTCCCACCCCGGGCAGATGGCCCCTCCCACAAGGGCATCCTCACCCTGAGTGGGGGTGGCCCCACCTAAAGGGGAGACCACGATCCAGGCAAGTGATCCCACTTAGAGAGGCGACCTCACCTCAGGCCAGTAACTGCGCCCAAAAGGGGTAGCTGCACCCTAGAAGGGGCGACCACACCTAGGGAAGGTGGTGCCATCCCAAAAGGGGTGACTGCATCTGAAAGGGCAGCTTTGCCGAGGGAAAAGAAGGTGAAAAAGAAATTGAAAAAAAAGGCTGAAGTGCTAACAAATGAAGGGGAAGATTTTAGGAAGAGGTTTTTCGAGAGGCATGGTTAGGAAGTGTTAGAGAGAAGGGAACCCAGGGCCAAAAAATAAATAAAGGGAATGATGTGGAGAATGACAGGTTGTGTGGGTTGGTTGCAGAGGTTTGACAACTTGCGAATGTGTGAGAGGAGGTTAGAGGTGTTGGCAGTGACACAGTGAGCAATGACTGGAGTGGATGATCAGTGTTTGGCTCAGGCAGGGTTGTTGCATCTATTAGGGTGCATCGAGCAATGTTGATAGCCCTAATCAAGCGTTGGGATTTAACGACGTTGACATTTCATCTTCCGATAGGAGAGATGACAGTTATGTTGGAGGTTGTTTGGCAGATATTGAGACTTCCCATAGTAGGGCATATGGTGAGTGAGTTGAGGTCAGAGGGAGATGCACTGGATCATACCATATGGGTCCTATTTGGGTGAGAGGACCTATCGGTGGAGAAGAATGCATTGGACGTGGATAGATGTTTGGGGGTGACAGTACCACCACTTTCGTTGTATCTTTATGAGTTGATCAAGGGGATACTCATTCCAGATAGGAGTGGGATATTCTACAGCCTTTGCTACATGGAGGTTATTTAACATATCATCGAGGGGAGGGATGAATAGTTTGCATGGGGTCTATGCATCCTTGCACAACTATATAGAGACATGCACATGATCTGTTATCGAGGAGAGCTCAATGTGTGTCATGTGACATTGTTGCAAGTATGGACTTGGGAGCACATTAGTGTGGCAATACTAGATGTGGTGAGAGTAGGTCATGAGGATATTACATTGTTCATGGCCTAGTGGTATGACGTAGAGTATGAGTGGGTTTTCTAGTATGGGGGGGAAGGAGATTTAGATAGATGGAGGAGGTTTTTTGATGATCTAGAGGAGAAGGATATACTATGGAGGCCGTATATGACATGAGTCTTTAGGGGATGGAGGAAGGATGAGGCGAGGCATAAGGGATACTTCATGACTCATTGTTATATAGATGGGAGAGAGTCATAGATAGTAGAGTCACATAGGCCAGATCAGGTGACAAGGTAGTATGGGCTAGTACAAGATATTCCAGGAGCCCTTGATATGTTTAGATGGATAACATGGGAGAAACCATGGGGTGATGCAATTTCAACAGAGTTTTCACAAGAGAATTGGGTGACACTAGTGTGAGATCTAGTAGAGTACCCAAGGAGGGTTGAGGGATTAGTAAATGTAGAGATCACAGTGAGATATGTAGCATTGTTTGCATGACACTAGGTTGAATGGATTACACTAGAGGTGTTGATTGTGGGGGAATTAGGATTTGGATCGAAGGATGAGGCTAGATTAGCAAGAGGGAGGAGGAGACAATGAGTAGGTAGGGTCGGGGGCAGCGAAGGAGAGGGGCAAGGGCAATCCAAGTAGGAGGAGATCGATAGAGAGATCACTAGGTAGGGAGAGTAGGAGGGTGGTAGAGAAGAGCACCAAGGATGGCCAGAGCAGAGTCAGAGTAGTAGAGCCATAGGATAGAGGGCAGGGAGTAGATGAGGCTGGAGGGAAGGTGGGAGGAGGACGAGATGGAGGGCACGGGTTGAGCTTGAGGAGGAGAGACACGATATAGAGGTAGTGGGGGAGGGGGATGAGGCTAAGGCGATGGATATAGAGAATGAGGGATGAGTGGAGGACATAGATATAAATGTACATGATATTCATCCTTTGTTGATGATGCCACCAACAACAAAGGATCTAGTTACACAGTTGAGAGGATCAGAGGCAAGGTTGTATATCATTGAGTAGAGGTTGAGAGAGGTAGAGGCAACAAGGAGTAGACTAGAGGAGGAAGTGTGTGTGTTGCGACCCCAGGTAGTAGAGAGTGAGAGAGAGTATCAGGTGGTGGTTGATGTGTTTTCGCGACATGAGATAGTGATATAGAGGGAGGGAGAGAGGTTGCAGGCAAAGATAGAGGAGTTACAAGAAGAGGTGGGAATAGTACAGGCTAAGGTGACTCAGTTAGAGGGAGAGGTGGTAGGGATCATGAGGCAGGAGAGTCAACAAGATGGGAGAGGGACAAATTAGAGGCTACAGTGACTATTCTATAGGTAGGGGATCAGTGAGAGGCCTTGGTAGAGGAAAAGAGGGACATGGAGGACCTAAGGAGGCAGGTGGAGGGATTGTTGAGAGAGAGGTGGGAGTTGAAGCAAGAGTGGGATGAGTTTCATGACAGGATGGAGACATTGGGATATATGGGGTTGATGCAAGAGAGGGAGGATATGATGAGGGCTTGGGTACAAGCGATGGAGACCGAGAGGGATGCTTTACAGTCATAGGTGTAGGTTCTGCAAGGGGAGAGAGATACAATTGTGGAACAGGTATAGGTAGTAGAGGGTGGTGAGCCAAGAGAGGGGGACAGGCACTGTAGGCACAGGTACAGGCGATGTAGGAGGAGAGGGACAAAGCCTTGGAGCAGGTGTCATGAATAGGATCAAATATTGAGCAACTACGATTAGCATGGGGTGCTTGAGCATAAGAGAGGAGGTTCATCTATGGATACCGAGACAGGTACAAGATTGAGCGAGACTCAGCTAGACAGTAGATTATAGAGAAGGAGGAGTATATGAGAGAGGTGAGCTACTACATGTACACCTATTATTTGGTAGTGTCAGATCCAACACAGTGGGCACCTCCATATGTTCAAGCACTGCCACCGATGCCAATATCATCCCAGTCAATAGGGACACATACTCGGGGATATAGTATCATGAGGGAGACACCTCCATGCAAGGTGCCAATTCTTGAGTCCCCACAGAGATTGGATGCAGGTAGTTCATGGTTCGTAGGATCAGAGGGATAGGATCCTAGCTATTGACAAGTGCAAGATGGGAGAGAGTACAAAGCAACATAGATCAGCGTAGAGTCCTATACTCGTACTTTATTATTATTTTTTTATGGAAGATGATGGAAATTATTATGGACTTCATGATGGATATTGTATTTTTTGTGATTTTTGACATGATATGCGAGAGCCCTTATTGATACTATGTGATGGATGATTTATTTATGCACATGTGTATGTTTATGAGTTTATGATGGGTGGTGTCATGTATGAATATGCCTATATGGATTTATGTTTATGCCTATATGGATGTATGGTTATGTTGATGCCTAACGTTTATGATGCAAGATGTGATGGATGATTTCTATGATATGCATGATGTCTAACAATGATGATGTAAGATGTGATGGATGATTTATTATGATATGCATCATGGTGAATGTTTATGATGGACATGGTAATGAGCCTAATGATATGAACTAAAGTGAATATGCTAATAAATTAATGTAGAATAATTAATGAAAATTAACCTACACAACTTAAAATGGTTATGTAATGTAATTTAATGAACCTAGAATGCAATGAAATGTATGGTGATCCTAAATGCAAATAAGGGCTTGCATAATGGTAAAGGAAAAGAAGGTGATGGGTGTGTGACCACAACTATTGAGAACCATAGGACTCTAGAGAGGAAGGGGGAAGGTGGAGGGAATCACCGTTTGCACAATCCAAAATCCTAGGTCAAGGGAAAGGAAGGGATAAAGGATTCATGAATGCAATGGAGGAGAAAATGCAATGCAATCCTAATGCAAGTTACCATCTTCGGAGCACTGATTTTTTCTATAGCATAAGACACCAATTACCATGGTATATGGACCAAGGTGGATTAGTGTCTAATGCATAAAAAAACACAACAAACAAGAAGGCTATCCTAATACCCCAAAGTCATGATGACGTTGGTCAAGCCAGATATTGGGATAACTACAAGCGCTCAATGTCCCAGCATAATACAAGACCTCAGGGATCTTGGTGGGTACTATGTGGGACAACTAGGGAAAAAAAAGAAAAAAGAAAAATCAAGATATGCCCCTATGCAAACTATTCAAAACACACCATAATACGTAAGATTATGGTAGCCTTGATGAGTGATGATAGGGAGCTCAAATGATAAACAAAAACCAAAAGTATAAAAATATTTTAATCAATTTCAAAACATCCTTTGTCATAGGATCAAGATGATGGATTGGGTTGATACATTTTGTTAGGAAGGATACATATTGTTGAGACCAAAGATGGATGCTAAACTATAGATTGATAATGATGCAAGATATTTGAAAATCGATTAAATCTCGTGACACAAATGAATTCCATTTGTGAGGTACCAATGAGATAAGGACATACCTTGACAACAAGACACAAGACTGACACACCCTAAGGACCTAGGGGCTCGGGGGTTTATCAAAGATCAACCTTGCCTACATGAAAGTGTAGAGCCCTCGTAGTTTAGGAAAAGACCATGATAAAGGCGGAAAGAGGATGATGAAGACAGATGATGGAGGACAATGATCAGATATTTTGACCACAAAGAAAAGAAAAGAAAAGCCCCGAGGGTAGATCAAATGATCAACCTTGCCTACATGCAAGCACAGGGGAAATGTAGTTCAAAAAGGATGAAAGACCAATGATGAATAAGATTGAAAAGAGGACAATGGTGATGGATGATGAAGGAAAAAGTGCCTCAAAGGCGAATCAAGTGATTGGTCCTGCCTACGTGAAAGAACAGGGGCAACGTAGTTCACCAAAGTTAGACAGATAAAAAAAGACAACAAAAAATAATCTCGAGAGTGGATCAAGTAATTGACCTTGCCTACATGAAAGTGCCGGGGCAACGTAGTTCACCAAAGATGAATAGATGAAAAAAGACAAAAAAAAATAGCCTTGAGGGTGGATCAAATAATCAGCCTTGCCTACATGAAAGTGCAGGGACAACGTAGTTTGCCAAAGATTGAAAAACAAAAAAAGACAGCAAAAAACAGCCTTGAGGGTGGATCAAATAATCGACCTTGCCTACATGAAAGTGTAGGGGCAAGGTAGTTCGCCAAAGACAGACAAATGAAAAAATACAACAAAAAAAAGCCCTGGGGGCGGATCAAATAATCAGCCTTGCTTACATGAAAGCGCAGGGGAAACACGTTCACCAAACATGGACAAACAAAGAAAGACAACAAAAAACAACCTCGGGGGTGGATCAAATGATTGGCCTTGCCTACGTGAAAGCAAAAGGGAAATGTAGTTCACCAAAGATGGACAGACAAAAAAAGACAACAAAAAATAGCCCCAGGGGCGGATCAAATATTCGGCCTTCCCAGGGGATGCAAGCAGATGGAAGGATATAATCAAAAGGATGATAAGGATTCTAATATTTGGATGTATAAAGCATAAAGTAAGGAGGACACGAGGTAGATAATGATTAAGCCCTATACAAAAGGTGAATTTTTCTAGGTTTTCACCAATCCTACATATCCAAGGCACCATGCAGGGGTGGTTTTCACCATAGGACAAATTATTTCTCTTTACTATTTTTTGATTTTTTGATTTTTTGATTTTTTGATAATTTTTTACTCTATTAATTTTTAGATGTTACCAGGAAGGATACCCTAGCTAACCTAAGTATAGAATTTCTTTAGATGCATGATGTTGATGGTTTCTTCCAAGGGCTCCCCTTCAAGTGTAGACAACCTGTATGCTTCAAAACCATATTTGGTGGTGACGAAATAAGGGCCTAACCAATTAGCTTCAAACTTACCCTTCTTATCTCGATCTTACTGATTCCGCTAATTTTATTTGAGGACTAAGTTGACAAAATTGAATTGAAAAGGGCAGACCTTCTTATTGTAGCTTCTATTGAGTTGGTGTTGATAGGCTTGTAGATGGTTGTAGGCCTTCACCCATTTTTCATCCAGCAATTCCAATTGTGCAAGTCATGCAATTCGGGTGTCTTCGTCAGTGATCAGATTCTTTAGTGATATTCAAAGTGAGGGGATTTCGACTTCGATTGGCAAGATGGCTTCAATACCATAAACAAGAGAGTATGGAGTAGCGTCGGTGGGAGTGCGGATAGACATGTGGTAGGCCCAAAGGGCAGGATGGAGATGGAGGTGCCAATCTCGACCATTGCTATTAACCATCTTCTTAATGATTTTAATCAATGTTTTATTGGTTGCCTTTGATTTACCATTACCCTGGGGGTAATAGGGGGTAGACCAATGATGTTGGATATGATATGTTCCATAGAGGAATTTCATGCACTTATTTTTGAATGGCTTTCCATTTTCACTGATGATGGTGGAGGGGATTCCATACCTACAGAGGATATGGTAGAGTATGAACTTAGATATTTGAACACCGGTGATTTGAGTGAGTGGTATGGATTCCACCCACTTGGTGAAGTATTCAGTGGCTGTGATGATGAAAGTGTGACTATCAGAGGATGGAAGGTAGGTCTTGTCAACCAATTCAAAACCCCATTGTGAAAATGGCCAAGGTGTCGTGATAGGTTGTAACTCTTGTGTCGGGGCATGAATCAAATTTGCATGTTGCTAACAAGGAAGACACCTTTTGATGAAATCGCAAGCATCATGTTACATAGTAGGCTAGTAATACCCTGCTATTAGAATCCTTTTGGATAAGGCCATACCATTAGAATGGGCCCCACAAATACTACTATGCACTTCTGCTAATGCAATGCAGACTTTGGTCTTGTTTAAACACCAGAGGAGGGTTCCATCATACCCACATCGATAAAGAGTATCACTGATGATGGTGTAGTAGGTTGTGCGTTGGATAAAATATTTCCATTGGTTATGTGTGAGGTTAGATGGTAGGGTGTTGTCATGAAGATAAGTGTAAATATCTTGGTACCAGGGGGATTCGGGACCTATAATAACACATACCATTTTGCTCTTAGGGATTAACAGTTTTTCTACAAGGAACTCACATTTTGTACAATCTATGGGCATGTTTAGGAGGGAACCGATGGTGGCCATGGTGTCAGCTACTTTATTATGAACTCTGGGTATTTGGTCAAACTGGATGGAGGAGAAATATTTCTTGAAGTCATCCACCATGCGTTTGTAGGGTAACAACTTGTCATCTTTTGTGAGGAATTCATCATTAACTTTCTTGATCACCAGTTGGGAGTCACCAAAGATGTGCAAGTGTGAGATATTCCATTGAACAACAATCTTAAGGCCTATGAGGAGAGCTTCATACTTAGCAATATTGTTGGTGCAAGGAAAACCTAATCTGAATGATTTGTGTATGTAGTCACCTTGAGGGGTGATGAGAAATACTCCTGCTCCTGATCCATTGTTAGTGTGGGACCCATCAAAATATAATGTCCATGTGGTGGCTTCCAAAACTGAAAAGACCCCTTCATCTGGAAACTCTGTCTCTAAAGGATAGGCATTGACCAATGGAGCATCTGCTAATTGATCTGTAATGACTTGTCCTTTGCTTTCTTTGTGATTGACGTACTCTATGTCAAATTCACTTAGTAGAATGACCCATTTAGCCATGTGACCTATCAATGTTGTTCTTGATAGCAGATATTTTAGTGGATCAACTTTGGAGATTAGCTTAACCGAATGAGTAAGCATGTAGCATCTGAGTTTCTAGGAGTTAAAGATGATGGCTAGGCATGCCTTTTCCATTGGAGAATAATTGAGCTCATAACCAACCAAAGTCATGTTGATGTAGTAAACTGCTCATTCTTTGGAGGACTCATCATGTTGTGCCAATAACTCCCCCAATGTCACAGAATTAGCTGAAATATAAAGGAGGGGATTTCCTCGGATAGGTGGTATGATAATAGGCGGGTGAGCCAAGTATTCCTTAATTTGATCAAAACCAAGCTGAGATTGTGGGCTCCACTTAAATGCATGTCTTTCTTTAGGAGGTGTGCGAACAACTGACAATTGTTTGTGAGTTGAGCAATCAATCTATGGATGGACTGGAGCTTCCCTTGTAGGCTTCTAAGTTGTTTGAGAGTACTAAGTGGATGCATTTCCATGATGGCCTTAACCTTAGTAGGATCAACCTCAATTCTTCTATCAGAGACGATGAACCCTAGGAGTTTTCCGGATGTGACACCGAACACACATTTCTTTGGATTGAGGCATAATTTATACTATTCCAGATGGTCAAACATATTTTTAAGGATGACCAGATGTTCTTCCCGTGTTCTTGATTTTCTTAAAATATCATCAACATAGTCTCCCATGATTATATGAATGAGGTCGTGGAAGATAACCGTCATAGCCTGTTGGTATGTTGCCCCCATGTTCTTAAGGCCGAAAGTTATAGAAATATATTCCCCAAGGTGTTGTGAAGGAAATCTTGTGTTGGTCCTTAGGGGCAATTTTGATCTGGTTATAGCCAGAGAAACCATCCATGAGGTACAACATATCATGTCCTACGGTTAGGTTGACCAACATATCAATATTTGGTAGGGGAAGTCATCCTTAGGACAAGCTTTATTAAGATCTCGAAAGTCTGTACAAATTTTGATGTCTTTGTTAGGTTTAGCAACTGGGACTATATTGGAGATCCAGTCGGAGTAGTCGATCGGTCAGATAAACCCTTCTTCCAACAGCTTATCTAATTATTTCTTAACCAATGGGGCCACTTGAGGGTGCATTTTTTTGAGCTTCTGTTTAACAAGTTTTGCATCGGGGCGGACATTTAGGTGATGTACCACCAAATCTGGATCAAGGCCAGGCATGTGTGAGTACGTCCAGCCAAAATTGATGATTCCTTCTTTCAAGAGGTTGATGATGGAAGAATTTTCTTCTTTTGATAGTTCCTTGGCCACATAAGTGATCTTGGGGTTCTCTTTTGTTCCCAAGTTTATTGCTTGTGTTTCTTTGATCAAGATGGATGATCGATCAAATAGTTGAGTTCCCACAAGGGGAAGATGAACGTCCCCATATTCTAGTGCCTCTTTGATGTTTTCACTAGTAGATATGCAATTTTTTTTTACTATTTCATAGTCATAAAGTGCCTCAGGGAGGTTTTCACTAGGTGACCCTTTTTGATTTTGTTTCTTCTTGTTTTTGCGGTTGGGGCATTCATCTTCCCTCAATCCCATGAGATGCACGTATTGGTCTACTTAGGGAAAGGTGTTGGGAGGTGTGGTACCTTGTAGTTCATAATCTATAAGCTCGGGATGTTTGAGGGATAAGGTGATGGTGCAAATGGATAGGTATTCAGACATGGCAGGGAGGTCAATGTGATCAACTTCATCATACGCATGTATGATGGTCTCCTCCTCTGGTATGTCTTTGAGGGAACTGTCGTCAACACTAACATTGTTAGAAGTGCTAGAGGATGCTAGGGGGGCCTTTTTTTCTTTTTGTTCATAGCCCAATCCTATCCTCTTTGGATGAATGGATGCTTCTACAGGTTACCATTTTCCTTTCTCTTCTATACCGAGACCTTTGCCTTGGTAGTGCACTTTTCAACGAAATTAGACGCACGTGCATAGACCTCTTGGAAGTATTCTATGAGGGGGTGTGATGGCTCAAGTTCTTCTTGGTATACCCATTGATTGATATCTTCTTCCATTTGATCTTGAAGGGAACCCAGATCTCTAAATGTTGTTGAGCCCATGTTCTTGGAAGTGAGTGTGAGCGTCTTCTCTTCTGCTTTGGAGATAGATGGAGAGGGTTGACCATATGTATGTGTTGAGGGTGGCATGGTTGTCACGTTCAATGTTGTATGCATTTTGTACTCACCACATCCCTTGTCAATGATCTGGACCTTAGTGATGGTGGAACCAAGTGTGGATGATGGTGTGGATGAAGGTTTGGATGATGTGGTGTTTAGTGTGTTGGTGGATGGATGAGAAATAGATGTTTGAGATGCCCCCATTTCTACTCTAGGGAAGCAATGTGAATGCAGAAAGTAAGCTTCTAGGGCACGATAATATTCAAATGGCTGAGGGTTAGCCTGTATGGTTGCTTCCATTCCTTGAAATGGGAACTTCAAATATTCATGGTAGGTTGATGGGACGGCTTGCATAGAGTGAATCCATGGTCGGCCAAGAAGGATGTTATATGGAAGTTCCAAGTCCAAAACATGACACATAGTATATTGTACAATGGGACCCACTTGAATAGGAAGATAGATAGTGCCCTCAGAATCTCTTTCCGTGTTATCAAATGCCTTAATGGTGATAACCTGATTATTTAGGTTAGCCTAGGTGTATCCCACCTATTCTATAAAATGTAATGTACAAAGATTTAGTTTCAAACCATTATCTAGTAATACCATTTTCACTTTATGACAATTCACCTCAACCTCAAGGTGAAGGGGACGGTTATGAATTGAGTCCAGGTGTGGCATGTCCTTCTGACTGAAACCTAATTGGTAAGTTATGGGATGATTTCCTACCAACACTTGGAATTGTGTGGGATTGATATCGTCAGGGGCTTGGGTGTTTTGTAAGGATTTATTTAGGATGTATTGATGCACGAGGGAAGACCTAAGCAAATATAGGATAGAAATCTAAGCTGAAGTCTTGCCCAAGTGGTCAAGGATGTTGTACTATGAACTAACGGATGGCAGTTGGGTGGATGCAGAAGTGACTGGGACCATGATGTGGGTCTGATGGGTGGTAACATCACATTGTGGATATTTTCCTTTGACGCATATCATGGATACACGTGGCTCCATTTTTTCTATATATGTGACCACACCTTGGTAATTGTATGGCACATTTTTATAACTGATATTATTTGTGTTGTTATTTTGATTATTGTTGTTGCTAGGGCCAGGATTGGAATTGGACATACTGGGACCCTGATTATGCTTGGGAAAAGAATTTTGATGTATTTGGAGCTAAGAATTGGATGAATATGTTGTGTTAGCATCCACATGGATTTCACCTCGATCTATGAGACTTTGAATGTATGTTTTTAGTCCTAACACTTATCCAATGTGTGTCCCTTAATCTTGTGAAAATCACAATACTCATTCTCTTTGAACCAAGTCAGCTTGGGATTGGACTCATCGAGAGGCTTGGTTATAGGATAAGTGATGGGGTAGTTGGCTTGGAGGAGCTTGTTAACCACAAAACTAAGGGGTTTTCCCAACTGAGTGAACTATCGTTTATTCCCCCCTTGGTTTTTTTGGTTGGACTATTGTCGGGGTGCTCCTTGGGGCATAGATATGGCATTCAGGACTAACTGTTGTTGTTGAGGAGGATATTTTTGTGAGGTGGTGGTCACCTAGACATGTTTGGTGTTAGTGACACCATCATTGACATCATTCTTATTTTTATTCCAATATCGAGGCTTATCCCTAGAGGATTTCTCTTTATTAGGATTTAAAATCTTGACTTGCTCTTTAGAAACAAGGGATCATTCTAGGATGGGACCCTTCTCCATGAGTGTTGCAAAGGTGTTGATGCAGTGGAGGCAGAAGTTATGAGCCATGTCTAGATGGGAATTTTTGATAAACAATGTAACCATGTCTTTTTTCGATAGTGGGGATTTCATCTTGCTGGCTTAGGCATGCGATCTTTGTAGATAGCTTGCAAAGGTCTCTCCATCATGTTTTTTTATTTCAGGAGATCAAGCGTGACAATGTACTTCTCTAGATTAAAAGAGAAGTGGGACACAAATTGTTCAGATAGTTGGGCAAAGGATTTGATGGATCATTTTTCAAGGCCCATGAACCAGTTAAGGGCAACTCCCTGTAGGCTCTTAGGGAACAATCAGATAAGATAGTTGCCATTGTGCATGACCTCCTGGAAATGGGCATAGAACTCTTGCAGATGAGTTTTAGGGTCCTTGGTTCCCTTGTATTTATTAAATTTTGGTATTTAAAAATGTTTGAGAAAGGGAACCAAGGAAATGGAGGGATCAAAAGGATAGGGGGAAATATCCTCAAACTTGAATGAATGCTTGCTCGTCCTAGCCTATAAATCCTTCAATGTTGCTTTAACTTCTTCCAAGTCCTTGTTGATGGATGTTGCAGGAGTTGGAGTAGGTTGGTTGTATGGATAGTATTGTGGGTATGATGAGGATGGCACCATCGTGGTTGGATCATAGGCGGGTTGAGATACATATGAATGTGTTTGTTAGTTTTGATTGGTATAAGTGGATTATGGAATGATGTATGATGGATAGGAGGATGATGGATTATGATGAGAGGAAGTCATTTGTTGGTAGGGTGGTTTCTGCTGATAATAAGAAGCAGGTGAAGGGCCTTGCTATTGTGTAATATTTTGGTAATACAAAGAGGTAGGACCCCCTTGTTGATGTGACGATGGTTTTCGGTAATAAGAGATGAAAGGTGCACTCTGTTGGTAGGATGGCTGTTGAAGATAGGGTGATAAGATTAGTATTTTTGTGCCATAGTGGGTTGTTGCATGACATATGGGGGTGGATTTGATGTTTGCTAGTAGGGATGATTTTGCGACTACGGAGGATTGATGTAAGGTGGTGGTTGGGTATGTGTTTAGTTTTGACTAGTCTGATGAGGGTTTAAATTGATATGGGATGGAGCAGTGTATGTGATGGATGGATGATAGAGATATTTTATGAGCGGATTTATTTTCATTTGTGTAGGGATATGTATATGTTGTTGTGGGGGTCGTTGTTATGGATTTTTTTGGTGAGATGGGTGAGATGGAATATGTTGTTGTTGGGGGACTACTACTAAAGTGCCATGTGGTGGTTCCAGCTAGTGGGATGTTGCTTGTGTTACCTGATGTGGAGGTTGCATAGGAGCCAAGGCATTTCATTGTGGGATGGGAATGTTGTGTTGTGTCGGTTGTTGATGAGGTGGTAGGGATGATGCAACAATAGTAGTAATATGTTGCAGGGGTGTTTGCATTGAAGTGGATTGATGGGGATTAGTAGGAGGCTATTTAAATGCAAGTGGCGGTAAGTTTTTAGTGGGTGCAGATCCTGGAGGTGGCATTGATGCAAGGGTAGGTTTGCCTCTAGTATTGATAGGTGGTTGACTAGGATGTTGAATTGGAAGTGGTGGAGCAAATGGGATGTAGGATAGCATGTTTTAGGTGTAGGGATCATGATTCCTGGGTTGTGTTGCCGAAGTTGTGGTTGGAAGACGAGGATAACTAACAACTTGATGCATCACAACATTTCCAAATTTGGGATGATACCAATTTTTTGTGGGTGCACCTTCGGGGACATATGATTTTCCTGGGACACTTTGTGAAGTTTGTGGATTGGCGAGAAGAGTGTGGGTAGTAGCATATTGTGATGCATCAAAGTTGGATGGTGGATTGACTCCTCTCATGAGCAAGGTGGCAAGAATCTTATCCCCCCATTTATTAAGGAGACGATCTGTCATCTGAAAATTGATGGGGTCATTAAGGTACTCATCGATGGTGACTTCAAGTTGGTTAACCATGTTCTTGTCACCGAGTGGTGTGGCGTTCTAGATGCCTGTATTGGATTGGGATGAGGTACTGTTATGGAGATCTTACAGATTACTTGGAACATTATTGGGATCTTGTGGGATGTTTGGTTGTGAACCTTGGGTCTGTTGGTCTGCCATTTTATTTTTTCCTTGTGAACAGGTCTGAACGAGCATGAACGTGCAAAACAACTAAGTGATCTAAGATGCAACTAAGCTTCTAAATGATGATCCTGATGATGATTTGGATTGGATAAATATTATTGGATTGGATTGGGTGTTGGATTGATTGATAAGATATATGATGGATCAATTGATGATGTATCAATTAATCAGATGATTGGATAAAGATTGGATTTGATTGGATTTGATTGATAAAATAATTGATAGGATTAGATGGAATCGAATTAAAGATCAAATGATTGGATGACTGGAAGGGTTTCTAAACTGGGTTCAAAGATCACCCTAGGTGGCATAAGGTGTTGATTGATCAGATTGAGTGATGAATTGATGATCACAACACTAAATCCACCTTGAGATGGAAGGGGATTGATAGGGCTGAGGATGATGATCGAATTAGGATGGATAGCGATCCTCAGTGGATGTTCAAGGATGACGATCAGGTTTAGGCACCTAGGTCAATTAGGATAATGACTTCAAACAAAGTTTAGAGGATTTAGATCAATATGATGATGATGGATATATAACCTAGGGATTATTATGAATGCAACCTATATGATTTGGACGATGATGCAGATGCAAATAGATCATGATGTAGGTGAACAAGATGCGCAAATGATGGGGAAGTGAACAAGCCTTTTGGAAACCGTGGGAAGCTATTTTTTGGATCAAATTTGAGAAACAAGTGCAGTTTTGGGGTAGGGCCACCAAAAACTTGGGCAAGGTCTCACCTATTGGGAAAGGTTGCCCAAATAGGGGAGGGTCGCCCAAATAGGTCTTGATTTCAACTTAGAGTGAAAAACGGTTAAATGGTATCAATAAATGAAATTTCAGAATGGGTAATCAGATTGCGGAATAGGAAAACAATCACTCGTAATAGGATTTGCGAAATAGGCAAACAATCACTCTAAATGAGTGAATGTATGTACGAGGCCAGGGAACGATACTCAGAATGGGCAAACAAGTTCCCAGAATGAGTGAATGGCTTCCTGGAATGGGTGAACAGTTGGTCGAAAAGGGGAAATGATGCTTGCAACAGGAAAATGGACAAATGGAAGGTCAGGATGGGTAAACAGGTACTCTGAACAAGAGAACAACACTCCAAACTAGAAAACATGTTTCCAGAACAGGGTAACAGGTAATGAACGAAGGTCAAAAAAGGTTGTTTGGGAGGGCAGGGTCACCCCTTTAGCGAAAGGTCGCCCCTCCTGGGAAAGGTCACCCAAACTTAGGGCAGGTTCACCCAAACAGTGGGCAGGGTTGCCCAAACAGGAAAAAATGGCAAAATTTTGACTTAAACTGGATAAACAACATTTGAGGCTAGGGGGCAAGGTCACCCCTTGAGGGCAAGGTTGCCTATGTCGACTAATCTAGGCCCGAATTAGTCAAAAAAAGTGATGGAAAAGGATGAAAACAACAAGTAAAAGGCCAAAACTAACTGACAAGTACTGGTTTTTCACAAGAAAGAACTTCAAATAGCACAAGCCTAGTTCTAGTGTTAAGGGTATGGTCAACATGGTCCTCTATCTAGGCTGAACAAGGTTGCTAAGGGTGTCCCCAATATACACCCGGTACGTGGGGCCCAAACCATGAACACCAATTCATCACAAGCATTATTCGGGAGTAGCCAGCGAGAGACTAGGAGCTCAGACCAACTCTTCAGGTCTATCTAGGTATCACCCTAGCTTCGATGCTCCACCAATTACGACACAACTAGATTGAGGTATAGATTTCACCTCCCTCCTTTATATACCCCATTGGTACGTGTGGTTGGAATCATCCCTTGGAGTGATGAAATTCCCATGCAGGTCCCACTAATAAACTGGAAAATGGTAAAAAGACTAAGTGGACTATGATTTCTCTTCACCCAAGATCACCAAATGGCACAAGGGGATTAGATACGTCAATAGTCCAATTTTAAACACAAAAAGAAGATTATTTGACCCTTTAATTAGTCCTAAGTTCCTAGTTTAAAGAACATGAAAGCACAAAACCAACTAAACAAAGTTTCTCCTCTTGCAACACACTTGTCAGTAGTTTTGTTTTCTATCTTTGACAAGCGAACTCTATTTTTGGGCGTGACCACCTCTGTGTTTTGGGCATGGCTACCTATTTTGTGAACCTACAAAATGTCAGAAGGCATAAAACAACAGAAAACAACAACAAAATAGAAAACAAAAATTTGTGTTTTTGGGCAAGGTCGTCGCTTCTGAGAAAGTTTGCCCCTTTTTGTGAACCTTCAAAGTGTTAGAAGGTAGAAAATAGTAGAAAACAACAAAAAAATAGAAAACAAAAATCTGTGTTTTTGGGCAAGGTCACCCCTTCTGAGTAAGGTCGCCCCTTTTTGTGAACCTGCAAAGTGTCAGAAGACACAAAACAACAACAAAACATAAAACAAAAATATGTGTTTTTGGGCAAGGTCGCCCCTTTTTGTGAACCTGCAAAGTGTCAAAAATCCAAAACAACAGAAAATAGAAAGCAGAATAGTCTGGGTGTTTGGGAAAGGTCACCCCTCCTAGGCAAGGTCACCCCTTTTATGAACCTACAAAAATTCAAAAGGCCAAAAAAATAGAAAATAGAAAGTAGAACAGTCTGGTTGTTTGGGCAAGGTTGCCTCTGTGTTTCAGAATCTGCAAAACTTCAAAAAACAACAAACGTGAAAGCAATGGACCCGTGACGTGGGTCCCACTGAGCGTGCCATAAATGTGATTAGGTGAAATCTCCTAGTCTAAAAATGAAAAACAAAAAGAATACAAGATAAAAAAAATAACACCTAACACCTCAAGATGGGTTGTGTTAAACACAAACAAAAGGAAGACAAAAACACAAATGATTATACCTTCTCTCTGTGTTGATCCTTGGTTGGCCCTTGATGATATTGTTGATGTGTGCTCCTTGGGTGATAAGCTTGCAAAGATGTTGGTTGAAGGATTAATGGAGGTAGGTGGATGCAATAATGGATACTAAGATGTAAATGCAAGTGCTAAGATGCTGCAATAAATGACTAAGATGCAAAATGGCTTGAGAACATGAAAGCATAAAATCATAAGTTCTAGAATATAGATCCTTTAATGAAGGTAGATGGGGGTATTTAAAGAAGAATTTGAATTCTCTAGAGGATTCAATATTCAAGATTGAGCCACCATGGCCAAGATGGAGGGCTATGGTGAGTTGAGGTCTCACAATCCCTCACATATTGCCATGTGGCGGGTGAAGTGTCCAAAGGACAAGGTGAGATGGCAAGGGTACAAGTGACATAGAAAAGGCCATGTGGTTCCAAGGTACTTGCATGGGAGAAGATTTCCCCAAAAAGGAATTCCTTGTCCCCATATGGGGCCGAAAGTGACAAGTGAGGACTTTTAGAAAGTCCACTCTTGTCACCATGGGGATTGGAGATGGCCTTGGAGAAATAAAAGTGAATTTTTTTGGAAGAAACCAATGGGTAAGACAAGATTCCCCCTAAAAGGGTTCCTTGTCCCATGGGTATAGTGTGATCTTTGAGAGGTCATGGGGAAGACAAATGCATGGGGGGAATAAGTGTGAACTTTTAATTCACATGGGGAAGAGGTCAACCCAAAAAAGGTAAGTACCAAGAAGGTTGACTTAAGGACATGCTAGAAAAGGTAAGTGATTAGGATTAGGATTGTGCAAATAGGTGATTAGGCTAATTAATGGTGATTAGAGGCAAGTGATAGATATGGAAGATGTGACATTAATCCTAATTAAGGATATGTACATCTTAATGAAGGATTAATTAAATTAACCTAGATTAGTGAAAGGGTTATGGAGGATGGGAAAAGGGGAGAGACAAAATGAATTAAAAATTGAAAAGGATAATTGACTAAATTAAATAAATTGATTGATTTATTTAATTTAGAGAGGAAATGGTAAAGGATAAAGTATTTAATTAAATACTTTTGGGAACCTTAGGGCAAGGGGATAATATTAATTAAATGTTTCATTTAATTAATATAGGTGGATTAGACGAATAAATGATGGCATTATGACCATATGGAAGTGGTCAAATTTAGGTGTCTACATAGTGAATTCAAAATTCATAATTGTGACTATAGTAATGTACTTGTTAAACAATTTATAATATAAATGTACCTTCCCCTGATCTACGACGCTCGACAGTGGAGGAGCGCTTAACAACCCCTCAGGTGGAATCAATGTCGAATTCGATTGACTCCCCTGAACCAACATAAATATTTAAAACATATGTTCATGATTGTTCATTATAAATTAAAACTAAAGTTAAAAATTATTTTATATATAATTTATAAGTTTGAAATAAAAATGTACCCCATAAGGGTTGCCGACTAGGAGTGGTCTTGACATATGTACTCACGATGTAGATGATTACCCCATCATTAGTGTCATTTGTACACCAAACAGTTTGATTGTTAAAATGTATTGCAAAAATTTTTTTGATATATACTTTAATTAAAATTATTGTAAATTCAACATGTAGATGCATATGTATACCTGTGTCACACTTTCCTCAAGGTGATGGTCTACAGTAAGAAAATATACAAATGAACTGAGGTAGCCAGATAATCCACTAGAATCTCCACGTCCACCTAAACTAGGTGTGGCTTGATCAGGTCCATAACATAACTTATGGAAACTAGTACATACATGTGGTCTCAACACTCATGGACTGGTACTAGGACCAACACCATAAAATACTCCTCCATCATCGTGGTCTCTATGCTCCCTACCCACTACCGCGAAAGCATGTTGATCAAGGTCTCCTACGAGCGCACTAAGGGATCCTCATGTCGATACCACCACCCGTTGATGCACAAGTGCTGGAATGGAAGGTCCAAGAGGAGAAATAAGGGTTTGTGCATGCATGAGGCATTGGGGATCAACCCTTTCCCCTAACCTCTATTGTGGCATATTGCCACCAACACCTTGAAATGATTTAAAATCAACATAATTGGGATTTTGCCTCATAAAAAACTCTACATATAATTTCCTCACAAAATATAATGGGACCTCTAGATTAGCATGTGGTGGATTGTCAAATACCATATACCATCGATCCCAAAAATATGCACTCATCTATGGATGTAGACACCACCTCATGGATATTCTAGATTTATTGGGAGGAATGGGCTACTGAGTATTAGGGTCGATAAAATAAGAGGTTAGCTAGGATTTTGTTATTTTTAGGTCTAAAATTTATTTATATGAGAGACCATCTGTATAAAATTGTCTCATCTCCTCTATATTTCGTTGATGCCTATCTAAGTCAGAACCGATAGTCCTGATGGAATCAAAACCATTTTGCATTGCAGATGCAAAACGTCTCACATGTGGTGGTATCAATGCTTGATTTTGTATAGCATTGATTTGGTTTTGAATGGATGCCACTTTTTCATTTATATGTGCTCGCAAGTGAGCCTCATCTAACCCAATGAGTGGTGGAGGGGGAGGTGGAGAGGGTGGAGCTATAGGTTGCTCAAGTGTCAAATTAAGGATATCATCAATGTTAAATTTATCCATGATATCTATAGAAGTCTTTTAACCTACATTAAATTATACAGAATTAACATACAGACTTACAAAAATACAAGAAATATTTAAATTTGAAACGTAAATGAAAATTTGTTTAAATAGGATGTGCATACATATACATACACATACACATACATACAATGATTGAACTTGAGCAAGTGCATACAAATTTCAAAATTTAACATGTACATACATTTAAAATGTCATATACGATGCATAGTACATGCACACATCATTCAACTAGAATATTTGTACATAAAAATTTCAAAATTTAAGATCTAGAACTATGTAATTTTAATAAATGTACATACTAAAAAATAAACTTGAAACATTCATAAAAATATCATTTATGTCTAACACATATATATATATATATTACATTTTTTCAACAAGAGAAATCACATGATCTAGTCGATAGTCATAAAATATATTCTATTATAAATTCAGCATTATAAGTTCATAAATTCAACCAAATTCATAAATTCATGTCACTAAAAATATACATCCAACCAAAATCATAAATTTGTCACTAAAAATATTCTTCCAACCAAATTCATCAAACAATATCCATTGAACCAAATTCGTAAATTCATAACTATAAGATCATTGTCTTAATTTATAGAGTGTTGCGGCTCTCTATTGCATCTCTTCATTTCTTTGTGTTTTCCTTTTCATAATCAAAATTTCTACTCTCCTCTAGCCATCGTCGATGCTCATCGTAGACCCCATCCATAGTCCTAACAACATCAACAACATTTTTCATCCTAGATGCAAACATCCTCAAAGGTGGTGCAATAAATTCTTCATTTTGAATAATGTTGATTTGATCCTCAATGGTTATAACATTGGCATTGATTCATTATTGCAAGCGAGCACCATTTGTTTCAGGTGGTGGAGGTGGGGGGTTATGAGGTGGAGTGGGTGGAGGTGGAGGTGGAGGTGGTGGAGATGGAGGGCATGGATATTATTGAATTGATCCATGTGATCTCTAAGTTATAAGTGAACTTGCATTATATTTGTAATTTCACAATGTAAGATACATGTTTAGGAAATACCCTTTAAAAACCATTGAATATAATGGCCTAATTGTTCATACAAATGATAAAATGTGTAAGCCACATTTATGTCTAAGGCATGTTACTTGAATGAAAAAACAATTAACTATTAATATAGGAAAATTTATGAATGCGTTAGGGTTAAAGGTTTGGAGTTTAAGATTTAGGGTTTAGGGTAATAGGATGTCTTAAGGGGATCTATATAGTAAGGTCCTAGGACAAAATGACATGACTTAAGTGAATAAAATTTTGTGAAGTTTCCCAAGGCAACCAAATTTCATTAAGGTCCTAGGTCAAAATGATGGTTTAGAGTTTAGAGTTTAAGGTTTAGGCTAATAAGATGGCTTAAGGGGATCTATGGTTGAGATAGATCTTGTTTCGACTTACTATTGTTAAATTTGGTTTCCTTGGGCAACTTCACCAAAATTAGAGAACTTATTTGATCCCCTTAATAAAATTCATATTAAGACCCCTTAAGACATCGGTTTATGGTTTAGGGTAATAGGATGGCTTAAGGGGACCTATGGTTGAGATAACTCTTGTTTTGACTTATTATTGTTAAATTTGGTTGCCTCAGGCAACTTCACCAAATTTTGAGAACTTCTTTGAATAAGATTTGGTGAAGTTTCCCAAGGCAACCAAATTTCATTAATGTCCTAGGTCAAAATGATGGTTTAGAGTTTAGAGTTTAAGTTCTAGGGTAATAGGATGGCTTAAGGGGATCTATGGTTGAGATAGCTCTTGTTTTGACTTATTATTGTTAAATTTGGTTGTCTTGGGCAAATTCACCAAATTTTGAGAACTTCTTTGATCCCCTTAAGAAATGTCATATTACGACCCCTTAAGACATCGGTTTAAGGTTTAGGGTGATAGGATGGCAGGATGGCTTAAGGGGATCTATGCATAGTAATTTCCTAGGACAAAATGGCGTGGCTTAAGTGAATAAATTCTAGTGAAGTTTCCCAAGGAAACCAAATTTCATTAGGGCCTAGGAAAAAATGATGGCTTTAGGGTTTGGGGTTTAGAGTTTAGAGTTTAGGGTTTAGGGTAATAGGATTGGTTAAGGGAATCTATGTAGTAAGGTCCTAGAAAAAAATTGCATGGCTTAAGGGAACAAAATTTGGTGGAGTTTCCCAAGGCAACCATATTTCATTTTAAGGTCCTTAGACAAAATGAATGTTTTAGGGTTTAGGATAATAGGATTGTTGAAGGGGATCTATGTTGTAAGGTCTAGGAAAAAATGAGATGAATTAAGGGAATAAAATTTTGTGGAGTTTCCCAAGGCAACCAAATTTCATTTTAAGGTCCTAGGACAAAATGAATGCTTTAGGGTTTAGGGTTTCGATTTTAGAGTTCAGGGTTTAGGATTTAGGGAAATTAGGGTGAATTTTGGGTGACCCTTGGAATAATGGACTTGCAAGTTAGTGAAAATTTTCTTGTGGAACAGTTGGTTGAGATAGTCTTGTTTTGACTGACCAACCTCTCATGATATATCATCCATATTATAATCTTGCACGATCTTATTATTGTTAAATTTGGTTGCCTTGGGAAACTTAACAAAATTTTGAGAACTTCTTTGATCCCCTTAAGAAATGTCATATTAGGACCCCTTAAGACATCAATTTACGGTTTAGGGTGATAGGATGGCTTAAGCAGATCTATGTAGTAAGGTCCTAGGTCAAAATTACATGGCTTAAGTGAATAAAGTTTGGTGAAGTTTCCCAAGGCAACCAAATTCATTAAGCGCCTAGGGAAAAATGATGGCTTTAGGGTTTAGGGTTTAGAGTTTAGAGTTTAGGATTTAGGGTAATAGGATTGCTTAAGGGGATCTATGTAGCAAGTTATTAGGACAAAATGAAATGGCTTAAGGGAATAAATTTTGGTGGAGTTTCCCAAGGCAACCAAATTTCATTTTAAGGTCCTAGGACAAAATGAATGCTTTAAGGTTTAGAGTTTAGATTTTAGAGTTCACGGTTTAGGGTTTAGGGAACTTAGGGTGAATTTTGGGTGGCCCTTGGAATAATGGAATTGAAAGTCAGTGAACAACATTTTCTTGTGGAACAATTGATTGAGATGGCTCTTCTTTCGACTGAACAACCTCTCATGAGATATCATTCATATTATAATCTTGCATGATCTTATTATATTGTTATATTTGGTTGCCTTGGGAAAATTCACCAAAATTTGATAAATTCTTTGATCTCCTTAAGAAATGTCATATTAGGACCCCTTAAGACATCGGTTTACAGTTTAGGGTAATAGACTAACTAGTTTATGAATATTTTTTATGTTATGAAACACATAATTATGTATTATTAAGAATGAGTTTGATGTATACTTTAACTTGATATTGTTTTAATTGAATATAAGATTATTTTATTTAATGTATTTTTTTCATTAATATTGATTATATATATATGAAGTTTAATATATACTATGATAAAATTGAATATTTCCCACTTAAATGTATTTTATGATATAAAATGTATAATAAAATTAGCTAATGTTGAATAGATTATTTTATTTTAGATTGTTTGGAATTGAAAGAACCTAAAAGAAAGAAAAGAGAAATATTTAGATTCTTTTAGTGTCTAGGTAACTAGTGGAAATTGAAATTTTAGACTAAACTAGAAGCCTAATTAACAACTAATTGACTAGAATGAGAGTTAATATTGTCGAAAGATAAAAGACAACAGATGCAAACAAGAAATGGAAACATCACATGACTAAGAGAGATAAAAACATAAAAATAGAAATGAATGCACATATTTGAGTAATTAAGTGACAATTGGAAATGGATTGTACAAGGATTTAGGAATTTTCTAATTAAATTTGCAAACAAACATTGAAAATTTATCAATTTTAACGATCCACTAACTACATAAGTAAAGTTTAACATATATTGTTTTCTATTCTAATTATATCTATGTTCATGTAATGTTTAATTGATTATGTCTCTTGATGAATACACATTTAAATGTATAATATTTATCAAATCCTATTTCATTGTCAATATCAACCTCACCCTAATTTATAATGCAAATACATTCAATTTAAAACATTTAAGCAATGCAAATCTTTTTTTTCCATTATCAAATATTCTTGAGCTTGAAATCAAGGTTTTCATTTGAATGCAATTTTTTTTGTTTGATTTCAATTTAGGGTAAATTAGTTAAAAAAATTGTTTGAATAAAATTTAGGGTGTCAAGAAAAAACTAGGGTTTTCAATGCAATTTTTTTTGTTTCATTTCAAATTAGGGTTTTCAATGCAATTTTTTTGTTTTCTTTCAATTTCAAATTAGGGTTTTCAATGTAATTTTTTGTTTTCTTTCCATTTCAAATTAGGGTTTTCAATGCAAATTTTTAGTTTCCTTTCAATTTCAAATTAGGGTTTTCAAATGCAGTTTTTTTTGTTTGATTAAACAATTTAGGTTTTGAAAGCTAAATTTTGTTCTTCAAATACAATTCAAGGATGATTTTTTTCATTTCTACAAGGTTTCATTTCATTTTTTCTTCTACCTATACAAATTATCAATTCTCCTATTACAGCTAAATAAAATACATGAGATGCTAAGTAAACTAAAAAAAATAATGTTAAAACCTACATTTCTCTTATAAATTTCAAAAAAACACTAAAAAAACACAAATAAAATAGGTGGATGTGTACCTGGAGGTCAGAGGTCGCTGTCATTCATCACCGCTCTCTTTGCTAAATTGAGATCCTGAGCTTCTATTGACTAAGTTTCAGTTTTTAAAAATAAATACAATTTGAAAATAGGATCTCGTTTTGTAAAGATCGGGATCTCGTTTCCCGTCCATTAGCTCAAGATCCTTTGATAAATGAGATCCCAATTTTTAAAAAATGGGATCATGTTTAGCATTTAGGCTTGAGATCCCAAAGCTAAATGGGATCCCATTTTTGCAATTTTGATTTTGATTTTTTGGCTAAGGCAAAAACTTCCATGTTTCGTGGAGTCAACTTCTTGCACTCACCCTTGCAACAAATATTTGATCACAGTTATTTAGCCAAGTTTTAAGATAATCAAAATATTGAAAATCTATATGTAACCTAATGTTATCTTGAATTTTATATATTGTAAGTTAGTTTCAATTCAAAGACAAAACCTTTGCTATTTGCATACAAGAAAGATGAAACAAAGATCCCCAATTTGGCATGATCAAGCCATGGTAGTCCTAAAAAGAGGAAGTTGATGCAATGGTTCAATCCAATGATCCCATTGGCAAAAAACCTAGGTACTAACATTACAAAATGCTTGTTCATGCCATTATTTATGGGAACAACTTTATTCTCTTCAAAGGTTTTATATTAAAGAATGAGCATAATAGGGAAAATATTGGGGCTTTAATGGTAGACATGCAAATGTGGAAGAATACACAAAGCATGCACATCGATTGACCAAAATGCTTCAAATAGAACAAGGTCTCATGTGGCATGATAGAGAGAATAGACAAGGCATACAAACTATTGGAAAAATTGCCTACAAGAAATGTGGTCTCATGGATTTCCATGATTACAGGATATGCACATTATCGCAACTTTATTCTCGAATGTATAGCAACATAAAGTTAGTGACCCCAATCAGACAATCTCCAAAGCATATATAACCTTAAGCACACTTTTGACATCAATGACAAGCAATCTTATCAATCTACAACATGTTGGCCACTAACCTAGGGTTTTTGAGTACAGGATACAACTAACCCTTAGAAAGACCTAGACAATTAGTTGGAAACATCAACAAGTTCAAGGATCATTTAAACTTTAAAAAATATTAAATTTTGTTTAAATACATTGGTTAAAATAAATAATGTTGTATTATATGTGCAACCACATAAATTCTCTCATGATGAAATGTGAGGGACATGTTGAATTTTGTAGGGGGGGAAGCAACTATTTTTTTAAATTATTTTTTGAGAAAATCTTCATTCCTATATTAAAATTGAAGTTCAATTACCTTAGTTACTTAAACAAATTAAAGATTACAACTACCAGTTTTTATGAATTATGTTTTGTGTGGTCATAGTTTATTGTTGTTTTCTTAAATTGCTTAAGATACTTAATATAATTTTTTTGAATTATCTTTATTTTATTGTACTTTGTTATTGGATTCGATCAACACAATAACCTTGTAGATATGCTTTATCATATAGGACTACGATCCTTGAAATGTCATATCTTTGTTGATTGCTTATGGGTATTTGATGTTATGTTAAAATTATGTGTGACCAAGTTAGGTATTATAAATACCTTGGGAATAGTAATAAACTGATTTACCAGCAATATAAAAATTTACATTACATCCTTGATGGATTCAAACTTGCCCAAAAACTTTGTTTTGATGGATAGATGAAATGATATGAACTCTATTAAAGGGTAATTATATACTTGTTTCTATTCAATTGTGTTTGGTATACAAAAGAGGGCACTCATGTAGTTTGGAATGCATGCTTATCATTTTGAGTATATAAACTACATGGTGGTCACAATAATGGGTGACCAACTTGATAAAGTAAAAAGATAAGATATTTAACATATTAAATTTATATTTTCCTTACAACTATAAAATATGCATAATACTTATTTATGTGAGTTTCCTTAAAAATGCACCTACTATTATAATCATTTTGTTGAGTAGCTAGCTATTTTTGTTTTATCTAATTGTGATAAAAGTTAAACTATAAAGAATTATTAGAAACTATCTAAAATTTGTAAAATAAAACCACAAATGAAGTGAAATAGATTAACTACAATATTGATAGTGCTACATCCACACATAGCTAGCTAATTTTTTTTGTGAGTTATATTGTAAATACATCATGAGCTACTGAGGATAGAAACTTATTTATGAGGGGGGGTGTTATGGGATATTTTTCCCAATGTGAAAGTTAAAGTCATGAAATAAATATTTCATATTAAAAGGAGATTGAAAAATAAAAGATATTATGATCCTTTGGTTCAAATAAATATTGATGACAAAATATTCATAAAATTCTTTTAAAATAGAGGAATTTACTTGTATTTAGTTAATAATAATTAAAAGCAACTTAAAGAATAAGAGGAAAAGGGAAGATGTATCCTTTAAAGGAAAGGATAATTTTTGCATTTCAGAGGCCCCATAGTTAGGATGATGACTATATTGGATAATGCCAATCGATTGTTATAAAATATGACAACCTATACATCAAGCACCCTGGGTCCTTCTACATTAAGGGAAAGTGTACCATCAAGTCCTTAGTAGGTCATCCCCTTATGCCAAATTGACCCCATAGCTAGACCTTTGGTGGACTACCCTATTGATCCAAATGATTTCAATGGTGATGCTAGAATGGTGCAAGAATTGCACCCCCATCCAAGAGTTTTGATTGAAAGACCCATAGATTAGATATTATTCATCAATTTTGAAACTTGTGGGAAAGTTGTTGATGATTTCAAGGCACGAACTTGAAAATAATTTCTATAAGATGATCAATTCATAAAAACAACAGAATTCAAGGAATTTATCCTTAAAAAATGAGAGGAGATGAGGCATAAAATCTCATATAGAAGGCTTTCAGAGGAAGAGAGAAAAATAATAATTGTGGAATTTTGGGCAATGTAAAAGTAAAAATGGAGGCTATGACTCCTCAAGGAGGCAAGGAACTAGTCAAAAATGTAGGTTGCCTCCTACTACCAAGATGGAACATGTCATTTTCAGTTGAATTTGATGTGATTAGAAGACATGGAAGTGATGATCTAGTGTTGAATTAAAAAGAATGGGTTGAGGCCTTATATTTTGGATCAAATTTTCACCCAGGGCATGAAACCTTGGAAATTTGATCAATTTTCCCAAGGACCAGCAAACCCCAAGTTATCTATGATCCGAGTGAACTCGCTAGAATTCTCATAGTGAGGATAATTAGGGATACAAGTGCAATCCAATTAGTTTCCCTCACAGTAAATACAACCCTATTTATTGAGGCTGCATTAAAGAAATTACAAGGGGACTTGAACAACACTAATGCACTCAATCAAAAATTACAGTAGCAACTAAATATAGTTATAGGGTTACTCCCCCCTCCACAATAGATAAGTCAATCTCAAGGCTCACAAGAGAAAAATAATTTGATCATTGAGATAAAAAATTTGAAGAAAGAGCTCAAATAGAGCAAGTCAGAGGCTAGATCAGCTAGGGAGGGGGTTGTGAAGAAGGATTCAAATTTTGTTGAAAACATTTTGGGGTATATGTTCTTAAAGATTTTGGCTTAGGTGGAATTTGTTTGGGACAACTACAAAAATTTGAGGAATGCTTATGCAAGCCACACCTAGGTAGGAATGAGGTTAAAATACATGTAGCTTAGTCAGTCCCATGAGATTATTTTACTGAGAATAATTACAAAGAATCCCAATTTTGATTATAATTTAGTATTTGAAATTTTAGCTAACTCAGAATTGTTGGATGATATAGTTAGTCATCATAATAGATATAGAGACCTTATGAGAAGGGAACTTAGTACCTTTGAGGGTTTTGAGGAGTTTTACATGCCTCTAAATTTCAATGAGAGTGAAATAAAGGTCTTGCAGGGAGTGGAAGTCAAAATTTATAGACATCAGAATCATTCCTATATACAATAAAATAAATAAGGAAGGAGAAGTTGATGTAGAGAAATTAAACCTTAGCATGGATTCACTTTCCAAATTGGAATTCAATTTGCTAGGTTTTCTTGTATGGTGAGGTTTTTATTGGTAATAATTACAAGTCACATATGGAAAGAGTCAACCGATTTTTCCCACCTAGGATAGGCACATCAATAGGATAAGTGAAGACAATGAGAAGGATGGTACAACAACTTGAGTTGTTTTTCAATCGGTCTCCACCAACCAAGCTTAATTATTGCATGGGCTTGTTAGGAATAGAATGTTAGAGGTTTCCTATCATTTGCAAGGAGAAATTATGGGAAGATCACCCTCATACACCAATATAAATGCTCCAAAATATCTCCAACTACTTTCTGAAGTGGTTTCTACTTTTGTAGTTATGCTTTTTCCTTTTGTACAGTGTCACCACCTAAGATTTTGTCTTTTGTGACAAGCGATGAAATGAGGAATTTTCTTGTTGCTTCCCTTGTATCTATAAAAGGGAATTCTAAGACTCATTCAAAAGGTTTTGAGTCCTTATTCTTGTAGTCTTTGTATAGAATTAGGGTTTTGTATAAGTTAATTCCTCTAAATTTTAGAGAAGAAATATTTTTTTTTCTCTATAATAAAAACATATGACTCAAACACATAGTTTGTTTTCTCATAATTGAAGGTCAATCTATCAGTGTCTCCTTATTGTAATATTTCTTCTTTTGAATCAATACAATCAAAGATTGTTCTTGATTCTCATGTCGCATTTATTGTTATGAATGTTTAAATTGTTAGTGTTTTTTCAAGGAATGAATTAAATCTGCTTTTAGTTTATTCATTAAATATTGTGTTGCTACAATAAGGATTTGTAAGTAGAGTAATGGTATTGTCTCTTTGTTGGTTTCTCATTGTAATGTAGGGAGGTTATAAGAAGCCATATAGTAAATCTGTTGTAGGTGAGTTTTATTCATTTCTTGACTCTGTAATGGATAAGGCACTAGAAAAATTGATTCACAAAGCTTAAAACTAAGCATAATCAAACACAAAAAAATTGAAAATTTTACTTTTATTGCATTTTACTATTTTATGTTCAATCCACACTATCAAAATATAGATCAAATAGAGGGTTTTGAAGATGATTTATCCAATCTGGCTCACCTTCTATAAAATAAATGTGTAATTTGTTTAAACATCATTGAAGGTACTTTTATAAGGTAAATGGTGTTATACGGGAACCCACCTTGGTTTTACAGAGCCTAAAGTGCAAAGGAGTCAAGTATAAAATCTTTCTCCTATTTGTTATGTTGGACATACCAGAATACTAAGAGGGGGTGAATCAATATACTTCAATTTAAATTTCAATCTTTAACTGCTAAAGCTAAGTTATACCTTTAAAGCATTCATCTAATTAATTAAAACAAGAAAGAAGATAAGCATCCACATAAGAACACAGTTGACACCTAATATACATGGAAAACTCCACTGAGGAAAAATCACAATGAGAAAAGATGCTTGGATCTACTGTCCAAGTCCAATCTCACAAATATAGCTTATCCTTATAAATATCACATACATTATGGCTTATCCTTATAAATATCACATACATTATGGCTTATCCTTAAAAATAACAACATAACACACAAATCTATGCACTAGTTTGTCTTGCAATGGTTAGTACAGAGAAGACGAGAATATTCCTTTAGACCTTATCTTGAGATGAAAAAAAAATGGCCTTGTCCCTTTCCCCCATTTTCTTGGCTTCAACCAATCCAAAAGTGTGTTCCCTTGCATTTTCTTCTTTGTCCCTTTATTTTTACTATGCATTCCTTTTATATAAGCTTAGATTCAAGGTCTACTTCATGGAAAACTTTTATTTTGTGTCTATGCTTTTGTATAAAATATCCATAATTTATGATCTAATTGGTCATTGACTTGATGTAGCTCATCATGAGTAAATTTTACTTTCCCTTTATTGAGGTGATCAACAGTGCATAAGTTGCATGGAATGACTAGGTTGGGTGATTATTGCATGTGACCTTTGATCCACAAGTGTCCACTTACATAGGAAATATATTTGATCATGGGGTGACAAGTAGCAGACTAACATTTTCACCATTTCATATATTCAAGTGTCACTCTCTAGTTTGTCGAGCTAGTATTGCATTAGAATCGGTGGGGCCATAACCCACATTTCAAGGATCATTTAAACTTTGAAACATATTGTGTTGTTTAAATACATTGGTTGAAATAAAACAATGTTTTATTATATGTGCAACCACATAAATTCTCTTATGATGAAATGTGAGGGACATGTTGAATTTTGTAGGGGTGGAGGCAACTATTTTTTAAATTATTTTTTGAGAAAATCTTCATTCCTATATTAAAATTGAAGTTCAATTACCTCAGTTACTTAAAAAAAATAAAGAAATTAGAACTAGCAGTTTTTATGAAGTATGTTTTGTGTGGTTATAGTTTATTGTTGTTTTCTTAAATTGCTTAAGATACTTAATATAATTTTTTACATCTTTATTTTATTGTACTTTGTTATTGGATTTGATCAACACAATAACCTTGTAGATATGCTTTATCCTATAGGACTACGATCCTTGAAATGTCATATCATTGTCGATTGCTTATGGGCATTTGATGTTATGTTAAAATTATGTGTGACCAAGTTAGGTATTATAAGCACCTTGGGAATAGTAATAAACTGATTTACTAGCAGTATAAAAATTTACATTACATTCTTGATGGATTCAAACTTGCCCAAAAATTTTGTTTCGATGGCTAGATGAAATGATATGAACTCTATTAAAGGGTAATTATATACTTGTTTCTATTCGATTGTGTTTGGTATACAAAAGAGGGTACTCGTGTAGTCTGGAATGTGTGCTTATCATTTTGAGTATATAAACTACATGGTGGTCACAATAATGGGTGACCAACTTGATAAAGTAAAAGGATAAGATATTTAACATATAATTTACTTGTATTTTCCCTAGAACTATAAAAGATACATAATGCTTATTTATGTGAGTTTCCTTTAAAATGCACCTACTATTCTAATCATTTTTTTGAGTAGCTAGCTATTTTTGTTTAATCTAGTTGTGATTAAAGTTAGACTATAAAGAATTATTAGCAACTATCTAAAATTTACTCTTCAATCACTCTCCTAAATTATAACTTATTATATTTTTAGCACCTCTTACATAAATTAACTCTTAGGGAGAATAATAGAACAATGACAAACCCTGGGACTAAGAGTTGGGATTGGAATAATAAATATAGGATTAAATTTAAATAAATAATGCAATATTTATTTAGACTTTAGATAGAGGAATATCTCATCAAAGATGCTAAAATTGATTCACTAATGTGCTAAAAATTCTTAACCAAAAATATTCCTTAGAATTTACAAATTGGGTGTACTTTCCTTGGGTTTAGATCTATGTCTATGAAGCTAATCTAGCACATGGAATTGAGATGACTTATGAAAGTGAATCCATAGAGAATTGAAAATGGTAATATATGTGTTTGAGCTCATTACACCTATGTTTAAAATGGACTAGTACAAATTGAGACACCATTTGGGAACTCGCTAGGAAATAATTTATTCTCCTTTGGTCAAACCCCTATGTGGACCAATTCAACAACTTTATAATAATGATCAAGCTAGTGGATAAACATAGAGGGATGCCTGATATTATATATGCTAATGCATGCATTTAAAATGTTGTTATGGGTGTATCATGAATTTTCTATGTCAACACTCTCCAATGGGTACTCTATCATGTGCATATACATTATGGCTTATTCTTAAAAATAACAACATAACACACAAATCTATGCACTCGTTTTTCTTGCAATGGTTAGTATAGAGAAGACGACAATATTCCTTTGGACATTATCTTGACATTATCTTGAGATGTAGCTCATCATGAGTAACTTGTACTTTCCCTTTATTGAGGTGATGAACAGTGCATAAGTTGCATGGAATGACTAGGTTGGGTGATTATTGCATGTGACCTTTGATCTAAAAGTGTCCACTTACATAGGAAATATATAGTTGATCATGGGGTACTAGTAGCGGACTAACATTTTCACCATGTCATATATTCAAGTGTCACTCTCTAGTTTGTCGAGCTAGTATGTGCATTAGCATCGGTGGGGCCATAACCCACATTTCAAGGATCATTTAAACTTTAAAACATATTGTGTTGTTTAAATACATTGGTTGAAATAAAACAATGTTTTATTATATGTGCAACCACATAAATTCTCTTATGATGAAATGTGAGGGACATGTTGAATTTTGTAGGGGTGGAGGCAACTATTTTTTAAATTATTTTTTGAGAAAATCTTCATTCCCATATTAAAATTGAAGTTCAATTACCTCAGTTACTCAAACAAAATAAAGAAATTAGAACTAGCGGTTTTTATGAAGTATGTTTTGTGTGGTTATAGTTTATTGTTGTTTTCTTAAATTGCTTAAGATACTTAATATAAAAATTTTGCAACATCTTTATTTTATTGTACTTTGTTATTGGATTTGATCAACACAATAACCTTGTAGATAT